>OV050032.1:16392355-16629855 GCA_920105625.2 Clusia tigrina
TAAAGAGTACCCCTGAAAATCATCGATGTAATTTCTTAATTACAACCATTGATCTGAATTTTGAACTTTTTAATGCATGAATTATATTTTTTGAAATCTAAATTTTTCATTACTTAAAGATAACAATAAAGTTACTGAAATTCAGAAATTTTAATGATGATATGTCAAGTTCCTGGAATTAAGTAATTGATTTACAGAACTGCAATTAATTTATAGAATTGCAATCACCGCCCCTAACTTTTTAAACTAACCAATTTAATGGCTGACTTATTAATTTCATTCCTGAAACGCAGCAAATCCAATTCTGATATTTCTTAATTGAGTTTCATAAATTCAAAATAAGCTGTTAATGTCTTACATCATGATACTCGTACTTAATTTCTGAAATCCTATAATTTCATCGTTGAAGTGTGTGTCAGTACAATTTCTAAATTCAAGTAACAAAATTTATCAAAAAAAAATGCATTCAATTGTTGATAACAAGTAAAAGATTTACAGTAATTCATACTCATTATCTTAATGATATTATGTAAAAGAGTTCCTTAACTTTTCGTATTTTAATTATGATATTTGCAATCAGTTAATTTCTGATAATCAGCAATTCTTTTTGCCTGAAGATTAGAAAATCTTAAAATGTATGTTGTTTTCAACTGGAACTTATGTGAATGCATTTCGGGAGACTATTACCGTCTCAATATGCCCTGAGTCATACCACCAAGTACTTGGCCATAAGACATTCAACATAATTTCCTCCAATCACAATTTTATAGTTGCCGCGCGCTGGCAAATCCTGAAATCCTACTCAAATGCCACAATGTTTCCCAGTGGTCGCCTCACTACTTACCCAATAATAAACACAGCGCTGCAATAAAATCACACAAATAGGAATAAAGCGAATCCATGAGATCATAAATTACCGATAATCACATTTTGTTTTGACAGGACAAAGGTCCTTGCACTAAAACATTGTTTGCCAACGCATAATGCACATTCTGCTCGCCATTGTTAGCAACAATGATGCGACAAATATGTTTGTGCGTCACATCGCTCATACAAACACACACACACACACACACACACAGCCACACGCACGATAGCACGCACGCAAGTACGCGCAGCAGTGAAGTCGGTTGCAATAAGTGCAAATAAATGCGGCAGGATGCGATGATGTGCCGCAATTTCTTCACATTATTCAGCTATTTGCTTTTGGTGCCGTTGTTGCAATGCGCTTAATACGAAGATAAACACAATTGAATGCAGCACACATAAATGGCAATTGGAGGGACGAGCGTACGGCTTGGCTGACTGACTGGCTGGCTGGCTGTGTGGCTGGCTGTGTGGCTGGCTGTGTGGCTGGCTGGAGGAGCTGGAGGACACCCATCATGCATCACAGTGTGGCGCAATGCTATGACATTGAAATGTCAATGAATTGCCATTTATCACAATGCAGCCAAATCCCTCAGTCAATAACAGCAGCACCAACAGCATCAGCAGTTGGCACGGGGTGGTTGGGCATTTCCGTTTCCGTATGCAATTTTCACAAATACATCATTTTAGAATTTGTGAATAGCCAACGAAATTCAAATTAGTGAGTAATGAGCAACACGGCAAATAAACGCAACCCAACTGAATTAGGAGAGTTGGTCTCGCTAAAATGCACTCGCTCACAGATATGCCAGCAAGCCACCAATACCAGAAAAGTTAATTAACGTCACTGCTAATCAAAGAATCAAACAAATTCATTCATGTGCCCTCAAATGCTAATTGGCAGCTGATATGACACTGCATACGAGCACATAAAATTAGTAGTCACCATTAACAGGCAGCGAAATAAATTCCTATTAATAATGCAGTGATAACGCATCTATAAAAATGCTTGTTCCAAGTGGTGTGTTCCGTGTGGATGCAAGGCGCAGTGACACTACCTCTGGCAGCAAAACTAGCAGCGGCAGCAGCCAAGCAACCAAATAGCCCCCAATGAACGTTACGCGGACTGCTGCAGTGTGAGCGTGAGTGACCGGCCGGGCCTGTTTGCTGGAGAGACAGCAGAATGAGTGAGCAAAACTTACTAGAAATTGGTAGGTCGGTCAATGCGTACTGTAGTATGCCACAGCCCCAGGAGCAAATGTCAAGCGGCGACCCAGCCTAATAACACACGGTCACGGCAAGCAGCAGCAGCAACTTGCAAACGCATGTGGATGGACATACGAATAACATAAAGGAAAATGATATTAAAGATAAAAACTAGAATGCAATAAAAAAATAGTGAAAACGATTAAAGGAACTGCAAGTAAATCAACATTCCAACAGAAAAATATTTTATATAAATTCAAAACAAATAATAAAAAGCAAATTTTTTTTAAAAATATTAAATTAACAAATATTTAAGCTGGAGTGATCCTTTCTTAATTATACCCAGGAATCATTTGTAATTTTCCGACAATTCCGAATATTGGTTAAAATATGGAACTGTCGATGCGATCCGAGTGGTTTGTTGGCACAAACTTTTGTGAGGGAGTCGCCGGACATGCCTTGCGCCAGCCTTCTTCACACACTCGTTGTATGCTGACTTTCAAGAATCATAGATGCCTTTTCTTTTGTTCTTCCGCATAACAAAGGAGTTTCTCTCGCTTTTATTTACATTTCTATTGTTGTCTTGCAATTTGATTCTTCTCTTTTTACCACTACGAGTAAATCGCTGCTATGGCAAGCTAAGCTGACGCTTAATTAAGGAAAAAAAGCCCATTCATTATGCCTAAATTGGGTAAAGGCCTCCGTGAAGAGTGTATCGCAAAGCCGTGACTTTCTCCTGCACTAATCCACAATTAATTTTCAATTAACGACGCTTTTATATAGAAAAGCAGCCGATGTTTCAATGAAGCGGGTGATTTATGACAAGTGGTAATGTGGGGCAAACGCATGTATTCGTATTCCTAGAAAGTCGAACGTCACGCGCTCATTAACTCAAAATTGTTCCTCTTAATAATAATCCAAAAAAGAATATTTACACATTACATATATATATATATATATATATATATATATATATATATATATATATATATATATATATATATATATATATATATATATATATATATATATATATATATATATATATATATATATATATATATATATATATATATATATATATATATATATATATATATATATATATATATATATATATATATATATATATATATATATATATATATATATATATATATGAATACATATATTCATATATATAATATCATCAATACAGGATATGGCTATTTATCTGCAGTAGAGGTGAGTTCTGCACGATGGGGTTACAGCACACAAAACTTTAAGAAATTATTGTGGAAGTCCACGCGGCCAATGGAGGAAGAATGTGAGTTTTTTTTCCTTCACAATTTTAGAGTAACAGCAAATGACGAATTGAGAGGAAAACGATGGCAAGGGGGAATCGCAGGAGCTTCCCTTTCCATAATAAAACAGCATTCACTATGCTACTTGTAAGTCATTTAATTCATTTTGGTTAACTGAAAGGCTGCGAAATATCCATCGGTAGAATCAAATGTTTACTTTGTAAATATATTCCAATGATCGTATAATCGTAATATAGGTGACAAATTTACCACATGATGCATTGAGCCTTCACTATGAGAAGCTCCACAATGTTGTTTCATCCGTTTCCTGTATTTCAGATTGGTTGCTGAGCATAGGTACAATGAGAGTCAATATAATTGGAATCCGCACACTTTTCTGTAACTCTACCCCGCGAACCAAGAAGCTGCTTTAACCTTGAATTCACTGATGCTGTTTGTTACAGAGGATAAACCTGAATCACAGCTGCACCAATAACCGGGGCAAATTGATTGCAGGTAGTTTCTTTAATGAAGAACTCACTTCCAAACTGATGCAACTTTTTCAACTTCTCACGATGCCTCTCATTTTTGCATCTATTTCGCAGACAGTCCCCCAACAATATCAGGAGTCTGTATCGTGATCACAGTGAATGAATATTTTCTGGCCCATTGACTATTTACAAGTAGAGTTTTTTCGGTTTCTACGAGTATTGCGAATCTTTATATGATCCAGTGCCTGTGGTGAAACCAAAGTATTTACAGGCTTGTTATCAACTAATTTGATTCCCCTCGAACTGCTCCTGTCCAGAAGTTGATGAAGACACTACTTCGTGTGCTGTTAATACGAGTAACTTATATTTAAGCATCTAAATTTTTATTGATTAGATATTGATACGTATTGATTGAGCAAACAAAAACACCAGACAATCAACTAACCAATCTATATACATATACATACACACAAGTATGCACATTGACAATCTAAACATCAATTGAATATAGTATGTATATTGTGGTCGCCACGTAAATAGGAAGCATAAATCGCAGCAGCATCAGCAGGAAAAAAGATACTTGACGAATAGTGTTAAGAGTGTTGCTGTTGTACTCGTAGTTGAACCACTTGATTGCTGCTTCAGTCACAGAAATCTAAAAAGAGTTTAACAAAATATTGTTCTAAGATATTTTCTGCCGGAGGAAATTGTATTATTGGTTCTTGGACCTTCAAGGAAAAGTAATACATAATTAAAATATATCTAGAGAAGTTCTGCTTGAAGAATGCCCAAAATTTATTTCATCTCAAAACATTTAAAGAGTGTTCCTGCTCACATCTTCAGCCCCATAGGCATTTCATAGTGGCAGCTAAGAACAAACCCTTTGCATTTCACAAGTGAGCTACTGCAATTCTGCACCTATGTCTCACTCCAACAGCAAATGAGGTGAGAGTGATTGAGGGGCGAACGATAACATGCCAATGATTTGAATATGTGAGTCTTCAAACTAAACAGTCTAGGATAGTTGGGTCAATTTACCCGTATAGAGCAGTCGAAATCGAGTAAAATCATTTCTTTTTCGATGGCGGCTACTGTAGAAATCGACTATACTAGCTAGCCTGCTTCTAAAGTGTGACAAGGTTAACACCAGGCAGAAGTGTGCCTCACGACAGAATAATTCGATGAGTTCCAGAGTATGGAGTTGGAAACCACCAATGGAACAACAGGTACAAAATGGAACGGAAAGATCAAATCGTTAAGTTGGACTTTGTGTGTGATCTTTAGTCTTATCTTCGAATTGATCTCAATCAGTGCAAATGTTTTCCAGTTGTATTCAGAATATTGTAATAATGCACAAAATGACTAGGAAAAGCTATGCCTCTATGGCTTTAAGTGGTGGTGAGTAACTAGGCAAAAAACGGCCGTTCTATCTAAATGCGTCAGAAGACCTGATGAGTGCGAATCATTTCATCTACGACTCAATACTCATAGTTATGAAGCATTGAACAGAGGAACATTTTTGAAATTCAGTTGCCTCCTGCTGGGCTCCAAAAGTGTGTAATTCGTCAACAAAAAATCCACACCAAAGGATTGGAAAATATAAATATAATTGTAATAAAAATACGAGGAGGATCTGATAGAAACTCCTTTAGTGTTTTGCAGTTGAAACTATCGCAATCCACGTGGCTGCTGCCTGGTAACAATGTGGCCATGGTCTATCGCAGTATGTATTGTTTGGAGGGTCCGTCGTTAGGTTAGTTGGTTTAAGAGAGTAATTATCGAAAATACGCATAAACACGCTGAGAGGCCTCAGTTTTGTTAATGGTGCTGCCTGAGTGCGTTGCTGTTTTCTTTGCATGTTGATTAGTTTGCTCTTCAATTGGAGCCACTTTCAAGCCTCTGAAGAACGGACCTAAGCCTTTCTATATGCAAAATGATCGAACAGCAGCGTACACAGACTGAGGAATTTCTTGTTGGGGCCACTCCATGAATTGAGGGTGTTGTGATTAATGATGATACATGCATTTAATTGATTGAATAATATATTGCGACCACGCTCCGCATACCCCGGATCGTTGTACACGCTGTTTCTACGAGTATGAACACTCTAGCGGGTACACGATTGCATTCAACTCGCACTCACAGTCTGCTGCTTACTTTGACTTCTGTCTGAGTTGGTGAGTGACATGCCAAATCATCGCGTCATTATCGCTGCATCATCTCGGCAACAATTTCATGTCATTGCGCTGCGCCGTTGTTGTGCTTACATTAGCCTATGTAATGAGCTGATTTAACGTCTGCCACTCGTTCAAAACGCTTTCAGTTCGTGTTGCTGCAACCAGTTGCAGTGCATCAAGCGGTTTATTGTTGTTGCTGGCACTCTTGCCGAAGGTGCTGATGGTGTTGCTGTTGTTGCTGATGCACACCAGCAGAGGCATTGTGCGTGGCGTTGATAACCTGCTAGCATAGGTGGCAGCAGCCAGCCTAGCTTTGCCGCCTGGCTGCCTGGCTGG
Source organism: Clusia tigrina (assembly GCA_920105625.2). Taxonomy (NCBI): domain Eukaryota; kingdom Metazoa; phylum Arthropoda; class Insecta; order Diptera; family Clusiidae; genus Clusia; species Clusia tigrina. The sequence continues at coordinate 16,398,716 of OV050032.1, forward strand.
CTGGTTTCTAGTGCTGTACGCGTGTGTTGAGCTGTTGTTGGCAGTCATAATCGTCAGAGTTCAAGCGAGGGGTGTCTGCTCCACTTGAACCTGTTGCATGCGCAGGTATGGGAAACTGATAAAACTCACTGCTCGAAGGAAATATGCAATTTAAATTTGAAAATACTCGTAAATATTTTAAGACGGTAGCACTTAAGGAATATATTCACAGATAAATTAACATGTAAACAAGCGCGAAGTGAAAATAAAAAACATAAAAAAGTTGCTATGACTATTTAAAGAGATACTCGTATGCCAACAAAAAAATGAAACTTGCAGAGGTGTGTGTTGGCACAGGCTCACGGAGTTTAATTTGCGAGGGGTTCACAACTTCTTTACGTCTTCCTTGGCATTTATTAAGAACCGACTAGGCAGGGAAGGTTGTGTCGGTGTCTTGGAACCACAAATGAGACAACTGAACAGACCTGGAAGAATACAACCACGTACTTGGAGCTTCGAGTAAATGCGAAAGAAAAATGCAATACATTTTCAGCTTTGTCCTGCCAGGCTTGGAGCTTTTCGCGGACCATTCCAGAATCATCTCCATGAGGTCGCAAGTACCATGTTGCTATTTGTGTGAATGATCCACAGGCGGCATATAGGAAGCATATTACGAGCATACGGTAAAAGGAATCATCACATAGAACATCAAAGGACAAAAGTTGGTAGTCTTCAAAACAGGGTTACCGTTATTAACCCGCCTTCAGCAAACTTATGCGTTGTGAATGCATCACATTTGAAGCAAATTTAGTGAATCATGTATTGCGTTTGAAGTTCGTATAGAAAGTTTATTAGAAGCTTATCCTATAAGCAGATACCGAAGGGAACCCGTCGCCACGTGGAATGTCAGAAGACGTTATGGGTTAAGGAAATCAAACCAATGAATGATAATGTATTTTCAATACGAGCAATTGCCGCATCTTCCACAGGTGGCCAGGTAGAAGTGAAGTGAAATTTGTGGGTGGTCTCACTCCAATAAAGTCCCTGATATTAATCTTATTTACATACAAAACAATCATCCACTGAACATCTAGAGGTGATAAAGCAAGATCCTCATCTGAAAGATTGTGGACTTTAGGTACATTGAGGTACCCGCTAGTCGAATATGCCACAAATTTCCTCATTTTGTACAAGAAATCCTTTTAATGAAAGTAATGGCGACGGGCCACAATTGTTGGAAACTCGTAGCTTCGGCCCAGAGCTTTACAAGGAGCTAAAGAAGTAGTGAAGAGAAGTAGTGACGTTCTTGTCAATTCTTGCGACGTACGAAGCTGATGGAAATGCCTCTGTGTGGGTGGTTGGTGTTGTTGGGCAGACTTTGAGCAAATAGGGAAACCGACTACAGAGGAGTACAGAACAAAAGAACAGTTAACGGGGAACTCATGTGTTGTAGATCCGGGTTGAGATGCTGAATTGAGTTATTAGAGCAGCTGGCAGAATGGGAGAAATTCGTCTACACCCTCCTGAAAATACAGAGACTCCTCAGAAATTAATATTTAGAGAGGACTGCCATCAATATAAAGAACAATCAATATAACTCATTTCACTTCAATACTTGTTTATTATGTTACTGGTAGCAGAATATGGGAGCTTAGTTCAAGGTCTGTTAATCGATCTAGCGTAGCAATGGTACGAGTAAAAAACTGCGCACATTGTTCTGAGGGCTTTGGCTAGTATTATATTATATATATTATATACATCCTCGTATATTAGTTCCATCCTCGATAGAGCTTCAGTCAGTAAAAACAATGTATTTAAAGCTCCACACAAACACGGATGCACACGCGATTTAGTAGGATTCCATTTGTGTTTGTTGTCCACTGAACTACCGTCGATTACAGTCTTGCAAGCACAACAGGACCTCAGGAATTGGCCACAGAGGAGGCACAGCCTTGAATGGTATTTTTGCAGAGGCATCTAGATTTGCATATGTGGTTGTATACTTTGGAATATTGTGGTATGAAAGTTGAATGACCTTGGCAATTTAGCTGCAGAAACTTTTTGGTCTATTAACAAACTAAGGTTTAGTCACGTATTGGCGACTTCAACCTAGTCTCTGCAAATCTCAAGCACCGGCATAGGGTAGAAAATCATCGTCCTGCCCAGAATCCAGGTCTACAAGAGGGAAGCGACAGTTTCTAGGAACTAGATGCCTGGAATCCAGGCCAGCCCTCATTTCAACAAGTACTCTGCTGATATTTGTTTGACTTTTCACACAGCCGAAGAGTATTCCGACACATGTCAACGTTCCAACTATTTTTTGTATTGTAGCCCAGGCGAAGTTGTCAGAAATTGTCATAGTTGGAGTTTTGTTGAGCTTCGAATTTACATGCCGCATTAAATCTTTTGCCCAGACCCCGCACTATGCACTGGCGCTCACCTTACTCGCCACTTAATAAAATATTCAACTATCGAATTGTGTTTTGTTGTTGGCTGATTGAGTTTTTTTCACCTTTTCTAAACGATTTCCATTGCTGTGAGAAAACGAAGCGACAGTTGTACAGAAAAATGCCTGCGTGACGAAACATTTAAAATCTTTTAGCAACAATTACCAATAAATACGAGTATCAACATGACTTTGAGTTTCGCCGCCCAGCTGCTAATCCGCACTTAGCCAAAACATTTCAAGTGTTTCTTTAATTATACCGCCGCTCATACGCGCACGCGTACTAAACAAACTTTTGGTGCGCATTTAATGTTTCAGCGCCTGTTTTGCAACACTTGAGAGGCGGCGGCCTGAAACTGCAGCTAATGTGCATTCCAAACAACAACAAAAACAACAATTAAGTACAACAACTGCAACGAATCACACAAAACACAACAACCGCAGCTACACCAACAACCGGCAACGCCAACACCAACACCGACAGCAATAGCAACAAGCAAAAAGTTTGTTAAAAAGGCAATCGATAAAGAAGCGGGGTGAAGTGACGCTGATACGAGTAAGTGGAGGAAAACCGCAGTTGCGGTTGTTTGCATATTAACCCATCATTGACCGCGGCCGAGCGACGCGAACGCACCAACAACAGGCGGCGCTGGCTGCCCGGTTGTTTGGGCTGGCAGTGCAAACGTCAAACGAATTCCTACAGTATTTGTTGTCAACAGCGGACTGCGGGGAGTCTGGCGGTGATCAAGGCGCGGACGTTGGCGTTTTGGCCATGGCTCTCGCTCGGCTTCAAAAGCCGCACTTATGGGATGTGCAAACAAATCTTGCAGTTGTCATAGTTGTTTGCATGCAGCGCGGAGCAAAACATAGAAGCCATTTACGCATGCCCGCATCGCATTGGTCACCCGAACCGACTGCCAAGTGGCAAGTGCCCAAGAACCCGAGAACTGAGCAGCCCATCAGCGCATCAGTGTGTCAGCCCGTGAGCCCTGATCACTCGCATCCATTTGCGAGTAACAGCGCTATGCATAGAAAAACTCAATAATCCGTTAAATGTGTGCAAATAGACAAACAAAGTCGCCCGTTTGCGTTTCGGATTCGGATGTCATAATGCGATCAGATGGAATTACCAACGCTTGCTCCGTTGCCTGCTGTAGATGGTTGCGGCCGCGTCGTGGAAGTTTGCTCAGCGTTTTGCGGAGGGACAAAGGTGTGCCTGTGATTGTGACTGTGGCTCTTTGTAATGCTGTGTTTACAGTAGTTCAACAAATGCACGCATCATTAATGGGAAATATCGATTTTATGGTTGAATATCTGTGCAAATGAGACCCTTCTGATATCCACACAAACAAGCATACACACACACACACAAACAGCTAGTCTCACACATAAATACTCAGCTGTATGCATACACTTTCAAAGGATATCATAATAGGCATTTTTTTATGTGCCCCTTTAATGTATTTAATCACATTTAGCAAGGATTAAGCATGGAACTAGCACAACATTGCGCTTAGCTGCAGAACTTGTGACATGTGGAACACTACTGAATGTTTTATTTATTGCTGGATTATTATTTGTTCAAATATAAACCGCTGAACGTACACCCTCCTTGGCACATTTCAGCGCTTTCACCAGAGGAAGAGTTCTGCATAGCCGTAAGTAATTTGAGTACATAATGCAAAACCATTTGCGTCAAACTATTTTTGGACTCCTTGTTAAACATAATCATCTGCCTTTTCACATACTGTCACTCAAGGTTCCAAGTGGTAGTTTGAAAAACCAAGTTTCCAATCAGACTCCAATGGTTAGTTGTGGGCTCGAAAGCTGCAATAAATATATTCAGGCATGTCATAAAGACATCATCCCAAAATGTTTTCCCAATTTCCATCCGGCTACGCTACGAGAGTATATCAATAATCACCAGTTTGTTTTTGGTGTCCAATTGGAAAAGCCGGCAGGAAGTTAATCAAGCCAAGTAACAGAGTAGGCTTCACACTATGTCTTGGTTCGGGACCTGTACTGAAAAGACTCTTCTAAGGGTGTTAAAAGAAAGCAGAGCCTCGATGGACGAACCGATGGTCTTAGGTACCAATACTAACAGAATATAATATATATAATATAATATAATATATACATGTAGGAAAATTGTTTAGGAAGTATGAGTTCTGGATACCAGGGCCTTCAACTAGGTCTAAAAAGTGGATTGCTAAGCTTGACCATCCCAAGAAGAATATTTGAAGCGATTTGCTCCATAGCAAGTCTGTGAGGTCTGAATATCGAACAAATTGTAAAAGAAATGTAGTGCTACAGCACCAGAACTACTGAAGACACTTGGTCTTGTGACGAACCCTTCACTGTGCGGTAAAGAAAACACATTAAATTCTGTGCTGCATTTACTGCCAGATATTCTATGACAACCTACTCTTGGTATTACCTTTGGAACTAGGCGGGGTACCCGGAAAAAATAAGGTACAGAAATGATTTTAAAACACTGGGCAACTCCTCAATTGTTATTGTATACGTCCTATATTTGGAACAGAACATGTGCAAGTAATGATGACATTTTGTAAAGAAATGCAGGCATTGAGAATACCAGAGATCAGTGAATAGTTGGATGGACCTGATGACTTGTTCCGTCGCTCACTTCTAGTAAATTGTCATTAGATGCATGATATGCACACTTGTGCAATGTTCTGGAGATCTGAAGTGTATCTAATTTGTAAAGCAAAAGAAAGAAAGTAGCTCTTAAGTGTTAGCACAACCGTTCAAAGCGAAAAATTACAGCAGTATAATGTCCCAGCAGTCAAGCACCGTCTATCGTACAGTGCGGGGCGCGCAGTCCACGGTCTACTCATTCAGCCGCTGACAGTGCAGACAAACAGACACGACGTGTGATAATAACTGCTGAAAAAACAACGATCAGCGATCAGCGACAATCGAACACATTCAAAGATTGATCCGCGCCATAAATGGACGCGCACACATCACTCATCAAAACGTCGCGATTCTTACTTCAAAAGGAGCGAAAAGTGCCATTTTGGAGCGCATACCTCTTGGCAACAACAGCCACGTCGGTTGACAGTAATGGCAATGGCGATGATGATGCAGGCATTGAGCACAGGACTTTAGTGACGATGGGAACGAAACAAGAACAAGAAAAAACACTGAAACGCATATGAACGGCGTCAGCACATTCGGACAAGCAAAAATTGCAAAACAAATTTCGCATCAATGCCGGGACGCACTGCACCGGCCGGGAGAGCGAGCGGGCGCACTGGCCATTAATGTACCACAGTGCCTACGAGTACGTTGCATGTGCCCATATTGGCTGGTTACGTAGCTGGCTGTGTAGCTGGCTGCGCAGTTGGCTGCGTAGTTGGCAGTGTGGCTCGCTGGCACTCAGTGCTGATTCGCAGTCGAAGCATGTAGCTGCAATTAAAAAAAGCCTCTTTCGTTGCAATTCTAGATTCGGCAACGAGGCGCAGGTGCGGCTTACGCATGCAACAAACAGTGCTGTGACGCACTGAGTGAGTGCGGGCCTGAAATTTAAGTAGCCTACCCACCCGGCAGCCGCCCACTGCTCCGGCGAGTGGCATACCAACGAGCCGCCAAGCTACAAATCGGGCATGTTAGTTACACCGGACCGATACCGCCATACGGGGGCAGTATTACGCACAATCCTTATAACACGCTGCAGAACAATGCGCACGGCTGCAGATACAAGTAAACAATAAACAAATGAACAATTGAGTGGGCTGACTGACCGACTGTGCAAGTGTTGACTGGCGCGAGCGGCCAGTGAGCGGGCGAGCGAATGTCGCTTTTTTGGAAGTGATCACCACCGGAAGTTGCCATTTGCACCGCTGTTCTCGTCCGGCACCAACGGCAGCCGGTGGCATGTTCACGCATTTGTAGAAAGTGTTGAATACCATCGGGGAATTTAGGCAACACGTAGGCCAGCCGCTGAGTCACGCCAGCATTGATTCATTCATTTCTCAAGTGTCTGGAAGCACATCACAACATTTATCAGAGTGGTGGGGTTCACACGTTCACTACAAAGTACAACAGAGAGTTCTGCTCGCAGACACTGGAAGAGGTCTGCTTTAGCTAAATTGGAGCTCATGCTGCCGGTATCTCACGAATCTGCATTAAAGTAATCGCATTATCTCAGACTATGGTGGAGGCTGTGAGACACGCTGTTTTTCACAGTTAATAGTTATTCATATGCAAGTTCATACGAATAACTATTGGAAATATGTTGAGAGAGATGTCATGAAACGAGCGATTCGCTTATTGCAGAGACTATGGACGACTATCAGTAATTAATTGAGACTATTCATAGAGACGCAATGATATTAGCATAAGTTGTGACTCGTGTTGTTCCACTAAAAATAATCAAGTGCTGCTAAATCGTGTGTATTTCGATACTAGGAGGTTGGCCACTTTCGCCCAAGCAACTTGTTACCAAACTAGCATTTCCAGAAGTAGCATCATGGTGGCATAGTGCCATTCTATCGCAATCATAGCCCGTTCACAGTAATCTCATGCATATTATGGAAATAAAAAGTTCACCGATAATGGTCTGGAAACAATCACCATTGACTGCAATATGAGCTCCAATTACAGTTGAGACAAAGAAAGACTATATGATACCACCAAAGGATGCCTTTCTGAGGATATAGGCGATTTTCTTCCATCGCAACTGGTTTAATTTTTTTGCATACGAGTATGTGGTGATTTGGTTTATTAACACATACGCTATCGTGTGTTTTCTTCAATCTAATGTTGGAAAAAATCGTACGCGCAGCAGATCTAAATCGCACAGGCACTAGCTTCCACAAGAATGTCATGTTACTGGCGTACGCTGATGATATTGTGTAAAGATGGCAGGATCGCTACGATGAAACTACAATTGACATCATTGGCCATAACAGCCGCGCCGTGAGTGCTGCTTTTTCCGGCTTGGAGAGAGAAGCGAGGCGAGTGGGTTTAGCGGTAAACGAGGACAAAACGAAGTACTTGGTGTCAACACACAAAGAGTCTCAGCGTCTTGGACACCACGTCACTGTTCGCGACTACAACTTTGAAGTTGTGAAGGACTTCGTTTATCTGGGAACCATCATCAACACCACGAACGATGTCAGCAAGGAGATCAAGCGAAGAATCATTCTTGCCAACAGGTGTTACTTTGGGCTCAGTAGGCAATTGAGAAGCAGAGCCCTCTCTACGGCGACCAAAAATTACGCTCTACAGAGCCCTCATCCTTCCCGTCCTGCTTTATGGTGCCGAAACCTGGACGATGACACACAACGATGAGCGAGCTTTGGGGGCGTTCGAGAGAAAAATTCTTCGAAGGATCATTGGTCCTATATGCGTCTACGGAGAGTATCGAATCAGATGGAACAACGAGCTGTATGAGCTGTACGCCGATATTGATATACGAGTAGTTCAGCGCATTAAAAAACAGCGGCTGCGCTAGCTGGGACATGTTGTGCTAATGGATGAAAGTACTCCGGCGAAAAAAGTGTTTGAATCGATGCCGCTGGGTGGCGGACGCAGGAGGGGTCCTTCCACCACTACGTTGGAAGGACCAAGTTCAAGAGGACCTGGCTGCACTTGGTGTTTCCAATTGGCGTCGGCGTGCGCGAAGCAGGGACGACTAGCGAAGCCTAATAACGCGGCAATGATCAGAAATGGTTGTACGCCAATTATGATGATAATGAACACATACCCTAAGTCACAAATGAGATTCATTTGTGAACTCAATTTGGGGATAAACCCACACTAATATTTTGGTGAACAGAACACTGAACTGTTTGAACAAAATTTTCATGATTAAAGTACACTCTGGCTTAATGTAAATATGGGACGCTCTTTTTAAAATAGCGGCTGATTTTCCGCGACACCTGTTGCAAGTGCTGGCTTAATATAGGAGACTATATATGTGACCTTCTCCGAGAAAAGGGACCTAGTGTGTCAAAATATCGCATCTCCCAACTGAAGGTGTGTTCACAGTGATAATGCGTTATGAAACTTTAAATGCGTTTTTCTCAAAACTTCATTTTCACACACTAGGTCCCTTTTCTCGGAGAAGGTCACATATATGTAAAAATTTCGTATGTTGCGAATCACTTGAAAGAAAGTGGAGAGCCAGTTAACAATTAAGAATGTCCTCTTTGGATATACTAGAAATGGATTTTTTGTTTCCTTGACTATTCAAAGAAAATTTTTTGTGAATTTTTTGTAAATTTTGTATGCTTTTAAGTGACTCTTTGCAGCCCTCTCACCCAGCTTTGGTGTGGATTTGTGCCATATTTTGTTGGCTTGGCACCACATTTTTTACAATCATTTTTTGGGCTTTTTGAGATAACCTCCAAAATTTGTATGAATATTTTTTTACTAGGTACAGAAACAGACTGAATAGGAAGCATCGATCATAAGTTAGGAATGGTGTCTGGCACTCCTCTGACAACGGCATGAATACTTTCCGTTACTTAATAACTGTGTAAGATTGCTACGTGTAAGGACATTGCGTATGGCTCAGCACAGATTTGTGAGTGTGCAACAATTATTCATACTCGTCCTGTCCTTTTCTCAGTCTCTCTCAGCTATAACCAACGAGAGGAATACTTTCTAGAAGAAGGATCACACTTTTCATGAAAAGAAAAAAAATTATGGAATCATGCCAAGGATAAATGCGCTCGGACAGGTGTCTGACACCTTAAAGCGCTTTTCTGATAAAACGCACTTGAAGGACGATTTCATGTGGCACCACAATATTTGCAGAAAGCGTTTGACTTTTAACCCACCGACTTTTAACCCACCGACTTTTAACCAACCGATTGCAGCTGCGTCTACTTCTCCCTGAGCCACCCACCCATTGAATGGAGGAGCATAACAATGTCGGTTGAAACTGTTGGAATTTCAAAAATGGAGTCGCTCTGAAATTGCGATTCAATTGATTATTATGGCATGAAGAGGGATTTTCGTTTTCTTCTTTCTGTTTGTGCATGGGAGCATTTTTGGGTGGATTTGTCCTCCTTTTTTTGTTGTGGATTTATAAACTCGTAATTGTGAAGCATAAATTCACATTTGCACGCTGCTGTCAAATTGTTGTACCATTAAAGACCGTGTCATGCGCTAAAGTGACTGTTTGACTGACGCTTGGCGACACCAAGGCAAGCAAATCGTGTGATGAAGTCAGTGTTGACTTCAGTGCGCATTTCAGTGGGTACGCGTGCGCACATATTACGGCCCCACTACGTGATCGGGAGAGGAACGCGCGGATTTAAGCAGAAAACACATGTACTCAGCTGCTAATGCCGATTGTGCTGCATACGAGTGTACAGCCGCACACCGAGCGCGCACAATTGTTGCGGCTAGTTGCCGTTCTGCATGCGAATTAGAATTTTATAGAAAGATACTGACTTGACTCGCCTGATTAATTTATTCCTGCCTGAATGTATTATAATCGGTGATTTACAACAACAAACACACATTCATTTGTGTTGCTGCATTGTTATGCTAAGCGAAATTTTATGATTTATGCTGCAGCACAAAGTCCAAATGAGCAAAAATGCCAACGGAGCGGTGCGGAGTGGATACTGCCTGAGTGCCTGAGTCCCTCTGTACCTGAGTGCCGCTGACTGTATATCGAATAGAAATAGGAATTTAAATAAGATAAATAAATATTATACCATACATCCACCGAACACGAAGCTTACGTCATAGCAATGCTCTCAAAGATTTAATGGCCGAATTAAAGCGTCCTTATCTTCATCGCCACTGCAAAGCACCGAAATTCCCACGATACTTTACGAGCTGACATCTAACAAAATACCCGCTGCCGCAACTGCCGGCTGCATAAGCATAAGCAAACACACTCTCTTCGCGCAAACGCATAAGCACACATATTCATACATACACAAACACACACATGCATACCGACAACTCCTCCAACCAACTCTAACTGCCGGCAATTAACAATTTTATTTCTATTACCGGCAACTGGCAACTGGTAGCGTAACGTAACGCCTTCATTACACCTTGTTGCAGTTGTTATGCTGTAATTTAACGACTTTTCTCGGAACAAAAACCTACAAAACGGTGCTGCACTCCAGCAGCAGCACCAGCGCTACCACCGCGCAGCTTGGCAGCAGTTGCAATTGCAGTTTCAATTGCCACAGCCACAGCCAAATCCACAACCAGAGCCACGACCACAGCCATGGCTAGAGCCGCATAGAAGTGAAAAACGTTACCAGAAAAATAATTACCCCGGTGCAATGAAAATGCTCTGAACTGCCACCAAACACCATTTCGGAATTTTATCAATACGCGGACAGGCGGGCAGGCGGGCAGGCGGGCAGGAGGCCGCATAAACAAATTAGCTACACTTAAAGTTCGCATAGGTGGAAAATTTTTGCCTTCGCCTTTTCCCATTGCATAATTTTCATTTGCGGGAATTTCGTTGCTCACGGTTCAAACCAAAATTCTCGGAAACTAACGAAAACTAAGAAAAGTGCTCGTAGAGGAAAACACTCCTGAACGGAAGAAGCAGAAGAGAGCGAAAATTTGGTCGTCAAATTTTGTTACTCGTAGTACGGATGATTGGCGTTCCTCCACCATGAGCTGCACCTTCAATATTTTTCCAGCAAGAATTCGAAGTTTTCACAACCATGGCATAAAGCGCAAGTGTTGAGAAATATCGTAGGGAATCTTGGTCAGTTCACAAATGCGGACTGGCTGGTGCACGCGAGTTTCTAAGAACGGGGAGGGAAGGAGCATGGGCCACATTGATCCAGTTCATGATATGGAATGCGTCTTCAAATGTTACGAAGACGAAGCAGCCACAAAACCAGTCATTGAAAAGGTAGTGGAAATGCACACCAAAAATGCCACAGACTTTAATATGAGCAGATAACTAATAATATGAACAGATAATTAACATCGATCTGTTTATGAACGTTGGACGAAATCAGATACAAATACACTCTATGAGAAATATCCCATTGACCTAAATAGACAAACAGTGCATTGTTTAAGAAGGGTGGAGAAGATAACATGAGATCAAATTAATTGCGGAGATACTGACACGAGTAATCGAGATTTACATCTGATATCTGCCAAAGCAACGGTGTGGAAGTTGATGTGGCAGGAATACGTTTAACGCAGAGCCCGGGAATGCAATTGCAAGAAAACAGCATTAACAGAGTCCAAGCAAACCTGAATGCAACACGGAGCAATTTGTAGAATAAATACAAATTTTTTGTGACGAAATCGATAACGACATGAAAAGTGCCTTATAATTTGGTTCACAACTTTTCACTCTCCACATGCAATTTTCTCTATCTGGAGAATTCTTAAATTGTTGTTCCGTTGAGGCGTATTTGTAGGGAAGGTACTGTTTGTCCAAACTGTGCAGTACAACAATGGAAATGGTGCAGCATGCTCACTCGCCACCTGTAGTAGGAGCAACAAACATTTATATTAATATGAAATTTAACATGCCTACCCAGTAGGAAAGTAGGCAGTTTGCCATAAAAAATTAACATTAAGGTATACAAAAAGAAAATTATTAAAAAATCATTACCGATGACGCAACATGGATCTATGAATATGACATCAAAACGGACCAACAATCATCGGAATGGCGCTTCTCAGACGAACCAAAACACAAAACAACACGATATGATATAAAATAAAGAATTTGTTGACTCTTTTCTTTGATTGCCGTGGTGTGGTCTATTCGGAATTCCTTCCGCCAGGCCACAGAGTAAATAAGGAGTATTATGTGAGCGAGAATGTTCGTCGCAAGAGGCCGGAATTGTGTTTTTACAGAAATCATTTTAACTTTTCTCTCTCTTTCCTATATTTTGGGATAGCCTCTTTGAGCTTAGATTAGATTAGATTAGATTAGATTAGATTAGATTCGATATATACACCGCGGCCTGAAAGATCTATTGTGATGCCCATATTTCTATAAAATATGAGGATAGAGTCATCTACACATCTGTCAGGTTAGTTTCCAACAGGAATCCAGCTGAGGAGGAATCAAGTTGAGAGATCTTGCTCATATCTAAGATATATTCTCCAAAACACCGGTGCTTTTGTGTGCCTATTGTCCGCAGTCTGTGATCAAGTGCAGTGAGGTTTCATCACTTTCTCTACAGTATCTGCAGATGGTATCTGAAGATAGACCAAACTTATTCATATGATAGTTGAGTCTACAATGTCCGCTTGAAACGCCTGTGTTGTTTTTAAATTTACTCCGAGGCATGTCAATTAACTCTTTAGCTCTTTTAGGATTAAAGTCTGCCAGGAGAGCTTTGGAGTATCTTAATCCCCGCAGATTTTTGCATCTGTACACTTCTTCAGCAGACCTCCTCCAATGGTGTTGGATAATAGTCCTCAGAAGGGTTCAGGGCCGTTGAACTGAGCGGCCGCAGCTTTCCTTGCTAACCTATCAGCCTTCTCTTTTCCCTCTACTCTATGTGGCCTGGTACCCACAGCAGAGATAGCCTCTTTGATCTTACAATACTTCAAAAGTTACACCATGGCCAGACTCAATGGAAATACGAGCACTCTGATGTGTCGCGTTGATGCTATGTCGACTTTTTTCTACTGGGATTGTATATATACATATATGTGTGCATGAGAGTGTGTTTGTTTGGTTGCTTGGTTGGAGTGCTACAATAAATTTCTAAATATAAAATGCAACTTTGCATTATTCCCGTAAATTTATGGAAATATGTAATTAGCGCTTAAGTAGAGGGCGAAACACGTTGTAAGTTTTCTTTTAAGCTGTTGTTATTGTTTCATATTTTGTGTGTTTTCTGATTTTCTGTTTTTCTTATTTAGCTTCTCATTTTTTTGTGTTTCTTCTGTTTCTGTTGTTTGTTTTTGCATTAATGTGCGAATAAATGCATGTCATAAATTAAATTTAAAATCGCAGACAACACGGAAGTGCGATAGTCCGTCCGTGCAGTAAACGCGAAACGCGATTTCAGTTAAAACAGAATGAATGCATCGAACTGGCTTGTGGAATGCGCCCAGTCTAAGCGAACTGCATATATTATGAGTAAGCTAAAACAAAACTTCAAACCCAAGAAGAAGAATGCAAGCAACAGCGCAAGAAGAGCAAAGAAGCAACCAAAACAAGTGAAAAAAGAAGTGCCTTGGTGCAGCGCTTAGTGCAACCAGCCACGCTCGACTCCGTCCAAATCGCATTGAACATTGTTTTGTCGGTTTGGTTACATGTTGTTTTCATAAACAAACTTGTTCATTGTTTTCATTTTCGCCTTACAACATTTACGAACATCGTACCTACCGCTTTAGTTTGCTTAATTTGTTTCATCTCGGCGCAGTCGTCGGCGCACACGTACATATTTCTGCAACATTTGCAAAAGTCAATAACACACCCGCCCGCAACATTGTGTGCCAATTCCGAAATAAATAAATATATAAATAAATAATAATAGCAAAAGCTAAATCCGAAGAAGTGTTCGCCACAATTTAATTGGGTTCACAGCGGCGCGGAGTCGCGCTTGGCAGTTCGCAATTCACAACTCACAACTCACAATTCGCTATACGCGATTCGCATTTAGCAATTTGCAATTCCAAGCAGTGGGATGCGCTGCCGTTTCACGGGCACATGTGTCAGCGGCAGCAGCAGCGGCAGCGCCGTGGCGGCACTTGTGGCTGCACTTGTTTGTAGAACACGCGAAAGGTCGCCAACTACCCATGTACAGTGGCGACCTTTGGTGGCATTTTCACACACTGACACACACTTTCGCATGCACAGAGAGACTCTCACCCATCCACTTGGTAATGCACTTGGGCGCATGGAGTAGATGCCGGCCATGCTGCCAATTGTCGTCGACAATTGTACACGTTAATTGCAATTTAAGCGAATGGTCATGTGGACAGTGGTGAGCAGTGGTGGGCGCTTCCGCCACGCAACTCGCAAAGTGAGCAGCCAAATTTCAGTCACCAGCTAGCATGGTCCGCCAGCAGTACGTTTTTGCAACTCTTAAATGGGGCACAAGTTGACAACAGCCGTGCTGGTAGCAAGTGTCGTCAACTGTTGTTTGCGTGTCAGTGGAGCAAACCATGCCCTGAGTTTGTTTTAATCCAAATTTAGGCAAACTTTTTGAAGATGATCCACATTATCCTAGCTCGAGTTCGACACAATCGATTCATTTTTTAAACAATTGATTTCATAATCGACGACACGAAAATGTTTTTTTTGAAATATTTGACTTTACTATTAAATAGTTAAATATCTGACTTACTGTTAAACGGAATGCCAATAGCTTTGGCTGTGTTTGTTTGAATGAATACTTAAAGCGACTCGGAAAAGCCCCACAGTTGTACATTTTCTACCTATCGATGGCTCCGTGCAGCAGTATTCGAAGCCATTTTTATAGGTTCATCAATAGGGACGTTTTGAAGTTTCTTACGGGTATTTATATATGAGTTTATAACTTTCTTTCTGCCAGAGACATCATTGTGAAATTTTATCTCAAATTTATGGTTTAAGAAGATCAATTATTTAAATTGAAAACTCAAAACTAATCTGAGTCAAAGTAGAGTACCCATCGACACCTCAACTATTTGCACCTAATATAATTTATTGTATAATGCAAGTAAACCAAGTGCGGCATTCGACAAGAAGGGAGTTGTATTATAATTGGTGAAAAACGTCTCTCTCACAAGTCAAGTACTTTATATATCGTACGCTTCGGGGCACTCTCAATATTTGACGCGGCTTTGATTTTGAGTCGATACTTCTGCGATTTGAGTTCTCATACATGCATACGATAACTTGAGTCCCACAATTGCAATAGGAGCTGGGAAAGTTGAGATTTTCTAAATATTATACAATAATGTGTAGAAAACTAATAAAATTTGTAGAATATGTAGAAAACTATTATTATTATATCTTACACCTTAATTAAGTATGACTGCAAGGTTTTGGGGAATGAGTATATTGAATATTTTTTAGAAAGAAGCATTTTTGAGACTAAGCCCGCGGCATGTAGGTTAGGTTAGGTTAGGTTAATGTGGCAGACGGTCTAAGGACCAGCTCACTCAGGCCACCATGAGTCCATTGTGATACCACCGCGTAACAACGCACCTCCGATTCACTCGTCGAACCATGTGGCATGTAGAATATTAGTATGGCTATATTTAGAGGGACAAATGTATTGCCATGCATTTTTTTAGTTTAGTTCAAAATCATCATTCTACGAGATGGTGCAGATTGATTTCATGAACTCTTGGAATTTGCAGCTCTCGCTGCTGACAAATTTGGCAGTTGTAAAGAAATAATTTATTTTCACTCTACTGGGATCTCACCCGACACTGTGGAAGACTCCCTGGGAGAAGAGCGTAAAAAAGGTTAATGTAATATGCACTGTGCCAGTTAAACATGACTGAATGTCTCTGCTGGTATGTAAAAATGGCAATTATAGCTCCAAATTATGGCGAACGGTTCACAAAATGACCACGAAATTTGGGACAAATTTAGTTGGGGATTTTTATAGATATGCAATTTCTGTTTGTTGTTTTTATTTTATTTTATTTTTATTGTGTTCATTTTTTTTTATTTGTTAATTTTAACCCTCAAATGCGGTCCTTCTACACTTAATTCCACAAACACACAAACGCACACTCCATCAGCGGCATTCAACTGAATCAAACTGAAAAGTTTCAATTCAGCCTTCTTTATTTCACTTTATTTTATTACGAGTATCTTTATTCTTTTTTCCTATTTTCGCACATTATTTTTTTAATTATAATAATTAAAAATATTTAAACGGCTTTTTCAGTATTTTTGTTGATGGCGCATTTAGTTTATTCCTGTCACTTTTTTATATATTTTTTTTTATGTTGGAATGCTGACTTCCACAGTTTTATTGTCTGCTATTTATGAATGAAACATCATTTTAATGATGTATTTTTTATTTTATTTTGTATTTTATATAAAAAATTTGCTTCATTCAATAAAACCTTGCAGGTATTACCAACCGATTTGCTTGAAAGCTAAGTAAGGTATTGATATGTTTGTTGAAAACCAGGCAGGGATCATCTGGAAAGTTGGAACAGTCAGTAATGTCATTGCACATTCCGCATTTATAAGCTGAATAACAGAGCTCTGCAAAGTAATTAATTTGATAACAGTTAATATAGTGACAGAGATAATAGTAACAGTGATAATAGTGACAGCAGCTCCAGAGACTGGTTGGATTTCAAAGACAGCACCCAGTGTTTGATACTATAATATAAAGGCAATTGTTTAATAGGTCTTCCATCCATTTTATTACTTTAGTGCATCAAATATACGTAACAAGTATAAAGATAATAAGGATAGACTTTCATACTTTCAGAGATAGGATCCTGAGGCTTCAAATATTAAATTATCCACCCAAACTACCAGCGCTTTAGTGTGCATTCACCATAACTATATTTTTATAAGTTATGAGACTACAGGGAGGAAATAAAATTATAGATTTTTTAATACACCAAATTTGTAATGTAATGTGTGGTGTAAACTTTAAAGGTATAGGAGGTATTGCGACCAAAAAGATATATTGTACTGCCCTCTACTATTAATGATATCCCTATAAAATCTCATCCAGCCCCGTTGTCCTCAGAAATTCGAGAATGCCGACTAGATCTACCGTAGCTATTTCTTCACATGGCATTTGGAGCGAACCTAGGTGTCTTCTTCTAAAGTGCATTAGTGCTCCGCAATTCCCTAGTATATGCTCTGGTGAATAGTAATTCCCTAGTATATGCTCTGGCGACTCATTTTCTTCATCGCGGAATCTGCACAAAGGGTTTGCTGCAATTCCTATATTGCTCATGCGTCCTTTCAGCCTACAGTGACCGGTCAAAAACCCGGTTAGTATTCTTAAACTGTTTTTGGGCAAACTAATGCACAACTCAAATTTTTTGTAGTAATTTAGATTGTTTAAGACATGGCTTATAAAAAGTTCCTGCTTCTGTTGTTTTTCTTGTTTCCTAAGCTCGTCTTGTCATACTCCTCTACTTATACCGCAGTAAGGTGCTGTCCTTATCATAGGTGTGGAGGCTCCCAACCTGGGGAGCTCAGCGGCCTGATAGTTGCCGTGGACACCCACGTGTCCCACGGGACCCAGCAAAGGCTGACTTTGTTGTTCTTGCCCAGCTGAATAAGAGTCTTCAGACATTCCCATACTAGTTTTGATTCTACTTCATACGAGCTTCATGCTTGTGGGGCTTGGAGGAATCTTCAAAACACTTTTACTATTTCCATCGTTCACAAAATGGAAAATATGATTCGTCCCCTGTTAAGCACCATGCTTCGGCTAAATCTCCCCGGTTTGTCAGTTATGCATTTGATAACGCCGCCGGTTCCATAAAATTTATGAATGGTCAACTGTCGTCATAATGCCAAAAATCTGTACCACATAAATTCATACAACGACTTCCTGTCAATCAAATAACTCAAACGCAGCACGTAGCTCTCCAAATACGCAGCCGAAAACTTAGAAACAATTGTTTAACGCATACTTAAAATAGTCAAATGATTTCGTTTTTGGGAATGGGGCACACGTGAGCGCAGCCATAAGTGAAAAGACATTAAAATAGACAATCAAATGGAAAAACTTCTGAGCGTACACAGCGGTACTTTAATTGGAAATTGTATATCACTTAATAAAACAGCGGCCGACACAAACGTAGTGGGTAGCATGGACGGACGGACGAAGGGACGGACGGATGGAAGATTGTAGACTTTCGGTAGTCTCATAGCGTCGTGCAGCAACAGCGTGACCGAGCAGTCACTCGGTGTCGGTGTTTTAGGCTCTGGGTTCAAATGGGCGCGCAAGCACGCTCAAGGCAGAGCGTAACCCTTTATGACTGATATCAATCTTACTTCATATAAATTAAAATTGCTATTTGAATGCCATTTAACTGCCCTTTTCATGCAACGCGTTTGCATACGTCGCAACCAACAAAGGAGACGGCGACTGCGGCCGTGAAGCGACCTTTCGTCAACTTAGGACCTCCAACACTGCGCAGCACGCAACACTCCTCCCAGTGAAAAGGACAGTTACCGATGCGCTGCGTCGATTGTGCGGGTGCGTGATATCGAAACGATAAGACCGCTTTGGAACCCGCTTCGCTAGGATAGCGAGGGACCCTGCAGCCACGCTGTCTTCGCTGACATTAAAAACATAATTAATAACTCTTTGCACTGCATACTGATTGAAGGTGGCAAGGACAGGCAATGTCGTATGAGTACATATGTCCGCTTACACAGTCGCAGCCCAGTGGGAAAAAGAAGACTTCCAAGTAGTTGTAGTTTTAGGAATCGGTCTAATTCGCTTAACTGGTAACATGATAGTAGTTTGCCTTGCCGACGTAATGAAATTTATCAAAGCACTTGCATTGAATTCTGGAATGACAATTAAATCTTTTTTCATAGTCATTAATTTTTTCAACAGTAATTAAATTGTTTTTAATTCGAATACAATTTTCTCCTATTCTCCTTTTTTTAATTATTCTCGAGGCCCGTCGTATAGCCTCATAGACGTGAGGTCGCAGAGAATGGTTCCGAAATATTTCTTTCTAACATGTCTTAAACCCTTGCACACATAATTCAGTATTGGTGTAAGATACAATAACTAAACTGTTTATTCTTATACGATAAAACGATGCAACCCCATTTCATTTTTAAAAAAGTCCTCGTTTGAAAAAAATGGTGCATTCCTTTTCGATCCTTTTGATTTTGTAATACACGCCTCTGAATTGGAGTGTTCAGCCAACAGTAATATCAAGCAATTCCAATAAATGCACAAGAAGCCCTTCCTATGGCAGCGACTGTGGCATGGCAGATGAAAGTAATGCTGCATACACAGGAGGCAACCGTCGAAGCAACATGCCTTGGTTGCAGCAACGGTTGCCTCGTGTGTATGCAGCATAATGATAAATGAAGCTAGGACGGTGCGACTCTCTCTTGTTTCGGTTCGAGTGGCATGATAACAATACGAATTGACATTTTAAGGTGTACGTGACTCTAGTCAGTGTCTCGATCGTCTTTCTTTTCCGATGGGGTCAGACCTCCACCCACACATACACATACTCACGTTTCGGTATGCATACGTTTATGGAGGTAAATGCTTTTTGATCATTGCTGACTAGCATTTTGAAGGAACCACGCAAGTATTGGCCAGCCAAATTGGAGCTCGGTGCTTGTAATGGCGGTGGATATGAACTCACACATATACAAATCTCCTACTTCGATGCATATATCCAAATGGGTCCCTAAGTACGAAAATTGTATAAATGGTTAATTTCCTCATTGGCTTTATTTTAGCATTAATTTCAGCTAATTTTCACATCATCATCCACACATCATTATTAGCATTTTATTTACAATTCACAACTCACAATTTCAATTTAGAAACATCCACGGCCGCAAAAAAAAGCCGGTATGGCATTGCGCCCGCTCATGGCCCTATCAGCGATTCCAATCTTAATGAAAACCTAAATTGGAAAAATTACTCATTTCCACTTCCAGGGAAATACTGGATCGTATCGAGAGGGCAGAGGCCAGCAGCGTTCGCGCATTGCTGCGGAGTGGAGTGCGAGTATCTGCCTTAGACATCTCATTCGCATTCATAAATTTGGCTTCGCTTCCCATTCCCATTCGTGGCCAAAATTCCGAAAAGCAATAAAATAAAATTAAACAAAACGGCATTTTAATAATGCGCTGTCCCGTCCGTCGTGGATGGTGTTTCAGGTGCTGTTGATGTTGCTGTTACTGTTGCTGTTGTTGGCGTTGGTAATGGGCAATAATGGGTCTTCCTAACAATTCGATGATTTATGTTGCTCGTGTAGCGGTTTTTTGTATTTGCGTTTTTTGTACTTATACGAGTATTTGAGCGCTGCTCTTCGCCACTTTCCGGCACTCTCTGCCACTTCGTTTCTGTGTGCGCGGCTACGCTTGCGCGTTCACTTTGTTGACCATAATAAACCACTTAATGGGAGCTTATAAAAAGTAATTTTCCGCACCTGCTTAACGCTCGCCGTAATTGTTTATTGTGAGTGTATAAACGTATTAACGCTGCAAAGCCAGTGTGTGTCTGTGTCCAGGAGTTAATACGTTTTCACTTTGGGCACGTTGTGAGGTCCTCCCGATTGGAAGGATATGCATATGAATTCTTACTCTAATTGTTGGCTGTAGGCATTTCATTCCTGTGAATGTAGCAGTGGCACGCCAATAGATCCAAGTCAGAACTCAGCTGGAGTGCATTCGTCGGCGTTTAGGAATCACCTGCTAACATTTAAAGGAAAGTATTTATTATAAGCATAGACAAGGAAGGAGTGAAAATAATAAATCAATAGATTTGAATGGGTTCCCTTTTCTCCAAATATACATATAAAAATATATATAAATAAATCTCATTGTGGGGCACCAATGAAAATTATGTTGTTAAAAAATACGAGTAGCAAAGCATTTCTTTCCGTGAAGTCACGATTGTTCTGTTCGTTATATCAGGTAAGAGGGTCATATGGACTGCGGGCCGTGGAAGACCAGTGGTCTCCTCGCCCTGCTATATTTATATGTCTTTCAAAAAAGCTTTATTCGTATTTCTTTGTGCTAGCACAAACTTATAGACTGGAGTCACGTGACAGAGATCACTAAAATCTGAATAGGAAGAAGAATGCTCTGTGGGAACTCTTTCCCGATTCGCACGAGAGAAAGCGAAGGATGAATTGAAGTACACAAGCAATTAATCCACTATTTAACTTTAGCACTGTCACACTAATTCCAATTAAATAGGAATATTCAAATACTATGCAGAAGGGCTGCATTGAATCTGCTTATGAAAGTCCAAGCAGATTACAAATTACGGGTTAATTAATGACTGAAATTAGACGGAAAGGATTCAAGTTGAATGGATCCCTCCGAACTAAAAATATTCAGTACTTCAGAACTTCTAAAAGTTCCAATTAGTATACCAAATTAGAGGTTCCCAAATGTCTCGTCTCTTAAAAAATAATTGGAAAGATTGTAAAAAGAAAGTTGCTGTGAGAAAATTATTCTGTGAGAAAGTTTTTTTTTTAAACAAACTACATAAAAACATTGTATAAAAAAGCGTTTTTAAAATATAGTAGAAACTGGGAAGCATTATTATAGCCCTATAAACGTCTTAATTCATTTGTAAATATATATTAATGTAAACTTCCATAAATATCTCCAAAGACTCAAGTGGAAGCTTTTTAAGAACACTCATAACAGTCTAAAAACTGTTTAATTCCGTCTTACAACACTATAAAGCCATACATAGTTTTTATGGAATTGGTTTTTCCAATCGCATTTAAAATATATGCACATTGGGCATAGCAACGGGATAAAGTAGCACCCAGGGTGCTACACTCCCTGGAGTGCTACGCATTTGTTTCGGTTCATCTTCATCCACAGACGAGACTTGGATTATACGAATGTATGCAATTGTAGTTGGTCCTATGTTCTGCAACGTGTTCTATAACTCCTGAGAACACTCTGCTTCTATCTCCGGTTCTAAGATAGGAGCACTGCTCAACAGTAAGTTACGCATACGTATGGTGAGTTATTTCAATTAGCCACGTCCACGACCATCGGCCACTGACGCGTCGGCCTAGATCAGCGGCATAATAAGCACTTTCGTATTGTTGGCATCGTCTACGGAATCATACACAATACATTAAACTTAATTTTTATTATGAACATTTCTTAAGTTGTTCATTACATATTTTTAACCGCAAGAATTCCCAAATACTCGTAGCTGCCCCCCACCACTCGCACGCACAGCTACCGCAACTGACAGCCCAGAAGTCACGTCCACAATTATTTAGGCCCAAAACAATGCTTCGTTGTTGTTTTTACGTTAAACGTGACAAAATGATTAAACCACAGAAAGCAAAACCCTTCCTATGCAATGCAGCCCATCGCCCGCTGCCCGCTGCCCGCTGCCCAATATGTCCGCTTCGTTCGCAGCCACAAAATTCAATTCTCAATATTTTTAATCAGTTCGAATCAGTTCAGTCTATCTAGAAAGGTGCGCATGCGCGCGACAAGGCATACGTATGTGTGTGTGTGCGTGCCTGTGTGTGTGTGCGTGTGTGTGTGTGTGGTTGGTTTCGGCTGGTCATGCTTTTGATTTTTCCCTGCGTATCCGCAATTGTCGACCGATTGATTGCTAAATAATGTGTCAAAATTTGTGTTTCTGCCGAGTGGATTGGAGTGTTTGGTGCGCGCTGTGTTCTTATTTGCTCGTACCTTTGTCTTTTACACAATAACGGGGGCCTTTATACTTTTCAATAATGTGTCGTTTCGTTGAGGTGTCGTTGGGAATTTTAAATTAATTACCTACTGCCGTGGATTTGCATGGAGAGGCCCCACACAATGCTCGGTATCCGTGCGTATTGGTGTTGTCTGCATATTTGGGCGCGAATGGTGGAATGGTGAAATGGTGGAATGGAGGAATGTTGTTGTCGGTAGCTGAAAAAGCTAGAAATCTCTGGTCCGAGCTTATTGAACATGCCCGGGATGACACAAAAGCTACAAATGAGTTGAATTGCTGACAAAAGACACACAAAAATCGAGGTAGTGCCTCCAGCGAGTTCAGTGGGTATAATCGAATCCATTAAAAAAACACAATTCTTTTTTTAGGGTTAAATTTATTTGTATGTTAGTTGTTGTTGTCAGCGAGTGAATAACATGAACATATTTTGTTAGTAATTTATTATATTTAGTCACTGTTTTGTATACGTAATTCACAGCGAACTATTTTGTATACTCGCGCTTGCATTTACGCAGGTACGTATGTGTGTGAGCAGGCAGGTGAGTCTGAATGTGTGCGGTACATATGAATGTTTAGTAGAAAAAAGCTAATCAATGAGTGCATGTTTTATTCCTTACTCGTACATATCCGCTGTAAAGTCAGCTGACCAAAGGACTCGCGTCCTTACTGAGTGAGACGACAAAGCCCTCTAAGTCCTGCTGCTTGGTGCAAGCAGGGACACAGAAATATGGGCCAAAAATTATACCGTTGCGACATCGTAGAAATCCTGCATAAGTACACCCTAAAAATGTGTTTCCATAAATCCCACTTAGTGTTAGCAACAAGAGTTTAGAATATGTGCACCTATTTTACTAACATATCCTAGGAGCCGTCCTCTGACAGTATATTCTTTCCATTTTCTTAATGTCATCATCAACAGCGAAGTGGGGGTATTTTTAACTAAAGTTTTAACGGTGTCATAAGCGGTAGGTGGGCGGCTTCTTTGTCCGGCTTTTTGATTGAAACTCCAAGAACAAGGCTTCCTTAAAATGACGTTCTTTATAATGCTGCGAAAGAAGTTTAAATATGGAAAAACAGACAGTCTAAATCGATTCAGATACCGAGTAGTGACACTGATACAGGATATTTTTATACATACGATTACATTATGTATATTTATACCAATATTGGAAATACTACTCAGCTGAACTTGGATCCGCAGTTTCCATGTCTTCGGCTGGTCAAAACATCCTGAATCAGTTAAAAGAGGTTGGATTGCTTCGGAGGCTTTACTTGTCGGGTGATTGTAACTTAAGTTTGGTGGTGATATAAAGTATAAAAACCATTCATAAATTTGGAGTTTTCTCACAAGTTCGATTCTTGAACACGAAACACAAATTTGATCAAATTGAACAGCACAAAATATTGGCACGCAGAACCAAACGAATCGAAGCCTTCCACAAGAATGCTATTTTTTAATCTTTGCATAGTTCAAAAATTACGAACATGAATTGCAACACATTGGTTTTTTTATTTTAATTATTTTTATGAACTAAACATAAACTTATTCTGAATCGAAACTGTCGGATATGCGTT
This sequence comes from Clusia tigrina, assembly GCA_920105625.2. Classification (NCBI taxonomy): domain Eukaryota; kingdom Metazoa; phylum Arthropoda; class Insecta; order Diptera; family Clusiidae; genus Clusia; species Clusia tigrina. The sequence continues at coordinate 16,423,055 of OV050032.1, forward strand.
CATTACATACAATTTGGATTTTTCGTTTTTTTTTTTTTTTTATGACAAATAACAAACTCCTCTGCGACTTTGACTGGGATATACAGTGAAAATTCCGGGTGAATTTTGATGGTCCCAATTTTCTTTGTGTACATATGACAACAATATATTTTGGTATCACTTCGAATCTAGATCTCGAAGCCGAAGGTCGACTGACCGGAACTGGAGCTGAATTGAAAGAAGTTGCGGAACATTTTATTCGGATCAAAGTCTGGCTCCTGTTCGTAAACATCTTGGCCACTGTCGTAACGTGCTTTTCTACGCTTGTCGGACAAAACCGTGTACGCTTCACTGATTTGCTTGAATTTGAGTTCCTCATCTTTGCGCTTTTCGGCGCTGCTGCTTGCATGACGGTCGGGATGGTGGACCAGTGCCTTTTTACGGTAGGCCTTTTTGATGTCGTCTTCATTAGCTGACCGTGGCACTCCCAGAATTTTGTAGTAGTCCTTATATTTGGATAGTTTTAAGGCATGTTTCGCTTCTCTCAACAATTTCTGGAGCTCGGGTGTTTTCTGAATAGTTGCCGCTTTCTCATAGTCTACAACCGCTTCGGCGTACCTCTCCATGCCAAAGTTGCAACGAGCCCGCAATAACAACGCCTTCCAATATTGAGAATTTATGTCCAAAGCCAGTGTGCAGTCGGTGATGGAATCACACATGGAGCCAATCTTGGAGTTTACCAGCGCTCTGTTGTACAACAGCTTCGAATTGATGCTCTTGTTCTGTCCGTCAACTTTCAGGGCTTCCGAGTAAGCAACATGTGCCTCATGATACCGACCGGATTTGAAGAACATATTTCCACTCTCCTTAAAGTCTATCAAGGATTTGCTTTTATTGTGCATTTCCTTTGCCCTCTTGTGGTCCGGATCCATTTGGAGAGCACGCTCAAAGTGCATAATGCTCTTCTCCAGGTTGTCCGTAAAATACAGACAGACGCCACGCACATAAATCGCGTCGACTGAGGTGTTGTCCAGCTTCATAAATCTGACGGCTATGTCCACAGCTTCATTGGCGCGCCCCAGAAATGCCAGACACTCAGCTTTGAGCAGATGGAATCGCTCGCAGGCTGGTGCCATTTTCAACGCAGTGTCTAGATAGTAAAGCATATTGCGATACGAGTTTGTGGTGTGGTAATTGTGTATGGTCACTTCGAGCAGCTTTAACTGCTGCAGAGCCACTTGCTCAGCTTTGAATAGCTTGTCATTTATGTTGAGGTCTTGGAGCCTTTTTAACGCCTGCTCGGTACCGATGGTGTCACCTAAGGCTAGGCAGCTCTTGGCAATGCGCGAGTATGCCTTCTGAAAATTGGGATCAATACGGATAGCATTACGTGCATCTTTCAGGGCTTTTGAATAATTTGCCATCATTAGGTAGGCGGCTGAGCGATTTCCATAATAGGCTGCCGAGGTGGGACATAAATAAATTGCTTCGGAATAGCAATTGATGGCCTCTTGATAGTTTTGTGCCTTATAATGTTCGTTTCCGCGAATTTTCTTCTCCTCAGCAATGGTCAGGGTGTCCTTTGGAACAAACTCCCCCTCGGTATATATATCCTGGTCGGTATCGGTGTAAGAATCCTGTTCGGAATCGGTGGCCAAGGATACAATTTCAGACTTTGGTTTAGCCATGATATGTAGGAGTATGTTAAATTTAGTACTACAAATATATAAAGACTTAGAATCTTCTCGCAGAAGGGGTGTCGATTAAAGCAGAAACAAAATTGAACTTTTTTTCTAAAATATAATTTTTTTCAATTTTATTTGTAAAAATCGTGATCGAAATATATGTTCTACTCAAGTTTCTGAATAAATTTGTATGTTCTTCTGGGGATCGCCGCCTACTTTACGATATTAGGGTAACGTAGGAAGGAAGTGGATGGTGTCTTCCGATATTACGCGACACGTGAAATACTCGCAGGTACGCCGCTGGTATCAATCAGCCCCGAAATTGCTGTCTGGTGTGATGTGTGATCAGTTCATAAAGGTTCGCATGGACATATATGAACGGTGCAATTACGAATCTGCACGCCCGCCGCAGCTTCGAGCAATGGCTGTACAAGCAGCTCCCGAAGTGAATCGACCATTTCTGCTAGTGTACTATTTTATTCAAGTTTCACAATTCTTATGAATCAATTTGCATTTTTTGTCATGTCTCTTTCGCAATGCCTGAACAGCGCTTCCTTTCTGCTCTTACAAAATTGGCTCCGAGAGGTGTGAATTAATTTGCTTTTTTCCTCTTTTGCTTTTGTCACCAAAAAATGCGCCCGCCAAGTAAAGAGTAAACGTAAAAGTAACACGTAACACACGTCTCCAGGCGCACACATGTACGCGTACATACAGACAACACGGCAGCCACACGCATACCCACCGCCAAGATGCCAATTCTGCGAAACCTCGAAACTTACTGCTTGGATCGTCGGGCCAAAGAAGCCACCAAGTCAACCAAGCAACCAAGCAACCAAACAAACAGCCAACTAACCAAGCACGTTGCCAGGTTTTGTTTTAGGCTTTTGTGAACTTATCAACAAATCTCCAAAAATGCTACGTTCTTCGGTTGTCAATTCTTCAACTTGACACTTTTAACTCCCTGCGCATTGTTTAAATCCTAAACATTGCTGGCAGCCTGTCGGGCTGGTGGAGAGGAGGATGGGCGGGTGGTCGGGTGAGCTTGTCATTGAGCAGAAGTGTTGCCATTCAATAATTCCCTACACCAGCAGGAAAGAAGCTGCTGTATTGGCGCGCCCAAGTATTTTCGCCAACCCCAACTAACAGTGCTAAAGTATTTGCTTGAGTGTACGAGTAGCCCTGCGCTAGATTCATTTGTGATTCTTGGTGTTTCCTTTTGCCTTTCCGTGGATTTCTTTGTGGTGGTACGTTCCTTTCACAATTTTGAGTTTTTCGTGTGCTTGCAGGGATATCATTGCGCAGAGCCGAGTGTACTGAAATGTGGAGTCATGGAGTATCATGAATGAAACTTAAGCTCCACAATGCAATGCGACGGTGCCACAAAAGATACATTGACAAACGGAAATTGTTGACTTGGGTGATAAACTGGCACAACCGCCGTAGCAGCAGCGACAGAAGCCAGCCACGCAAACAGCTCTGACAGCAGAAAAACCATCGGAAGCAGCAATGGCCAAGATTATTGTCTTTTTAATAGGACATCAACACCAACTCAAAACAAATCCACATTTGTGTTTCGGTGCCGGCTGGGAATTCGTTCGTTTATCTTTGCGCTTTGTCATGCTTTGCACAAAACGCTCGCACTTGTGCAGAGAATGCGTTCCTCGCTCCACGCTCCATGCTGCTTTGTCGTTCGGATTCTTGACTTTTCTTGCCTTGCCTTGGATTGGCTTGGCTTGGCTTAGCTTGCCATGACTTCACTTGACTCAACTTGAATTGGCTCTCTTCAGCCTGTGCCTTTGCCGATAAGGTGCCAGCCAACAGCAACACCAACAACACCCAGTATTAATTAAATTGCTTTTCAGTGCCTTTCGTTTATTGTTGAATGTGTTTCAATTTAATTTTATCGCAGTTCTCTTTGATTTGATATTTGAAATTGTCCACACAAGTACGAAAAGACAATACGACCTAGCATTTATCTGAACTCCATTGGACATTTTCCTGTTCTCCCAAACCTGTCATTGTTTTGTCTTTTTTTAAAGTTTCTCGTATATAAGTGATGCTGCTGCACTATTTCGAGGGAAATGGCAGCTTCACACACACTCCCAACTCACTTTGGCGGAAATTAACCGGAATGCGGAATGCGAATATTGGTGTGGCCAGTGTAAACTTTTGGCCCGTACATCCAACTACGCTGTTAGTATTGAACCAATGATATGAACTGTCATTCCGGAAAAATCACCCAAACCACTCGTAAGAAATGATCATAAAAATAAAACTGTCCATTTCTGGAAGCAGCCTCATCATGCAATTTGTTGCTTCGGCACTGAATGTGATTGATAGTACGAGTAGGAATGAGGACTTTGTTGTTAGAATATTTTTGGAAGCCTGCACAAACTGATGAGGAAAGGTTTGAGGCAATATATGACCCGGGACTGGGTGCGTTAGAGCTACAATTGTACACTGACCGCTAATTACTATATCCACCTTACAAGCGCTCCTAAATCAATTTAACCGTGAGCTCATAGCATCGCTGCAATGCAAATACATGGGTCTCTTTCCTAATATATTTATCTGGCTGTTTAGAAATCATTTGAGAGCTACATAGAAAACGAGTCCAGAATGATTGCAATTTTTTGTTTGTTTTTTGAGGTAACTATTTTTTATTTTTGCATTTTCGATGTCCATCCTCTTCATCTATACCAAAATATCCACACAACGAGTAATCCTGCCACTCAACGCCTAAAATATTATTCAAGTATTCCAAACAAATGCAAAAAGTATCCTAGGATAATTTCTCATGGCGGATTGGAACTGAAATCCTTGTTAACAAAAGCGAAATCAAAATTTTCCACGATTTCACTTATATTTATGTTACTTACATCGATTGGTTATGGGCAGGCGGGGGTTCGGATGGTGGTGTTGGGTGTTGGAATTCCCAACCCCTATAAAAGGAAAAACTGACTCTAAACCTTGCTCGAAATAAAAATGTATCTGATCATACATGCACTTAAGACACCGAGCACCCCTCCCAGACTTTTTCTTTGTACGCCTCTGATTATGAACTCGTAACTCAAAGAACACATTCTCCAGTATATCACAAGTAACAAGGTCAATAGTTTTTTGGATGCCAGAAGGGATTCGTCAGGATACGGTTGGAGGTGGTGACTTAAAAATCACGATCTGCTTTTTTGCAGTACTCAAGTACCGTGTGTTTGCAGATTTTAACTGTAAGAGTTTGGAAGCGTGGATAATGGTTGTTTATGACTTCTACCTTTCTAACTTTGAAATGACCTCTTCAAGGTCTTAAAACCAAATACGAATTCAAACGAAAACTGTCTCAAAGTAGTGTTTTTTCTTATACTCTATTTATGTGAAAGTCTCTCTATATATCGAAGACCTTCGTCCGTATTGTTAGAGAAGCCCATATTCAGCAAAAGAATAATTGAAAAATGTCTCCGAACTCTTTGAGTGAGCACAACAATTTTAGTCAGAGAAATCATCAATATAAAGGCTAGACTCGCGATGAAATTCTAAGCAGAACAAGTCGTTTGTTCCAAGCACAGCCAAACGACTAAATGGGGGCAACGTTAATGCCTGATGAAGCATGATATTACGATTGTATCAGTTCCAGCCACCTAAGATCTAAATGAGCATATTATGTGCCTTAAAACCCAGCATACAAAAAATCGACATTCCAAAACGGGTACATGTGATTGGATTATAATGGAGTATTGCAAGGCACCAGGGTCTTATGGTCTTATAATAAACCTTGCGTCTTGTTTCATTCATAAGCAGGAATTTTCATTCAGCAAATTTGTGCCGTAGCCGGATTTGTATTTAACACTGCAGTCTTCCGTAGACGGTCTTCGGCGATCCGCATGCATGTGCGAGTGTGTATCCTGACGAAAATGTGTTGATTTTTTTTTTGTTGGCCGTGGTCGTTGTCATTGTCGCCGTCTGGGACGAGGTGTCAAAAGTGATTTGATCTTCTTTGCACCTCCTGACGTTGGTTGCTTATTTTGTGTGCTTTTCTCTGCTTCGCTTTGGTTCTGTTTCGGTTGTATACAGTTTTTGCCATCACCTTAAATCCAAATCGCACCTTTCTCTAACTTGGCGACCATATTTCAATACATTGCTGCCAATAAATCGAGATTTCGAAATGTGCAAAAAGGCAATGAAAGAAACACTTTGCGTGGTTTTTGCGGGATCTGCAGGTCGGTCGGCAGCTCTATGCATTTAAGACAAAACGAAAACCCAGTAATCAACAATAAAAAATCAACCGAAAGCACCACTCAGGCCAACTGAAGTCGGCAGGCAACACGGCCAAGCCAAACCAAGCAGAGTCAAGCCGCGTTGCGGACGGACGTTTAGAACAAAATAAAATCTGATTTGGGACATCCGGTCGCGATTGTCATTGCCACCTCGTGGCACTGTTAGTGGCAGTGGCAGTGGCATTGTCAGCGGCGGTGGCGGTGGCGGTTGCGGTGGTGGTGGTGGTGGTGCTGATTCGGCTGTTGGTGGCGTTGATGACGCGTCTAGTGACAACCGCTTCCTGGGCTGTTGCAGTGTGGCTCCCGCTGCTCCCGCTGCTGCTGCTGCTATTGGAGATCAATCCCATTCGATTGCAGTAAACGCGGTAGGTAAGTGTTAACATACTCGTATATTGGCTTTCCTTGTTGTGTGCGGCTGCCGTTGGTGTTGTTGTTTTAGCTGCACAGCAAAATAAAGCGACATAACCAAAATTGCGACACGTTATTTCAATTTTAAATTTATTCTATACAATTTTTCGGCTTCTGGCTATTTTCTGTTCTTCGTTTGATTGGAGTGTACGAGTATTAAAAGTGTATGCCGGCTGGTATCGGAGCGGGTCCGCAAATAATACTAGCTCACACGCAACTAAAACTGACCATAATTGAATGTAGCGAGTTCACAGTCCGTCAAATCAGTGCCATTTGCCACGACTTTTGCCCCAAGATATAACACCACTAAAATGCTCTGAAGTGGTATCATGTGGCCGCGTCAGTGGACAGCGTGCTCACCTAGTATCGTCATAGCTTCAAATTCCTGCCCATTTATGAATAGTCTCAATGTAGTTTCTATATTGTACGGGCACGTTAGCAACTCATGCTTGGCAAGGAAATGTGCAAAATTCACTATAGGAATTCCGTCTTCCTTTTTTGCAGCACTTTCTTGAAATTCGTCTTTTATTGTGTATGCGTGTGTTTGTATGTGTGTGTGTGGTTTGCTCTCTGGATTTGCATGCGGCCCCAGCCGCCAACATACCATAACGTGTATTTGGAGTGTTTTACATTTATGTTGTTTTATAGCTTTATTACTATGAAGTGAGCTCCATAAGTAAAGAGAGCCCCACCGACCCGACCGGCCAGCCGCCTGTGGATCCTTGGGGCAGGCGGGCGAGCTGCAAAAGTCAAGAAGGCAAAACTACATGTGTGGGCCCGGCCAGCGCGAGAGAGAGCGTGTGCGTGCGAGTGTGCCTGCGAGTGTGAGTGTGTTTGTAGTCCATTAAATGGCAAATACATTTATGGTTGCAATTACACCCTAAAATTCAAATTATAACAACAAACCAGACGAACACTTTGTGACTTAATGTCCACATTTGCAATTCATGCCACTCAGCCAGCCACTGAGCCACCGAGCCACCGAGCCACCGAGCCAGCCAGCCATCCAGCCAGCCAGCCAGCCAGCCAGCCATCCAGCCAAAGGATTGCTGCCCATGCGAGCAGGTTGGGAAGTGAGCGCTTGGCTCGGCTTGGCTCGTAACGCAAATACAATAAAATACCAACTTAAGTATTTATATTTACAATCTTGTATAGTTGTTGTAGCTGTTGTTGCCGCCCGTTGTTGCCGCTGTTGTTGTTGTTGCTTTAGACGGGTCGCAAGATTATCCACTAAACTTAAAAAGTTTTTTAGAGAAGTCATTAAAACCTTGTAGTGGTAAAATTAATTACTTGTAGTTGCGAACAATGTTACCGCACCGCACAGGCAAGCAACCTACGCCACCATCCGCCACACACGCACACACACACACACAGCCCCATACATGCACAAATGCCGCCGCAACTCCGTTGGCGTCTGTTTAAAATCGTATGCTGGAATTTATAAGGTTCGCGTGATTTGGCGATTTAAAAAGATTTTTTCTTTCTGGGTTTCGTTGCTTCACTTGCTATTTGCTTCTTTTTGTGATGTTAGTTTTTAATTTTTAGTTTTATTTTCAATAAAAGAAAAAGCGTTCAGGGCGTTTTTGGTAAGTCGCATTTCATTCATAACAAACATTCCACTAGAATGGTTGGTTGCCCGACCTCAGTGTCTGGGTTTGGTGCTTTCGAAAATGCATTAAACGGAAGTTGCTCTGAAAATCGTCGTCACTGCACAGAGTCCACAACAATCCAATAACCTCTATAATACTTTGGGTTGTGATTTTGTTTAATAACCGTAAAGTAATTATATTCCCTTGGAATAGTTAGAAAGGTGTTTCCTTTTGAGACTCTAAGGCGGTCATGCACTGCCCCTCATTTCTTTAAGAGATTGTGGATCTGTTAACTCGTTGTTTACTGGGTCATATATCCACACTTTAGTTTAGTTTAGATGCTAGCTACGCTGATAATTTTTTTATTTCAACCACAATAATTCCATTAACCACGTTTGTGGAGTTGGTTTCGTTAGATAAAGAAATTGTGACACTTTTCACACGAGTGTACGGGGAATACCGTTTTACTTTTTGTCCAAGAATGGAGAGTAGTTCATTTCAGTGGGTTTAAGTGTCGCTCACTTGGAGACAGACGATTTGTGGCTTTGTATGAGTTGATATAAAAGTGATCCACATTAAAGCAGCTTCCCAATTGAATGCGTTCATATCGACAATCCAGTATCCAGTGTGTTTCTTTCCATGTCAACTAAATTTGAGCCGTGGTCCTCATACCGTAATGCTAAGCAGGTTCAGAAATCTGACCTCTGATAAAATGAGTGGAGCGGTACAGTCATTGGGGTGCTTGTACATTTAACATCTCTAGACATGTTAGGAAACCAGATGACTGATGATGATGATGATTCGCACTACAATAAGGCTTAAAACCGCCTCTCACTGGTTCGTTAATATCAAAAACTATTCTGGAATTCTTAATGGATTTCCATTGATTATGGCAAAGATAGGAGTTTCAGTATTTCGATCCTATCAAGAGGTATATGGGAAAATGAATGTGAACCATGTAGTCAGTCTGTGCATACTCGTATATACAAAGATCTCTTAAAAGAGAAAAGTGTAATAACGGGAGAAGTTTTTAGTTAGAATTTCAATATAAATATAGAGTTTCGCTTAGAATAGACTAGAATAGAAGTGGGGTAGGCCGCAGAACCGCTGAAGAAAGAGGTCTCCAACCACTCAGGCATTGATGCCCATTGTACTAAAAGCCTGGAAAAATATTTTAGGGAAGGGGGAGATAGCGGATTGTGAAAGGGAAGTTATAAATTTCAAACTTCTTTGATTCTTTTATGAATCACAGAATTCTGTCCAGGGAGAAGTAATATACGTTGCCTATTTCCAAAACATATGACCCTAATATGCGCCTCCTCTTTCTAACAAAGGCAGGACAAGCGCCGAGGAAATGCTCTGTGTCATGCTCTTCTTGCTCCAGACAGGAGTCGCAGTTCGGACTCTCGATGACGCCTATGGTCGCCATTGATTATGCCCCGTGATTACCCCCAGCAATGATCGAAGATCCTTGCTTCGTAATGTTAGCAGGAAATCTGCAACTGTTTTGTTTGCGCTTTCTAGGAAGCACTTGGTTGTTTTGCAGGCAACTGAACTGTACCATCGCTCCTTCTGAATATTATTCACATGCCTCTTGGTCCAATCAATAGACTGCAAACTTATGCCGATAAACGGCCTGACCCATTGAAGTATCGCAGTTCGCCAATTCATCAACTAATTCATTCCCTCGTACACCACAGGTTCAAGGGAAATCCAAAGAGGTTCAAGTAAATTCCACTTTGCGACGGAGCTAAGTCTTGACTTACATTCTTGTACAATTGAAGTGTTTAACGCGTTTTCTAGGGGTTTCAGTGCAGTTTCACTGTCTCAATTACCCATTCAGCTGCCTTAAGTGTAGCAAACGAGGATCGACTTGTAGATTTTTCCTATATAGAAATCTGTAACAACAACCAGGTTTAGATAACTGGTGAACCATGCGAAATGTCAAATAGTGAAACGGTCTGAAACAGCTTAAAAGTCCATAATTAAGATTGGAGTAAAAACTGGATGCCGTCTGTTAAGAACTCGGGCGAAAAGAATGGGAGCTGAAACACCGAAAGCTGGAGGATGTGTCGGAGGAGTAGCCTACTCCTCCACTATACGCATAGAAGGACACGCAATGATTAACTGGAAGATTATTTCATCATCCGAATTTTAATGGGAGGGGCCTCCTAAATTCCTAATCAGGTTTTGCAATGTTCGGAGTGTGTATGGGAAGAGCTGAGATCTGGTGATATTTGCATTGACTTAACTGGCCTTAGCACCACTTTAACCTAATCTTATTGAAACTTTAATCAAGTATAAATGGAATATACTATCGAAACAGCCATTTAACCACTCAGTTCGTTAAAGAAGCTTTTCAGTTACCATCATTCGCAAATTCGGTTAACATAAAAATTGAGGTCTGGAAATAAGTTCACCATTTTCTAAATGCGATATTCTCTTAATTTAGTGTAAAATGGTGTGGTAAATAAGTTTTGGCTCTAAGAGAGTGTGCGAATTTTTCATACTTGACTTCACATTTGATAAGTTTGGGGAAGACTGTTTGTGATAATTCAATTCACATTCACCGACTCAAATCCTTCAAATGGTTCGCTCGACTCCGTTAGTTTTCGAGGCTGCCTTTCCGGTGGAAATGTCCCCTTGACTATTGCTGTACTCGCATTTCCACAAAACCTCTCTGGAAGCAATTGCATTTTAGTTTTCCATGTGAAAAGTGTTCATAATTTACTTGCACTCTCCATGATTGGCATTACATAAGTCGCCAATTTTCATTATATCCGCACATTAACTTTCCGTGCATCCCCAGTGGTTTACGAGCATGTTTATATTTTGTGTTTACGTTCATATTCGCGTTTAAATAAAAGTTCGAACTAAATTGCGCAGCAAATTCCTTCACCTTGCATGAAAATTTGCCCATGGAGACTACTTCCCTTATCGGAAGCACTCAGGAAATCCCACCCAACCCCAACAGCTCCCGAAACATTCGAGATTGTGTTTTACTATGAGTAGTAAAAATGCTATTTTCATTACTTGCCACATTCACACGGGTGTATGAGAGTAACATTTGCCGCTATGGAACATATTGCAGCTAATCTTTGAAAAGAGGTGTGGGTCTGTGTGTATGTTAAGAGTGTCTGAACGTGGGATATTGACGCCAGCATTCGCCCAACCATTAGCTGCCAACAGCTCAGATTTCAGCAGCGAAGCCGAATTCTCAAGTCAGTGATAACAATCGAGCTTTCTCGCGGTCCTTGTTAACGCGGTTGCCGCTGAGTTTAATAGCAAACCTTTGGCCGGCCGCGAACTGCTCTCATGTACTCGTATGAGTATCATGTGAGTCGACATGGCATATTTTGTTAACCGGGCTGTAACTGTTAACCAGGTACACCCGGTCACTCCCCCGTCTGTCAAACACGCGCCAGCGCCTGCCGGCAGGGGACTACCCCCACCCACCGTCCACCTTTGATACCTGCGAGTTTTGCCTAATCAGCGGTTTGCCTTTTGCCTTGTACGCCCAGTTGCCGCTCAGGCCAGTTGATAGGGGCGGGGTGGGCGTAATGGGGAATTGCTATCAGTATCAGAGCGGCCGCATTAGTTGCTACACAAAATTAACATTTGGCCCGAAATGTGTTGTAATAAATGTTGCATGTTCTGCGTTTGTTGTGCAACGCGAATCGGCGTCGTGTTAATGCGCGCTGCCAGTATGTAGGCCTTTAACATGGAAATCAAATCGTGTTGTTGTTGGTTGTTGCTGGTTGTTGTTTGGTGCTGGCGGTGGTGTTTCGTTACTGTGGCTATTGATGTTGCTGTTGTTGTTGTTGCTTGCTGCAGATAAAAGTTTATCGCGTATTTAGTTAATAGCGAAAAAACACACAATTTCAATATGGGGCAAATCATATCGCGCATTATGGCTGCAGGGGCACTGCAGCGGCTGCTTCGTATGCGTAGTATGCGTGTAGTGCTGCCACAGGCCACAGTCGTAACCTCAAGTCAGCTGCATATCGAAAACGCTGTAATGAAGTGTGCGTTCTATGAACCGCAGCAGAGCAGGGTGGAGCGGTTCGGAGCACTTTTGTTGAATACATTAAAAAATTTGTGCATAACTCTCAATTAAAGTTTAATTGAACATGACGCATTTATGAATTTGACAACACAGCGCGCAGCTTTAATTGCTTTTAAATACGAGTATGCGTCGTAATATTGTAAGAGCTGTCCTCCCATACCCTTACTGCGTAGGCAATACACGCGCCCATGCAGCAATCGGACCAAAGTTTCTGCGAACCCAACCAACACAAAGGAGTCAATCAGACCGAGCGCCATTTTGAATTTCAGTAACTTTGGTATATATTTCCGTAGAGCACACGAGAGCAACTTCAAGAATTGTACAACATTGCTCAAGAACCAAAACGTTTAAGAATCCTCCCAAGCTTGAGCAATCCAAATCCCCAATTGGAGACTAGATACCAAAGAGAGCATAATTATGCACTGAGCTGGAGTAATTTAACATCTGTCGAAGTATGACTTAATAAACCAGTCCCAATACTGCTTGGACGACGAATAACCATCAAAGAGAGTTCTCTGACACCTGTAAACACATGTTAAACTAACCAGAACACTGTCTAAGACAGTAGTAATAGGGAATTAAATAAAAAAATCACAGCAAAATTTCATGGTTGCACAAGGAACACAGAATTGAATATCATTTCTTGGTTGGTTTTTCGCGACAAAAAAAACAGATGATTTTCTTTCATCTACTTAATAAAATTCATAAAACAATTTTATTCCAGCTTGATTAACAAATCAAAAAATTAATTCGAAATTCCGAAGTATCGAGCCCGCAGCCCAGGACCAAAAATTAATATAAAAGGTTTGTGAGAGGGCATTTATTGTTATTTATATAAATTCTTACTAATTTCGAAAGGAACAAACAATAAATATAAATAATGGTATAGGAATATGATATTCATGTTTAAAAAAAACTGCAGTGGGATGAAGCTGGAACCTTAGCCAACTAGCTGACCTCCAGAACACCAATGTGCGCAGTGATCTTGTATACTTTGAGGCTAGTAAATTCTTGTTGGTGAACATACTCGTAAAATGTTTACGCTTTGTTTCATAAAATTTCAGAAGTCATCAAGTTTTATTCAAAATTGTACGACGACAATAAATATAGGTTAAAATATACGAGTTGTGATCAAAAAAGAACCGTTATTGTGTGATCAAAAAATAAAGTATTTATTTATTCATCAACAACTATCTTGTCCCCTTTAAAGTAATTCCCCTCAGATATAATACACTTATGCCAGCGTTTTTTTCAATCCTCGAAACACTTCTGAAACGCTTTTTTGGTATCGCCAACAGCTCCTGTTTCGATTTTTCTTTTATCTCCTCAATCGTAGCAAAACGCTTTCCTTTCATCGGTGTCTTCAGTTTTGGAAAGAGGAAAAAGTCAGCGGGGGGCCAATTCCGGTGAATACGGTGGTTGAGGCATGATAACGGTTTTGTTTTTGACCAAAAACAGCTCCTGAGCGATGTCCATGCGACGTTGTTTTTGCTAAAAATTTTGCAATTTTGGAACAATCTTCGCTGCCGCACGTTTCATGCCTAAAACATCCGTAAAAATTGCTTGGCATGAGCCGAACGATATGCCAACATCATCAGCAACCTCTCTGATAGTGATTCGACGATCATCCAAAATAATTTTCTTCACTGCGTCAATGTTTTCATCGGTTGTTGACGTGCTCGGGCGACCAGGACGAGCATCGTCATTGACATCCTCTCGGCCTTCCTTAAACCGGTTATACCACAATTGAACTTGTGTTCTGCTCATAGTAGACTCGCCAAAGGCCACAGTCAACATTTCAAAGTCCTTGCGCATTTAATTTCATTTTTTACACAAAACTGAATACAGTTTCTTTGATCCATTTTTTTCGAATAGTACAAAATCGAAGAGCAAACCAAAACACGACTAACCTTTTTATCTGTCAAAAACAAACTGACAATCCAAAATGGTTGGTATTGCCAACATATATAACAGACATGTGTACCAACATAACAGAAAAAATGCGAACATCGAACATCGAACACACGTAACTCACGAAAAGATGAAAATAACGGTTATCTTTTGATCACACCTCGTATATGTAAATATAGTATAGCGTTCATAAACCTCTCAAACTGGCTATAAGGTTTAGTCGACCGCGATTTTTAACAGGACACCTCTATAACAAACGAAAAGGGTGGTACCAAAACGGCGCTATTGCGCTAATTGGCTGTGGGTACATAACCACTTAAGCCAACCAACCAACCAAACCAATAACATAAAGACCCAAAACGATCAAAATAATCAAAATCCACAATTGACATATTCATGAACGTAAGCTATTTTGATTGTGTTCGATTTTGTAAAATAGCTTCTATTTTTAAATATATAAATTCAGAAAATTAATCAACATTACTAAACTAAACTATTAAAATAAACATTACTAAACTAAACTAAACAACATTAGAAAACTGTAAATTTTGTATAAGAATATTTTTTTAACTGAAACTTTGTCAAATAAACCAAAAACTAAAATGTTCCCGAATATTTTTATTGAGGAAATTGGTTTAAAATCAAACTATGCTTTAAAATCATAAATAAATGTAATCAAATATTAGACATTCTTAATGAAAAGATATAAAATCTTGATTAAAAATGCCAGAAAATGTTTTGCACTTTCCATTTACGCTTAACTTGGTTAACAGGAATGGCGGGATTTCGTTTAACTTCAACTTAGGTTTTGTAAAGCAGAACCACATATCATTAACACGACCCAACGCTCGTACTTGAAACTATCAGACCAGTAGTCCTAAATCCTAAGCCTATGGTTCCTATTCAATTCCAGCTTTGCCTATTGCCAAGCACCCATTGTCGCACATGTGACAATTCAATAGTTGTATGTTTATAAAAATATATATACATAGATATTTGTATCAGATAATGTCGCTAAATATTTCTGAGTCTATTCAGACCTTTTCAAGCATGAGTGCAGCTCGTCTCCATTGGTCGAGTCTATGCTTTTATATGAAAAGTCATTGCACTGGGGGCGCAGTTTTAAAGTACCTACCTGCATATCTGGCAGGTGGCAGGTAACTGCATTGCCCATATTCCGCAGGGCGAGATTCCAACTAAAAGAGTACATGAACGCATCACTTACCGTGAGGATTAGCGCGCTTTTGTTGTATGCAAAATGGGCCATGATGCTGGCAGCGGGTGAGGATGAAATCAGTTGTGCCAATTGACTCCGAGCGAGCGTGTAATCAAGGTTGAATTTTCCGTTGGTTTTACGGCATCCCACCTAACATGTGGATGAGCCGCGCACAACTACTCGTAACTAGGAACACTTTTACACTTTCAGAGTCACGGCGAGTCGTGTATCAACTGTTGAGAGTGGTATTATTCAATTATGTATTCGATTGCAGCGTGTGCAAAATATGCTGCTGTGTTTTTCTCTGTTTCCTTTTTAATTTTTTCCAATTTACAATTTTTTTTTCTTTTTCGTTTCTAGTCCGGAAGCTCTCGCCGACGACGGCGACAATACGTATAGACCGGATGGGCCACTGGTACCGACCACCAAGGTAGCAAACACCGCGAGCGGCGGCAGTATCTGCCGTTTGCCGGCCGCTTGGTTGGTTGGTTGAACGCTACAGTTTTAAACGGAGAGTGAGAGTGTTTCTAATGGCGATGCCGAAATAACACCTCGGTTATGTGGAACCATAGAGTTGGGTGCGTCGTATGTGCACTTGGTCGTACGTAACTAGAAGCGGCGAGCTACTCCTCTACTTTAGTCCGAATTCCGTGGACACACTTACCGTAAATTGGCCTGTGACGACTTGGTGACCCCACAATCGACACTGCTGAATTTACAGCGTAAATTAGTCAAGAAAATAAAATCTATTCATTTGCAATGTCTCCGGCGGAAAGATGGAGCCACCACGCTGGTTTGTGTTTGCCGGCGGGTTTTGTTGCGATAGCCAAAAGTTTCCGGTTCTGAGCAGTGACATAGAGTTGCATGCGTCTCTGGCACATATGTTCACACGCAATAAATACGAACACAAAGAACCACGAGTAGAGTTGTATCGAGCGTCCCGTCCGTCCCGACGAAATATCCAAAACTGAGCAAAGCAAACGCATCGCAAAAAATCAAACAAGAACCGCCAAATGCACACGAAGCACAGCAAAAGCGAATTGCAAGAATGCAACGAATCATTCAACAAAGTGAATGAAAACATCTGCACGACGGCAGCAACGAACGACGACGACGGCGACGATGGACGACGACGGCGACGATGGTCGACGACGACGACGTCAGAGCAGCAACGCACGCACACTTACAGCCCCATTGCCCCTCCTCAGACTTCACCGCAAGTGCCTTAGAGAAGCAACGGCCATAGAGCGCAGAGCACACCACAGTGGAGCATACTGAGGCACAGTGGAGCACACTGCGGCACAGTGGAGCAGAACTCTGTAGACGGTTGGTTCGGCTCGTTCAGGTCAGCAATGTTCCATGGAGGAAAACAAAACAAGTTGCAGTCAGTGCAGCGGCACGCAGCAACCATCTCGCTCCCAACGAAGCCCATGCAAAATTGTCAATACAAGCAGACGTCAAGTGGCAGGGTGACCAAATGTATGCAAAGCTACAAATTGCACGGTGTTTATGTAATGTTCGGGAGCAATTTCGAAGTTCTGAGTTCAAAACTATTCCATTTAAAAAGAATCCCGTAAACGCTCCGATGAATATATTTTATATAGCCATATATCTATCTTTTGCCGCCAAGCAGAGCTACATCTCCATTTTTGGAGTTTGTGGTGTTGTGGGTGTTGCTGGGCTTTTATATATTTAACGGCCCTGGCAGCTAGTGCTCCCCTTGAAATGTAAAATAATAATTAAGTTATTATTTCTCATGTAATAATAATAATAATAATAATAATAATAATAATAATAATAATAATAATAATAATAATATATATAGCCACCCTCTGTGGTCTAGTGGTAAGCATGCTAGACTCACACCCCGAGGGTCGCAGGTTCAAATCCTGCCACTGGCTTGGTCTCCAAAATGCTTCTTTCTATAAAATCCTTTTCTCTTCGAGTCGAAAGCGTCTGTGCCTAGTACTCATTCCTCTAACACCTTGGACTCATAATTAATTATGGTGTAAGATATAATAATCATAATCATAATAATATATATTTAATTTAAAAAGTCTGTTGCACATGTGAGACTTTTGTGTGATGTTTTTATATACCAGCAATTGGAATAATAGCGATTTTCTTTTTACTCGGGTGACATTGAAGCTTGCTTAAAGGAATCAAGTAATGGCAGAGACGTCCGAGTTCAATGCCAGCTGGAATAAAGTTTAAGTGCAATAATACTCGTATGTGTTTCCAAACTGACTATTTCCAAAAAGTATTTCTTATATTACTATTATAATTTAATTAATATTTTTATCACTAAGCTTTATTTACATAATAAGTTATGAGAACAAACAAAGAAAGTAGAATATGTAATATGTATATCATATTGGAACAACTCCTCATGTGAATAATTATAAAGCTTTTGAAGTGTGTTTACTAACCGTCAAATGTTTGATTCCAGCTTGTTTGTTGTTGTGAATTAGAAATAGGGTGTTTTAGTAACAATACGTATCTGCAGTGTGTTTTTGTAACAATACGTATCTACAGTACTGCACCATCGGTACTTAAAGACCTGCTTCGATATTTGTAATTTTCCCAAATAACGCTTGAACGATTTGTTGGTGTATCACACTCCCACATGGCGTTCGTTTCCCGCCCTACAACATAGAAATTAATATAGAATTGTTCCAAGCAGCATACTTACTCATTCATGTGAATTCCGAGTTATGTTGGTAATGCAGCAAATGCTCAATGTACGAGCGGGTGACATTTCTGCACAGAGTATTCTTTGATTGTTAATTGAAACATTGAACGATGATATTGAGAGACAAGTCAAAATGATTTGGGAAAATTATATTACACAACGGTATATCTCGGCATTGATATACGATACAGAGGTAGAATTGTGAACGGGAGTGTGTGTTGATTGTATTAAGCGCCATGAGTAGTTTGCTAGGGATTGGATCATTGAGCGCTCCTCAAACACAAGAGAGATAAGAGACTGCTAAATGCAGAGGTCCAGAACCCATAAATCAGTAGAATCAGCCAATATTCGTTATGACTTTTGCCTTTCTAGGCTATGAAGAAACAAAAGTACGTTTTATTTTTTATTGCACCCTACACTTACAATTAATTACGACTACATCTGCAAAGGTCTCGCGGAATGAGTAGCAAGCAACTGAAACTTTCAAGTCGAAGGCAAAACGCCTGCAAATAAATATTTCTAGGCTTTTGCTGAAGGGAATTTGAATTCAAACCCCACGCTGATGACTCTCGCACTTGACCACAAACGCTGTCTTCATAAATTATGTTTAAATAAGACCCAGTACCCCATGCAGAGTCTACAAAAGGACCTATTTCGGGAGACCCAAAATAGAAAAACATAACCAACTATTCAGAGAGCGACTTGCACGAGTGGCCACTTGTAAGACAACTATATACTAAAGACTCCAGTTTGGAACAACTGCGTTAGATTATAGTGCAGTTGTGATCTGTCCCCCTGAGGCACCCACTGATGCGACCCCCCATTGTTGCCATAAGTGGCACTACGCCTATTTTTTCGTACATATACTGCTTGCTTTTCAAGTTACGAGTATGCACACATGACAATTGAAAATGAAAAATTAACAGGAACTCCATCAAATGCACTGAAAATGGAAATTATTGAAATCTTTTTCCAGTCCAACATTAATTAAAAAGCATACGATTTATTAAATTTTTTTTTTTGGTTTATTGGAATACCGCCAAATGCTTAAAGTGTTGTTTTTGGCGGCAACGCCACACCAAAGCAAGGTGCACAAGGTGTGACAATTTGCTGACGAGATTTAAGCAATTAAATTTAATTTAATTAAAATTATTAATTTCCGCTTAACAGTCGAAAATTGAAGCGATAAGATATGCGACTCGTTGCAACACACACTCACAGAGGCGTGCGCAACAGGGTGTTAAAGCTGCCATGCAAATTTCCCAACGTTGTCCAATTAAGTTGAGTACAAAATTAGGTGTTGAAAGCACTGAAGCAACATATTTGCGTTATACTATATATATGGACTTCCACGCCCACTGTTCACATATATTTATATATATTTTATTATTATATTATTCCTTACACCATAATTAATTATGAGTGCAAGGTGTTGTGGGAATGAGTGCTAGCTACAGAGGCTTTCAACTCGAAGAGACAAAGATTTTATAGAGAAAAGCATTTTGGAGACCAAGTCCGTGGCAGGATTTGAGCCTGCGACCCTCGGGTTGTGAGTCTAGCATGCTTACCACTACACCACAGAGGGTGGCTATATATTTTATAGTTTAATACAAGACTTACGGGCGACAATTGGTGTGAATAATCACATTCAGACTATAAACTCATATCCACAGAACATTTCAAAATGACTATAATTTAATGATACACTTTCGAAATAATTTATATTGGATCGAATAAAGAAAACTCCACGCCCACTCTACAAGACACCCATCCTACCCGTGCTGCTCTATGGCGCTGAATGCAGCCGCGCTTGAGGTGTTCGAGAGGAAAATTCTTCGCAAATTCTTCGGTCCTGTTCGTGTCGGCGACGACTACCGTATTCAGAAAAACCACATACTGTAGGAGCTCTACGCTGATACTGACATAGTCAGGTGCATCACTATACTATGTCTGCGCTGGTTTGGGCATCTCGTGCATATGGACGAAGAAGCTCCAGCGAAACAGGTGTTCGAAACGGATGTCGCTGGACGACGACGTAGAGGACGACCAAGCCTTTGATAGAAGGATCAAGTCTAAGAAAACAGAGGCGGCTGGCGAGCGCTGTTAAGTTCGCACGTAACCCGATAGTGGGCTGTCTTCACAGATTCTATGATTAGGCCACATAAGTAAGTAAGTAAGGGAAAAAATTTTAGTTTGAGTATGAAAATGATTGATCCACGTGGACATAATTAAAAGTTCTTACAGTAGCATCCATTGATCTATATTCGGCGTAGTTTGACAAATTGGTATTCTCAGAGGCACGCCAAACCACCCTCCACCTTCCTCACTGGTTTGAATTAAGAACGATCCAGTAAGATGTTCGGTTAGCTAAGTTTTTAAAAATCAATCCATCCATGATTCTTCAGCATAATTCTTTGATTTATCAACTCAGCTAGTTCCAGTACTGCACACCAGTTCGGACTCTGTCTCTTTTGATGCTCCTCGTAGCTCATGGTCCAATTCTTTTGTATCTCGGTACTTTGGGTATTCTCATTGTTCCTTCATAAGTGCAGCATACATTTTGGCTTCCGTCCCCCTTACTGGAAAGCTAGAATGCGCCTATGGTAGCCTGCCAATTGAATGTCATATGCAAATTTCGAATAAAATTCTGAAGCACGCGAAAGTGCCTGTGTGAGCAAGGGAGGAGGTAGGTAGATCTTAATATTTTCTTGTAGGGAACTTAAATACTAGGATCACAAGCAACATATTAGATTTAAAAAGTTATGTGAGTGAAGTTTTCTGCAGGGACAATCTATATGGAGGAGTAGGTCACGTATGGATATGTACGGACATATACGTATGAGTATGGGGGTGCGTATGAGCAACAGTTGTTTAACCAAGTTAATTGCCCGAACATTCAACCCTCCAATATTTTAACCTATGTAGCACTGCCTCTGTAGGTATGTGCTTCGTCCTTAGCTATGAGCTTGTTTTCTGCATCACTAAATAATCTGTGGAAAAAATCGGTTTTAATCTTCCGGATCCAGGTAATGTGTCTGTTAAAATATCGCTGGGTGTGTATTTAATACGAGTGTTGACAAAGTCGCTTGTAGCAGTATTCTTGATTGTTTGGGTTGTTGGTTGATCTGAAGTGTCAGCGCAGTTGTCCATTTCAAGTTGCCGCCTTAGAGCGTGCTCTGACGTTCAACTACAGCGCCTCCTGATAGTGCAGTGCGCCTCAGACAGGCACATGTTCACGCTCATATCACCGCGGGCAGATACTGACAGAAGTTGACCGCCTGCCAGCGGGAAAGAAAATTATTAAAATTTCATATTGATCGGCAGATAATGTGCGATGATAACAAAACACGACATTGTATAAATAAATGGCAGTTATCAACAACTCAAATATACAGAACCCACAGCAACATCTACAGTAACTACAATACCAACAACAACACAAACAACAAAGAGCACACAACAACCACGGTGCAAATAAGTAAAAGTAATAATAAAACATAAATAAATAAAAAACGCCTTCTTCCTCTCGGTCTCCCTGTCTCAATTGGGAAACATTGCTGATTCCTACCATGGCATCGTGATACCACCCGCTCGCGGCGCCCACGTATCGTAGCCTTATCGCAAGGCCAAAGGCGTCGAACAGGCGCATTCTGCAATTATTACTTTTTCCGCGCAGGGTAGCGGCGTGGCGGGAGGCGGCTAACAAAACGATTGCTACGTGGTGAATTGGGGATTTAATTAAATTTATTTATAATTGAAGAAACAGAACAATCTGAATGCATGTCGGCGCCAATTTTCCAGCATTTGTCCATTTGAGGCGCACAAGTGTGTCCGCCCCATTTGTGGTGGAGCGGGCGCCAACACCTTCTGCTAAAACTGCTCACCTGTCATACGATGCCCCAACATGCCAGCTCTGTGACAATGTAATCCTGGCAGCTTTCGGTCAGGGTTACCGCACATCCTACGAGTACGTGCGCCCGATTAAACTTTTTAAATAGTTGTCAAACAGACGACCGCAAGGACATGGCATGTCAACGTGTGTCCGACACAATAGCCGGTGGCATGTCACACAGCGTTCGCATTGTAGAACGTGGCGGAGTGGCAACGTGACGGGCGAAATGTCCGAAATTTGAAACTTCAATTTTAGGCAGATATGCGCTTGTGTCGAAGGCAAAGGCGAAGGCGAAGACACCAACTAACTGCGGCGAAGTGAGCCGGGATCGTCCTCTAGTTTTGATGTGTGAAACATGTTCAAAGGCTATGGCGGAGCTGTGTGGCACTGTACACTGGACAATGCGCCGGTATACCGTGTGCCTCGTAGAGGGGGTGAGCAGCGACTGGACGGTGCCATTAGTTGTGATTTACCACATTGTTTCCCACTTGAAACTGAAGTGGCGACATGGTTTTTGGGACTACGTTGCAGATCATGTTTTGATTATGTCCAAACATTGTTTTACTGTGTCAAGTTAATTTGTGACTTGGCCAATGGTGTCACATGGCCACAGGACCGCAAGTTATGCTGCCCAAAACTACGGATTACATAGTCACACGATTGGGGCGTACGAATTTGTCAAACATTTAAAGCGATGCCATTTTGACTCGTAATACACAAACTTATTTCAATATATGAAGTATGAGGTGTGGTGACATGAGTGTTCTGGTCAGGGCAGAAACCGGTGACTTCACATATCACTTAACCACAGATGCCCGATGATGGTGTGATAATTACGTTGTTATTTTATGGAATTGGAGTATATATGTATGTAAATCTATCAATTCGTCTGTCTCACAATTTATTATTCCCCAAATATAAGTGTAAATATTAAATATATTATGTCAATATATGACATTGGCATATACGAGTACTTGTATAACTAAAATATTGTGCTGAGTACATTATACGATGAATTGAACTACATTTTGAGGGCATATCCCCATCCCCGCACTCTGATTATTAGCAATGCTAAGAAAACTTTGAATTTTGATTCAATCATTTTCACACTTAATCTTTCTCTTTAAGAGCGGTGGTATCGGGTTCGAGTTCCCCAGATGACACTGATATACTAAATAGATTGGTTGAGTTTCCTCGCTTTGCTGAAATTGTCGTTTCTTAATAGAAACAACAACTCCAGAGCCAATGTTCGTATATTGATTACAGCGTGGTATTCATTGCCGGTGTTATTATAAAATCATAGGCAAACCATAGACAGACACATGCATTCAAAGTAAAGTAATTTGAAACATGAACAGAAGATGCGTAACAATTTAAAGAAAATTGTCCAGCAGGAGGTGCGCATGTTAGCCAGAATGACTGCTGTTATTTTAAAAATTGTTACAGTCTACCAAATCAATAGATGTCAATGATCGAAGCCAACAACTAACTTCCCAGTGGAAGTCGCCTTCGGTTCGCAGAGATTCTTCTGCCTGTTCAATCGATCTCGATGTAATATGATTATACGCTTTACATGGAGAAGAAAAAAGTTGGAAAGACTCGCAAGGATACTTCCTCAGATAGGTGGTTAGGCGGGAGCTGTGAGATGATTTCATAGTCACGGTCGAAATGTCATATATTGTATATATTTATTCCTATTAGTCCATTAAGGAGCAAATTGCCGTTACAAGATTATTCCAATCTACTCTGTCATTCGCACGTCTTTTAATTTCATTCCAATTTAGCTGGGAGTTCTCTAATTCGGTTTCAATCTGTCTTCTCCAGGTGTGTGCAGGGCGGCCTCTGCGTCTGCTGCCCTGAGGGTTCCACATTATGGTCGAAATGCCATGGCATCACTGAAAATGTCGGTACTAAACCAATAGGGTATAGTAGATCGGACAATTGTGATTACATGGATTACTAATGACAAAATGTAGATTGACGTAAAAGATCTTTTAAGTCGCAGTGTCGACCATGGGACAAACTACTACAGCAAAATTATTATAATTATAATAAATAGTCAGAGCCGTTACTGTTCAGGCACATACTGGAACAATAAATATATACTAAGCGGTTATACAAGTGGGGCTCAGTTTGTGTAGGAAGTGACCTCGTTAGGTGGATAAATTTGGGCTGCCTTGTTCCTCATTACGTTTTTTTTTAATGCCCACAAATATTAATTGTGATCTAATCTAATATATCTGATCGTACAAAGCAATCAAAAATTGTAACGGCATCATTCAATCGAAAAAGTTATCATATCCCGAACTGAGGGGGAGATCTCCAAATATAGCAAAGCTCCTGAGCAAACTATGAGTATATTGTTCGGGTTTGTCAAAATCCCGATTCAGGAAATTTAAGAGAATTTCAGAATGCAATGATTAGAATGCGGCTACAAGTGGTGTTCCCATTTCTGAGCACCGGGTTCTCCGTATTGGCATGTTTGTGCAGCACTGGAAATATGTAAATGATGAAGAAGAAATGTAAAGAAATTTTTTCTTTTTAATTTAATACTTTTTATTTATTGTAATTAAAAAATTATGCAAGTATTTGTGAGTGTGTACTAACATCACTGATGTGGGTAAGCAGGGCTCAAACTGTCGAACGATATTTTTGTATGTGGAACACTAGGACTGAATTGAATGCGTGTGTAGTGCTGAATCTCGGCGTACTGTAATATTCTTACCATCCAATCGAGAGCGCTGTACTCGTTTAAGTGTCCAGTGATAGTTTTAATTGATGTTGCAGGAAGAAAAAAGAATTTTTGTTAAATTAATTTAAATTATTGTGTGGAGAAGAGGGTGGCTTATAAAATCAGCAGTGACAAATACATGATACTAAACAGGACTATGAACAGTCCTGAAATTGAAGCTGTCAATCAATTGACCTGAAAAGGCCTGCATGGAATTATGTAATTGAATAAAATATTATTAACAATTAATTGCAAGATCGATTCATTTTTAAAAGCGCGAGTAATTAGTCTGCTCGATTTTTGCTAGCAATTTCTTCCAAACATTTTCTATTCCATTAATTTTAGTAAGACTCGTACTTGAAATGAAATTATGAAACCAAACATTGAAGTAAAAATATTAAGATCGGTCATTAGACACCTTCGATTGAAAGAATAGGACAAGAGAAACTTTACAGTGAAGAAGACACCTGAAGAATAAAACCTAAACTATCCGGCGGAATGACTCTGGTTGAGAATAAAGTTCTGAACTTTGCCTTGAAGAATAAAAATTTTGAAATCAATGCACTCGAATGTCGATTTTTAATGCACTTGAACACTTTGTATTTTAATAAACTAATAATTCAGTGAGTCGTGTGTTCCTTTACACCTCACTTGGGATGCCCAAATGGGACCCTAGGCTACACACAATTCTCAGTTCTATAGACATGCTGCTACTGCACACGAGAAGGCACCGCTTGACTCAAGTGGTCTCCACCACTTTGTCCTCGGCTATGTATATGTCTAAAGTATCGGTAATAATATATCGAGTCTTTAAAATAGTGAACGATCAAGAAACCGATTGTCTAAATATCGATCTATGGTGCACATAAAAAGAGTTTCAACTTGGTCAAAAAATCATTTGTAAATGTGTCTTCTTTAAGTTTTATGAAAGGATAAGAAGGCAACGTTCAAGTGAAGCTTGTCACTCAGCGTAAAATTTAAAATTTTGTGTTCTTCGAAAGGACTTCATCGAATGTGTTCCCAATACCTCTGCAACGTTGTCCTGCTTGCCTGGATATATTGCATATTTTTAGAGAAACCCAAACTTTTATGAATTTAGTTGAATTAATCAGAAGAATTTTTTTTTAAACAGTTGAATTTAAAAGGGGAGTTCACATAGATACATCAACCCACATATTGTGTGGGAAAATATAGAAAATATGTTAGAGTCTGGAGCAATGGAACGAAGCAGTCCCATACTTGGGTACTCTAAACGGGATATAAGTAACATTCCCACTAGAAATGTATGTGACCGGACCTTTCTTGTGATTTAAAATTGCGGAATAGTCCTATGAATTGCCCGCTTAAACTCATTGAAATTTTTTCAACATTCTGAATTGTGCCCCCAGGACATTATTTCTGCTGCGCATATTCTTATATTTCGATTATTTACAGTTTTATACTAAAAAGTATATAACGAAATAACAAAATATATGAAGAAGCAGTTTCACACTCCAGCACTGTGTTTGGATTTCATACCCTGGAAACGGTTTTCCAACAAACTCTCTGCTGTTTGTTTTCAGAGTCCACCAAAGACTGCCCCATCAGTCGGCTGCTGCGCCGCTATTCGATCCACGTTTTTCTTGCGAGTACCAGTGGATTCAGGAAATGTTTTCTTGAAAAGCAGCGCTTGCGTTTGTGAGAATTCACCGTACGAAATTTCACAAGTGTCGCAAATCACTTAAAATTGTATAATTGATAATTTTTTAATTATATTTCGCTTGACTTTAATGAGTGCCTTTTTAAGTGAAACAAGTGTTTTCCGTTTCGTTCAGTGCTGTTGGCTGGTTGTCTTGACCTGCCCAGTCGCTGTAATTGGTTTGAATTTCATATACGGAAAAACTGTTCATAGCTATACTCACTGCACTTAAATTGTAATTAGGAATCACTTAGAAGCTCAGCTGTTTTAGGCGATCGCTCCCGATAATGAAGCTGCTCGTTCTGTGACCGCCAAGCCCCGTCAATGGCACACTTCGCTGTCGTGCCCACCATTCACTACAATGCGCGGAACGCAAATGAAAATGCACACGCAAAGGATAAATCCACAAAATTCCCCCGAAATGAGTCCTGGCAGCAACGACGGCGCGAGCGAGCCAGTGTGGCAGCAGAGGCAACACTCACGGCCCGACGCAGAAAGAGCGAATAAAGCAAACGTGAGAAAATGTAGAAAGAGAGCCGCAATCGGCTTGCGATACATACTCGTTCTCTTGCTTGCGTTTGTGTTAGCATTTGTGCTGGTGTTGGTGTCGGTGGAGGGGAACTGGCACGCACACAATCGCTCGCATTCGAGCGCACAAAAAACACACAGCCGGCAGCAAGAGCGGGCAACAGCGCGCCATCCGGGGCAGATGAATGTGAGCTATAGTCGCGTTCTTCGCACACACGGCGCTACACAGCGAGTGTGATCATTCGGCAGGTGCAGCCATTTTGGAGCGAGCAGGCGTTACCTTTGGCCACAGGCAAAGCCAACATTTTATCTGAGCAAATAATGGGAAAATTGCCGAAGGATTTTCTAAAGGGAAAATCGGCCGCCTGCGCGGCTGAAGTGCTAGAAAACCAGTAAAAAGGTTTCACAGGGCAACGGTGTGCAACGAACTCGGTACACCCTACGGCACAATTGAGTTCGCAAGGCACTGACAATATTCGTACAGGTGTTGACCGTGATACTCCTACAATCGGTGATTCTAGTGAAGCGATTTGTTGGTTTGTTAAGACTCCAGGTTGAGGGATTGTAAGTAATCGGCATTGGTGAACCATGATGGAGACTATGGTTGAGAAGAAATAACCCTTCGAGTCGTGTCGGATGTTGCGAATCAGTCATTTGTAAAAGCTTGAATTAGTTAAAAGGACTAATTAAATATTAAACGTGATTAATTTAGCTCCTCTCTATAATTCAGTGCCTCTTTACTTAATGTCTATATTTATGTTATTTAAATGTTGTATTCACCATGTGAAACTAAATTACAAAAAGGAAAGTTATGACTACGGTGGCCTTAAGCTACTTCCTTATTTAGGAGGTCCTCTTATGGTTTGATTTTTGACGTTGCGATAGTTTGAAATGTCAGGGACTTGATGGTATTTTCGAGTCAATACGAGATTAGGAGATATTTTTCAGAGACAATTATAGAGACTATGAAACGCTGAAAGACTCAAAGACTGTATACTGAATCTTTGAACCAACTTTTATAGAATCAGTACATTATTGTCATAAAAGTACACAAACTGTGACCTGTAACGTCGTAGCATTAACTCACTTACTATGCGAAAGCAAATTCAAGCATATCTGCGCAACCACTCTGGCTGCCACCTTTTGTGTAGCACTCATCTGGAGGAGCTTAAAATCTGTTTGCCACAAAACAGTTGGTACGCGGTTTAAAATGGTGAGAAAACTGGTGTAAAAGCTTTTCACTGGTTGTGACTTGAGAAACCAATCGGCCTTAACCCTGTAGGGAAATTGTTGTCAAAACCTTGAACTACAAATTGTACTCGTATTAATAAATAAAATAAGAACAATTTGTTAATAGTTCTTTATTTCCACACTACTGTTAATTTATTAAGGGTGTGTATGGAATTTTTTTAAATAATTCAAGTATTTCAGACTCCATTCATTTCAGCATATAAAAGCACTCGAAATTTACCAATTTTCTTTGCATCAGGAAATGTTTGCTTTATCAAAATAGATACCGTTATGTGCGAAACATTTGCTCACTTTCACTGGAGTGCTGCCAGATTGTTCCGTTTACGAGGAGATACTCATTCAACTGAATTGTCCTTGATCTGCAATATTTCCTTCAGTGCTTGTGGCGTTATGTGCGATGCATCTTTAATGCATAAACAGAATCGAGAGATGTTATTATACCATTATAATGCAGCGGTGTAATCGATCCTGGAAAGTTATAATGCATCGGTGTAATGGGTTTACGACGCTTTTAATGCAGCGGTGTAATCGGTTCGTCTAACAATCCTTTGATGGTTTCTGTTACAATATCTGCAAAGATTTTCTTGAAGTAATGAATGAAAGTTCCTGTAAAATGAAATTTAATAGAGAGAAAAAAAACCATAAATTTAAATAAACTTTAGTAAGTTTGTGTATTACAACACGATATTAGGGATGAAAATGCTGAAGACGAACAATTATTTTCATGTCAACAATTCGAATTTCATTGTGAAATTTTGGCGTTAATATCTCATATTTTTATTATGTATTTTTGGGCTCTCATCTATACTTCTCATTCGAGTCCTTAAATCAAAACGGACAGTTCAGTGTTTCCAACTGAAAAGTGTCGCATAAGGTCGGTCCTGCAAAATAATTAACATTGGAACTCAAGCACAGAATCTGTTGGAAGGTGGGAGAAAATATTAGATCGCAGTTTCGTCCGCTGTGAGGCTCCCAGCCATAAGTGAAGACGATATCTCAGACTCTGTCGGCCACTGTGTGTGAATGGGGATATCATTATTTAATAAAAAAAAAATCGTAATCTTCATTATGGTGGAAAAGCTTAAGAAGGCCTCTAGGTTCGCAGCCAGAGGTCTGATTGGTTGCACCACACTTCATCCCAACACATATCAGTAATTTATTTATTAGTTAAAATTAAATGATGAAAAATAATGAAATCACTCGAGTCTCCTGAATTGGTGGGTTGGCATAGGAATGTTTTTATAAATAAAAGATACGTACTAAATGATTTATTTATTACTTTCATTTATTATTTTCATTATTTAATTCATTTATTTATTACTTTATTATTATTAATATAAAATTGATTTCTTATAAGTAAAAAAAAGAGCTCTCGCTATCAGAACTTTTGGTTCGTAGTTAATTTAATTATTATTTGTCATTAAATGTTCGCGTTTACACTCAAAAATGTCCACAAATTGTTAACTTTTTGCTTTCAAATTTGAATTTGAATTTGAATTCTTGCAGCCAACCACAGCGGTACAGCAGCGACCCCCTCACGCAGCGCACCAAAACAAAATACTGTTTGCGAGCAGCAAGTGCCCAAACAACCCAGCACCGAACCAATCATAGCGTAAAAGCTGCCTGCAGCCTGCCCTCAGAGCTTTTATGTTGGATGCGAACTAGCGCCTAAAATCCGTGTCTATTCTAGGGAATGGCCCCTAAAAACTTTGCTTGAAAGCTTCCAGCGAACTGGAGAAAATATGCGCTAGGGAGCGCCTAAAGCTGTGCCAGCATGGCGGACGAATATGCAAGTATTCTGGTCGTTGGGTGGGTACAGA
The DNA here is from genome assembly GCA_920105625.2 of Clusia tigrina. Taxonomy (NCBI): domain Eukaryota; kingdom Metazoa; phylum Arthropoda; class Insecta; order Diptera; family Clusiidae; genus Clusia; species Clusia tigrina. Next base: position 16,452,772 of record OV050032.1, read on the forward strand.
GACTGCTCTGCTCATAGTGCCCGGTTGGCTAGCGAGCCGTATGCAAGCCTTCGATAGTAAGTGTGCCTGCATCTGGCGCCGTCAGTTCAGCTCAGGCGACACAAAATGTCCGAGCCAAGCGGTTTGCCCTTTGAATTTTGATCGTTTAACGTGCGGCGGATTGACCGACTGAGCAACACTGTCTGCTTCTTTGGCGGCATCTATGTACGAAGCCGCAGACACCTCCTTGCATGAATTTCTCAACAAAATTTAATTTTCTTTTAATTTTTCATTTTTTCATGTTTTTTATTTATTTTTTATATGTTCTTTTTTAGGGACATCACTAACAACAACCACAACCACAACAACAACAACAACAACAACAACAACGAGCATATCAACGTAATAAATGTCGCATCTCGGCCTAATTTGCCTTTGATGCAGCGCATCTTTAAAGGCATTTTATCTTTTCAAGTCAATGAAATGTCGCTCCGTTGCGTTTGCGATACTTGCCGGCCAACTGCTGCGATATCCTCACCATGGTCACTCACCAGCAGACTCCAATAAATAATATGGAAATCATCTTTCATCGAGAGGGCTCCGACTGCGTTCCAGGCTGTGACCGCTGCTGCGGCTGCGACTGTGGCTGCGAGTGATGAATTAATTTGAGAACATTTTGCGCATCGCTGCAACATTTTGATTAGATTTCGATTGGCGGGCATGGCAAAGACGACTATGGCCTGTGGCTGTGTACCAGGATTTACAAAAATACCTGACTTGACGCACTGACAGAGAGACAGAGACAGACAGTCCGAGGCAGAGTGAGAGAGTGAGATAGCAAGGTCTAAACGTGTTTCCCCACATTAAAAGTGAAATTAGCAGCGACCAAAATGCCGTGTCTCTATTCTCGGTGTGCATTTAAATTTGCTTACATACATTAAATTCAATTTTAAATTAATGTGCAATCAATCAAATCTGCTGGCAGCGGACGATGAAGGGTTCAGATACCTGTTAGGGTTGCGTGAAGGCTGAAACTCTGCTATAGAACTATACGATTACGATTACCAAGTAGTGTTAAACATCGAAACGTATTGCTGCTTGTCACCTTTCAGGAGTTTCATATAAGGTCAGGCTGAAAAGACCAAGTAAGTCCACAATTTCACCACTGGTAGTCGCCTCACTGGTTGAACAATTTTCTGCTGTGAGTAATGGAGGTGTAGAACTTACAGTAACCAAAATAATACATCGCCTGAGAAATAGTTTAATAGATGATAGAAATACTCGTAAAGTATTTGTTGTATAAAGAAAGTGCACGAAGAGTGGTTACTGATGCTGTGCACCGCTTCTGTAGGCGGAGTGCGTTACTACCGAAAAGAACTCCGCCACAAAATTGTCTCAATTGCATATATTTTTATTCGTACATGTGCCAATCCAATATTCAGGATTATTGAGATAAAATCAATATTTTATACTCCTTTAATTATTGTGAATTTATCGAATTACTTTGTTTGCTTGTTGGTGTAATATTTTTCCTTGTTCCAGCGTTGTTTAATGTTTTGGTCGTTAAGTACGAGGTTTCGCTGTGTTCATCTTGTTGTTAGTAGGTTTTTTTAAGCACTTGTTAAATACACACGTTTGAATGTGTTATGGCAAAATAAATATGCAGGGGCAAATGTATGCCTAAAATTTGCTCCTTACAGGATTATTTATGAATAATCTGCAGCTAATTACCGAGAGAAGAGAAAATGTCCTTCGACATATGCAATGAATGCTTTCGTGATAATTTTTGTAAGGCATCTGAAAATATAATTGACGGATCTAAAGCAGCCAACACAACCTTCGCTGCAGTGAGAGAAAAAGATAAGCCAATATCATATGGTCTGCTATTTCCTTTTTGTTCAGTCTTCACTGCGGAAGCCACAGCAATTATTCACGCCGTCCAGTACTCCAAACAAAATAAAGGAAAGTACGTCATTTGCACAGACAGCTTGTCCTGCTTTCAAGCACTAAAAAACTGTAGTAATTCTAACTACCTGATTGGTGGCATAAGAGAAATTCTGATGGCTTTTCCAAACAAGCTTAGAATCATGTGGGTGCCTGGCCATTCGGGCATCATTGGCAATACACTTGCGGATACAACTGCCAAAGAAATGATAAACACTCCCACAACTACCTCCATTTTCTTCATAAAGAGTGATATCCATCACTTTATAGCTCAGCAGAGAAATACTAAGATAGCGGTTGAGTGGATGAGGTATAACCACCACTATTCAAGAATCAATCTTAACAGCTCTAAACCTTGCTACCCGACATCCATTCCGGCTAACTATATCACTCCTTATACTCGGCTTCGTATTGGACACACTATCATCACTAACGCACAACTATTGGATGGTAGTCGTCTTAGCCAATGCCCATTCTGCGAATCAACTGTCAGCGTGATACACTTATTAGTTTTTTGTCCTGAACTGGAAAACCAGAGACATCAAAATTTTAATAATAACGATCCACTTCTACTTCTCATGAATCCAACTGCCGACAATATCACAAAAATTTACAATTTTCTCAGGGATACTGATTTACTCCGCCGCATCTAAACCAGCCCTCATTCAACAGCCAGCCGAAAGCCCCTGCTGCTAGCGCTGCTTAGTATAGCTTATTTAATAATTGTTTTTACTATGTAAGCTTTAACAAAATAAAAAAAAAATAAAAAAAAATTGCTCTTTTCACAAATCAAATATAACTAGTTTATGTGCATATCTTATTTTAGATTCAACGATGAAGAGGATTTTTTTGCATAATTTCATGCCATTTGAATAACATATTTCATTAACAAATATGCAGAACGGCAGCTTTCCCAACTGGCCCCAACACTCTGACCTCACAACTAGACCGGCTAAGATACGCATCGTGTATTACTGTCCCTTCTCATACTAGCCTAGAATGCATATACTTGTACGTATGCAAGGACAATAAGATTTCTAGTCTAGTTGTGGACTAGTTGCACCTGTACAACTGCACGGTGTGTTCGCACTCATGAAAAGGCCGCAGCTATCATTTATTACTTAATTCAAATTTAAAGAATTGGTGTTTCTTAGACAGGTCGCTATTGGAGCTACACACAGTTCTTTTCGCATCGTTCTGTTTTGCATTGAAACTTCGTGAGAACTTCTTTGAAGCCCAGGTAATGAATTGTTGACATTCTGTTAAATGGTCTTATGAAGCTGCAGTGTTGCGTTCTCCATGTGTTCCACGTCGTTTCGGTCCTGTTGATGCGGCTGAGTTCTTGAAGAATTATACATTTAATTGTAAATTCATAATGTTCTAACATTTTCGTGGTAATCAAACATTTATTTTTAATTAAAAATAATTTTCAAACATTTTGCCACACACTTCAAACATTGTTGTATTTTTTTGTTAAAACAGAAATCCACAAAGGCGTTCCTGTCGAATTTCTGGGAATAGTAAAATTGATGCGAATATTCGAATACCGAGTGCATAGATGCGTGCGTACCTAGTTCCCATACAGCGCCCTTTCCACGCCGCAGCATTGGTGGCAGTTCGATCAGATCACTCCCATTTTAAAATTCGAATTTGGATTTAATTTTTGCATATTTAACGCATATGCAAAGCAAACAGCGAAAGGATTCTCGAAATATGCATTACACGCACAAGCCTATTTAATCAATAATTAAGCATAATCCATCAAGTGCAAAGTGTCAAATGCAGTCACTCACAGAGTGCGCAGACACTGCGTATGCACACCAAGCAGGATGTCCATGTCAGTCTCGCCTATTAAGTAAAAATACAAATTTTGTGTTACGAAAAAAATATATGTATATAAATAAAAGAAGAAAAAAAGCACAACGTAAAACAAAAAAGAAAAAGGCCTAGAAGAAAAAACAGCACGTTGTAAATTATGTCACAAGCAAAGGAGCGCAAAACAAGCGACAAATCCACGCTCGTTACAGTTGCATGTCGAACAAGATACGCCGAGCGGCAAAAGAGCTGCGCGTACGCGCACATTAGACACATAGCACATCGGAACAACCCTTGAATACTCGTACCTACACTCCTGTCAGGATACGGCCACGAAAGCACAGAGAGCACTTTTGGTAACGACGGCGGCGGCCAAAAATGTGTGTTCGCGTGTGGATGTGTGCTTGTGCAGAGTCTGAGCCCAGCATTAATGCATCAACGTCGGTGGATGACAGCATTTGACAAATTTAAATATACTCGTATACCAACTCCTGGCGCACATATTTTGTGTAAATATTAGAACAACAGTAAGAAGAAGCACGCTTCCTACTCCTTGCAGGATTGTTGTGAAATCGCCAGTAGTACGAGTAGCAGCGTGACGCGTTTAGTCCCGGACATTTTAGCCGCTACCTGCCAAGCCTTCTCATCCCATCCCATACCATCCCAAGTCAAATACTCGTAATATGCATCCAACCAATTTTGTATGAATAATTGGACACCCACGGAAATGGTCAATAAATTAACAACTGACCACGACGTTTCGAGAGCAAGCGCCCGGCCGTTAAACAACACAGGCAGCCACTCGGCCACTGAAGCACTCAGCCAGTCTGGCACTCAGGCAGGCAGTCAGTCAGTCAGCAGTGTGCATGTGAAATAATGCTCTCAATACAAATTTAATGTGGCTCTTTTGTCTACGGCGCTTTATTGGCGAAAACAAAATACACGAAACTATAACAATAACAACAACAACAGTGAAACCTGCTCCTGTGCGCTTCGTCCGGCCCAGCAGCTCAGCGACTGAATGGCTCAGTGGCGAAGTTATTAATTTGACAGCAGCAGCGCCGTTTGACCATTTGACAGTTCCTTTGGCGTATAAAATATTGCGACTGCTTTTGGGCCACTTTCACGCATGTGCATTCTGCATAAATTATGTATGACCAAAACATGCCCGACCAGCCCAAGCCAGACCGGACCAGACCAAAACAGAACAAACCGAGTCATTCCACTTTAAGTGCTGATGTTCTGCTACCAATCGAGACAATATTCGCTTTGCATTTGTTAACATAGTCAAGCGTGACGCTTCTTTCGGGGGAACAGAAATTTTGCTGCTCCAATAGAACCGCTGTAGTCAATAAAATATTCCTATTAGTCGCTTTACAATTTTTACAGACCAGAATGTTTATTGAGAAGACTCTCGACACTTGCAAGTACTCGTACTCGTATATTAAGGTGAAAGCTACCTGCAGAGAATCGAAACTTCTCACATCTCTCTTTAGGATCAGTGGTCCGAATTTTATGACAATATATTATCGAATCGCTTTTACCAAGAATTTGGTAATACAAATAGATTTCGAGATATCAACAAAATTTCCACTAACCGCATATTTCATTAGAGAAAAAAAGGGCTAAAAATTATTGCATATTTCCAGGCGCAACATTTCCTAAGCAGAATATGTGTGTATGAAGTATGAGGCTGTTCCAGTGGATTTCTGACAAACAATGCTTTTTCAACCACTCCATATCGAAGGACACTTAAAAGAGTTTTGATTTCAAGCGATTATTAAAATCCAGCTGTCACTTTTATACCAACAACATCTGAGATGAATCAAAAATCATGCCCCCCAATGTACTCAGAATGTTTAATAAATATACTTGTGTACATAATCAAACTTCGACTCTTCGCTTGCATGTGTGTGCCCTATCGATATATACTTTTTTTTTTATTAATAACTGCCAATTTTAACAAAACTGTGTTTAGGGAAATCACTTCGAAGAATGAGGCGCGTTTTTATTCTTCATTAAGATTACACCTTAGAATGGAAGAATACAACAGAAGCGGTGTAGGCCGGAGAACCGCCGAAGAAAAGCTCTCTCCAACCACTCAGGCAATGATGCCCATTGTACTGTAAGCCTTGAAAAATATTTGGGGGAATGGGGAGATAGACGCTTTTGGAAAAGAAGTCACACCTTTTCAAATTTCTCTGGCTCTTTTATGAATCTCAGAACTCTGTCCAGAGTTAAGGAATGTACGTGGTCCATTCCCAAAACTTGACAAAGGCAGGACAAGCGCAGAGAAAATGCTCTGACAGGAGCCGCTGTTCGGACTCTCGATGATGCCTATGGTCGCCATTGGATGGCCCCATTGATTATGCCCCGTGATTACCGCAACCAATGATCGAAAATCCTTGTTTCGTAATGTTTGAAGGAAATCTGCAACTATTTTGTTTGGACTTTCTAGGAAGCACTTGGTTGCTTTGCTGGCAACTGAACTACACTATCGCTCCTTCAGAATATTATTCACATGCCTCTTGATCCAATCAATAGACTCTGCAAAACTTATACCGATAAATGGCTCTGGTCCCACTGGAGTATCCGCAGATCCACACTACTAATTTATTCCCCCGTACACCACAGTTTCAAGAGAAATCGAAATAGGTTCAAATAAATTCCACTTTGCGACGGAGTTAAGTCTTGACTTACATTCTTGTACAATTTTTGAAGTGTTTAATGCGTTTTCTAGGGCTTTCAGTGCAGCCTGACTGTCACTACAGACTCTAATCTGTTTACCGTGCCGCATCTTCTCAATCACCCAGTCCGCTACCTCCAGTATAGCAGACACTTCCGATTGGAATATCGTTGCCATACTATCCATAGCCAAGAAGCATCTGACATTTTCATTCAGATGCCAGCCAGACCCAGTTCCTTTCTGTTTTGGACCTGTCAGAGAATAAAGTTTTCGGCAATCCCCTACAAGTAGTTCTGGATCTCTCTGTTGCTTCCTTGTCGGGAAGCTGACTTTGAACATTATTCCAAAAGAAACTCTAGGTGTGAGTTTATCCTTTGGTGCCAGAAACAACGGTTATTGGTCTGGCAGCCTTTTGAACATCTCTCTATGCCCAAAGTCTTTGTCGTTATGCCCATTTCTATAAGAATATAACAGATATATCGTTTTCATCGTTTCCCGTTGAATCATAAGATCTAGTGGTGGCAACCAGATGCAGTGCTCATAGCGTCCGTAATGCTCAAGGATACACTTCTCTGCAGTCTGTTTAATCCCAAATATGTGAACTTAAGCCGATTTCTGCGCCACCAGACTACAGTGGCATACAATATTAGTGACCTGATCAGTCAGCTTACACGTTACAACCCAGTATTTTTTGCAATTTCACCGGATCTACTAGTATATTGGGGATTACAGAAGGTAACAACATTTCACTGATCTACTTTTTAACACCTGAATAACTGTATCACAATTGGCTCCCATATTTACACCATTTTACAGCCAGCTCAAAGAAATCATTCTCCAAGCTTGTGCATAAACGCTTAGTTAGTGATCTCGAAAGCAGCCGAAATTAGTAAAAAGTGTTGCGTTTTGACAGTTAAAGTCAATTGCGAATTGAAGCAGCAGTTAGAAAAAGTCAAGGATTAAATTAAACTGAAGGATTAAATTAAAATTTGTTAAATATTTCCTAATCTGTTAATCTGACCTTCTTTTCTTAACGCTAAGTCAAGCTAAGGGGTTAGTTTCCATTTCAGACAATCCAGTGATCAGACCACACACAAATTTTCATGATACTATAAAATGTATCCCAGTGCACTTACAAGGAATCGTTCAGTCTTTAGTGGGGTTGCCTTCGTCGGTATATGAAGAAACTGAATTTAAAAACTCATATGTCATAGATTTATTTTAGGTAATTATCAGCAACCCTTTCAACAGCAAAAGCACATACCATTGGTGCCATCATCTCCACCGCCAATGCTTCCGGCTGAAATTGAGGTACATGGATGAAGGAAGTAATGCTTCGTCTGGAACCCAGATTGCAGGATGTAGAAACTGTGTGTGTGTAGGAGTAAAGTGGGGCTATATTAATCAGCCTTCGAACCGAATTCAGAGTCATGGAACTCTGACTATTTGTCAGCGTGGGCACAAACTGAACGCTTCTGCTCCGTACATAATATTCATTCATTAAGTGCTTTAAATAGATATGAACAAGAGAACGTACTCAAATATAATCAATTTAATTGATATTTGTATATATAAAATGATTTTTTAAATTTGAATAAACATCGATTTAGTTTAAAACTATGCACATTAAGATTAAGTTCACACGTTTTCTTTTGCCAGACTAGTCGTAGACTGTTGTCCTGATACCACGGCCTTAATAGGGAGGCGTAAATTTAGGAGCCTATGCTCATGAGTTTTTCTTTTCTTTTGTCATTAGTCCTGAGCTTAACCTTTCGTATTAGCGTTGCACAAAGCCTGTAGATTTCATAAATTTTTTAGCCACCAAAACACATCAAACCCAATTAAGATATACGAAATTGATCACGTCCTTAAGAAGGGAACGGAGCAGCAAATACGTTTTTGCGGTTGCACCGACAAAAGCGCCCATAAAAGCGGCTTTTTGTTAAAAACCTGAGACATAAAATTAAAAACGCTGATTGGTAACAAATGTTTGTGTTTATTCGAGTGATAAAAACGTAGCGAAACACAGGCGGCTGCTAGCGAACGAGAGGGCGAACCCATTTAATGTCAATTCAATATTGCGGTGATAAAAATTTAAATACTCGTATAAGCAGCAGCAGCAGCAGCACCAGCAACAACAAACGCAACAACAAGAAGAACAGAGCATTGGCCATGTTGTAGCAAGCAATAACAATGCCGCCATTGAACACACACATTCACCCGAGAAATCTAAACTGAGCGAGTGCACAACAAGAAAAAATCATGTCAGTTCGGCCGGCATTGAAAGCAAGCCATCCAGCAAGCGAGCAGGCAGCGGACACAGGTAAAACATGGCCATAGTAAACTATGGCAACACCGACAGACCCACACACTCGTACAAGCAGCAGAACACGATACGCTTTGACTTAGGTGCAACGCTGGACATGAAAATATCCTGCTTGACATGATTAAACGAACGCAATGACGACGAGCGACGAACGTATTAAATTACACAGCCAAGGCAGGGTGCCGGTGGGCAGGGGGCCGGCCAGTAGGCCCAGGTCGGGACACTGCTAAGCCACAAGCACAGAAAGAGCGACGGGTCGGAGGAACGCACGAACGGGCATGCCGAGCCGGGCGAGGAGCCCGCACAGTCATAAAGAGTAAAACCGCAAAGAGTGAAAAACCATTCCAAATATAGCACTAAAATTCCCTCAGGCCATTCAGAAGAAAACTATTTATTCTATATATGCAAGTATCTCAAATTTATCTTAAAGATACGTGTACTACACAGTTAATGTCAGTTGCCAGTTGATATCCACAGGTATGCAGTTGTGCACAAGAGTAGGAGCGTCTGTGGCTGCGTCTGCGTCTGCGTCGGCGTCGGCGTCTGCGTCACCCGTGCGTGTGACCTTTCGTAATCTCAGCGGCGGCGATGCAATTAAAACTATGCTCTCTCCGGATGGCAATCAGGCAATTGCATCGGCGACGGCCAGCAACCAACGACGACGGCGGACTGCGGTGACATTGTTCTCCAGCTGCGCCATTCATGGGCACATTCGCACTGCCTCCGATAGGTACGCAATGCAACCTACAGGATCAAGGATATTATGGTACGCCATTGGCGCCGACGGCATCGGTCACCCGGCAATAAATCTGTTAACAGTTGTCCATACGTACGGCGAGCAAGTGCTCAGCATTCCAGTGGCAGCGCCAGTTAAGTCAATGAAAGGACACACACGCACGCAGATAAACCGATAACGCGAAACTGGGTTAAAACAATATAATGATTATGCCTGTCACCGTTTTGATAGTCAGAGCCAACAATTCCGTTTGCACTCCAATTACAGGGTGGGATTTTGTCTTGGAATTCTCAAAATCTAGGAACAGAATATGAATCATTATGCAATTTTCTGGAGAGCAGCAGAGCACAAAGAAGCAACGAGTTGAGCCACAGAGCTTGTTAGCAGGATATACTGGCAAAACATGGTATGATAAAGTGTTGTTTTTCACCGTAACTGAATGGTATCGAACAGTCGCATCTTGGATGCCGCGGAAATAGCGAGTTAGCGTTGCAGTCCTCTCTTTCACTAAGTTCATGGTGTAAAGTTTTTCGGATTAGTGATGACAGACGATATCCTGTATCGCTCTTCTATACGAACTATGATAACTATCGCCACAAAAGTCGTGTTCTATCTCACATCTCTAATTACTCACACCGCTATCCCTGAAATTAGAAAGCATATCCAAATTTTGAACAGGACATAAGGATCTAATTTATTGCACAGACTAAGTAATGGCTTTCTCTGCGTGCGCTACAGTAAACAGACAAGCACTCAGTTAGACAGAACAATAAGTAAATATATTTTGATGTTAGTGTTGACCATGCGAAACGGAAGAGAAATGAGGACATACGAGTACGGACAGAAATGGAAGGTAGCAAATTGAATCATCAGCAATTTTGCATAAGATATGCTTCGCCGCTTCAAGACGAAGATCGAAACAATGGCCCACCATGTGGTCCAACGTAATCAACTGAAAGTGATCTGCTTAATTCAGGTACGAAAGTCGATAGGGTCAAGATACGATAAATCATAAGGCAAAAGTCTTCAAGGGAAAAAAATACACACTCGTAAAATGAGCAACGATCACTTAAACGTCATTCAGGTATTAATAAATGTCACAACAAAGAGACCATGAGTAGGGCACAACCCCCTTTAGAAGAATGAGGGGACGAGCCGGCAGACGCACAGCCACATACGCAGACAATAGGCGAGCTTGGGACAAGTCAATTGAAGACGATTGCACACGCAGTGAGCAACAGCAGGAAGTCGCCGTGGACAAAGGTAACTCAGGGAGCTATGCGTCTTTAGTTCATATGACATTGGAAGGGATATTAGAGCTGCCAACAAAGGACTCTTTGTGAGAAGATGCACTGCGGTTTCAGCAAAACTGTGACAAACGCAAATAAAATACTCACCCTGAAGTCAGGCTGTCGCAACGAATTGCATCAGAGGAAATTCCTGGCCAAATTAATGCAATCGTTCCAAACGTCCAACGACTACACGAAGTTTGTGCGAGTTAAAAAAAAAATTTGAATGGCAAATAAAGTTGTACGAAAATGAATCGAGATCACGAAACTCGGCAGCAGCTCTTTAAAGCATTTTTGGCAACATACTTTTAGGGTGTCCGTTAATTTATAATTTCTGCACACCGAGCACTCACAGCTATTTCCTGTGGTATTCGCATTTCCTTATTAAAACTGTGTGGAAATTGTTCGTCAATTTGCAGTTTAAATGGGCGTATCGTCCGGGGTGAAGAGGAGGGCCACCAGCAGAAAAATTCTATGTCGAGCAAATTCTTCAAATAACTCATTTTCAAACGGGGAGAGTCAATAGAACACAAGTCTGCATAAATATACTAAAGAATGGCGTAAATAGTATCGCAAAGTAACAACAAAGTAGCCAGAAAACTGCTTGTACGCACACGAACGTGCACATTGCTGCATGCTACCTGAGATAAATGCAGAAAGCATGCAATCCATGTTAACAGGCTGAGTGCAATTGCGCAATGAACGCCGGCGACCGCACATTACGCTACCACGTTACCGGTTGCAGACTCCCAAAGCACAGGTAGACAGGAACTGCTGCAATTGTGGCTATCTGCGCGCTGCATCAGTGGCAGTAGATGCAAAATCGTGCATACTGCAGTGACTGCGTGACAGGTGTGGCGCCATCATTTGCTTGTTTGCTGTGCTTGTTAGCCTGCCGGGATGCCCGTTACTTGCGCACAAGCGATCGGAAACAGTGCTTGCGAATGCTATTGTTTTAAGCCAACATTTGCCATAAAACGCAAAACAAGTGCTCACCTCTGAAAACGATTTTCAATTACACGACGATTTGTGCGGAGGAGTCTATTGCAATTTCTCAATATGTGCTCTGTGGATACAACTATTCAACCTATTCTAACTACAAGTAAATAAGCGAGTGGTCCCACCTACTAGAATAACACTCAAAGCTTACATTTAATTCAGTTGAATTTGGCGGAGGCCAAACCGCTTTTGATTCAATGATGTACTACATGCAGAAACATAGATGATAGAGACATCCAATTTCCCTTTTTAACATCGCTTCCAGTGAACTCGCAGGGAGCAAAACTTGTTTCAGATACTTGTATACATGTTCCTTGGAACTTAAATCAACATTTTCCGTATACATTTTTATGAACAATTTTGTATATGCAACATTATAATTATATATATGTATGTACGATTATGTACGCTTACACAATTTTTAAAGCACTTGTTGTGGTATATTAATATACATACGAGTATGTTATGATGGTATATTCATATAAATATGATCATTTTATGTTTCTGCTACATGTGTACATATAACGTGTATATTCCCAAAATTTGCCTCTAGACCAGTTGGAAATTTAACATACCCCATTACTGCCAACTGGACACCTTAACAATTACTCTCAGCGATGCATGAAGTGATTAATTCAAATTGGATTCTCATCGCCATTTCTTATTTGCACATTGCCCCTGAAAGTATGCCTTCTGTTAGTGATTAATTTATTTTAAATACACAAGCGGATCTTATTGTGCATCCTAAAAGTAGGCAACCTTATTTTCAAACTTGGGAATTGTATAAAATTTTGTCATTTTAGCAAACATTCGTTTTCAACCACGCCGTTTCTGTAAAATTAGCAATTGAATATCTTTTGTTCAGTGAAATGTCTGATTGTGCAGCTAAGGAGAAGTTGAGTGCAGTTTAGATGGAAAACATTTCTCAATAACTGAACTATATAAACAATAAAAATCTAAATAAGAGCAAAATTGCTTTTGAAAAAGAAAAATTCTGAAATACTTTTAATGATACGAACTGACATTCATAAAGCACAGCGATTTAGGTACAAGCAATTGGAATATGGAAAAAATTACACCAAAAAAATTGTTTTCATAATTTCACAAGCATTTCTCTGATTTAAATTCAAGTGTAAATTGAGTAGATCGGCACGAGGTTTACTGCAAATTTATGATTGTGATAGTTCAATTGATTCGCTGAAGCGCTAATATTTAAATCAGTTTCTATATATACTCGTATAATGTTCTTGTAAGAGAATATTCAAAGAATTTGAGGCTTTTACTATAATGGCCTAAAAGAGATTCACTAAAAATGTGTCTAAGCTGCAATATATTCCCCATAGAATGTCAAAAGTTGCTACTGTAGGAAACTATCTTTTAATCCAAATCAAGGTCCTGATATAGTCGTCTTAGTACTGGCTTGACATAAAGGTACACTTCTACTAGTTAGTATTGTAGTCGGCTATTTCTTTTATAAGATTTTACTTTTCTCTCCTCGGTGTTGGTTTTAATTTTGTGTTTTTGTTTATATTTTTTGTCCCGTTTTCCTTCACGAACATAATTTGGAATTTATAGTAGTCGCATTCTTCTACGTCCTAACCAACTATCGCTTCTTTTTTAATAGATCCACTATAAAGGGCTTCGTTGCTTAGATTGTTGAATGTGGAATAATTTTAACCAAACTTATCCCCTCCCTCTTTTCAAATATGAACCCAGTTGAAAATTTTCCACATTATAAGTGAACTATTTTTATATAGGAACTGGTCTTCTAGTTGAAATTCGGTAATAATTTGCAGTAAGATTATCCCCTTTATTTGTTCAACACAATATAAAAGGAAAACCACATCATCGGCATACGATCGAATTCTACTTGGATTCTAACGAGAGTGGTCAACACTGAATCCCACTTAATAGTACTTCAACCGTAATCATTTCATTAACGTTGGACTCCTATTCACGTGTTACGATGCCGACTTATAATAATATTTTTGTATTCATTCTGATTGTGTATATTATTTTCTGTTCAGGAAAATCAAAAATTACATTTGCTATAAATAATAAATAATTTTAATCGAATATATAAAATTTCAAACTTTTAAAGATGGTAAATTCAATTTCCACAAATGCAGCAAAGAATGTAAATTTCTGTGAAAAGTGAGGAAACACCAGACGCTGAGGAAACCAGATTGCGCAGAACTGAACAATGGGCTACCAATGTGGTCCAGTGGGAATTTCCAAAGTGGGCCTTCTAAGTAGCCTTATTTTGAAAGAAAGCTGTCTAGTCTGGAGTAAGTAGTACCGTCAACGCTTTCCAAGATCTGTTGCTGCTTGTGGGAATTGTGCACCTTACATTATGGATATATTATTTTTACAATTGTGTATATTCTCGTACTTAGCTTTAATTCCAATCATTTTGTATTAATTACACAAATTTTCCTTTTTTATATTTATGTTTAAACAACAGCTCGAATTACATAAAATAACACGTATACATCATGTTTGGGAATACTGGGAGGTCTGCAATTGAATCCATTTATGCGGGAATAGCCACGAGTGTCCTGCACATTAAGAGAACGGACGCAGTGGCTGTGTTGGGGGTTCAGAGTCAATGCCAGTAAACTGAAAGTAACGAATGCCTTTAAAATATACACAATTCTTTAATGGACCAATTCAAAAAATTTCATCAAGATTTATGTAACAGTTTTCTTACAAAACCTCCTTAAGGTCAATATTGGGAAGGCCGAACGTACCTGTCGACTGAAGGGTTTATATAAGTAGTCGTCAAAGACTTCTCTGTGTGATCTTAATGGTAGTGATGTTTCTGTTGAAAGTGACACAATCTGGCTGCCCACTCAACCTCTGTGGGAGACTTGATGTGCCACTTTATGCCAGTTCACAGTTGTGCTTGGGAAAGTATGTTGAAGAGAGAGTCTCGCTTACAACACAAATATAATTAAGTGCATTTCTGATAACAACATAAATAGAACTTCTGAACTTTTAAACTGATCAATTTATAATTTGTTTATTCTGGTTCTGCTGTGTGCACTAAACGGACTCAAGACTTGGAAAATAAGAAGGGACGAGTTTATTTTTCTAGAGTTCTGTAAGTACAAATGCCCACGTACGTGAAACATATTTCGATATTGCCCGTTTGTAGAGGATTCAATTACAGACCGGTTTACAAACAAATTTTCATACATAAATTAACATTAGATTTTGTTCACACTCCGTTTCAAAATATAAATTCACCTACGATATGGGATTGCACCAAAATAAAACAAACAAAATTTCATACTTATAATACGAATAACAATAATCAAATTAAAAGACAAACTTACAAGATAATTTTTAATAATCTATGCCAAAAATGCAAATAATTGTATTGTCGACCTTGCTCACATAATTTTTTTCAAATTTGACTGCCATTTTTCTACTATCTTATTAGGTCAATGTGTCAATGTAGCAATGTAAGCAGGGACTAATAAATTTATAGTTAATCGGGAACTGTTTTATATGATTATTACCACCTTACATCTGAAGGTCAGGCTGTGGGGATTGATTACTAAACAGTAACGTGCAGTGAATGCATTCATGAACTAAAAATATTCGTCTGTTCTCACACACCAAATGTTGAGTAAAGTGTGCTGCATATTTTCAGGCACCCCCAAAAACACTAAAATGGCTCATGAATGTATTCACACACTAGCACCTAAGGCCTACTTGTCACTTGAGCAGAAATAATATACAAAAATGAGCTTTAGAAGCAGGAACCCTGAGCTGGAAAAGAGAAGGGGGACACCATTCTTTATGTCAATATATGACCTGATCACATTGGTACAGACTGAACCTGATTTCTGAAAATTGTCTCTCTACCCTTTGGCAAATTTTTGGTATTCCAATACATAAACTCTAAATGCTATGCATTTTGTTCCACAAATCTTTTTATAATAAGTATGAAACGTTCATGCAACTTGTGAACCGCAGCACCTTTGGACAGAAGAAACTAGCATGAGCTTTCACAGGACTTGCCGACACTTCGACATGACAGACATATACTCGTATATAAATAAATTATGTGATAAATAATTGTTAACTATTACAAATAACAATGTTTGTTTAACAATTAACAATTTTTAGTGTGATATTTTGATTATCTTGTAGTAACTTAAATTGTCATTCTATCTGCTAAAAATGCACACAATAGACTCAGGTGTTTTGGAGAATATATCTTAGATATGAGCAAGATCCCTCATCTTGATTCCTCCAAAATATTAGAATTCCTGTCGAAAATTAACCTGACAGAATATTTATAGATGAGACTATCGTCATCTTTCAAATAAATAGGGGCATCACAATAGATCTTTCAGGTCATAGTGTATATCTATATATCTATCTATCTATCTGTTAAAAATTCCCATTTACCATTCAATGTTTTTGTTTAGCAATAATTTTTTCAGAAAAATTAAACACGTTTAACTTTTGTTAGCAGATTATGTACATGTAACAGCTTACACTAAAACCACACAGTACTGAACACGGTGTCTGTCGCACCATTTCACAAGTATTTCACCGCAGGAACAAACATTTTTCGCACAATTTTAGGACCCATGTTTCAATCTCCCCCCTATACTAACACAGCTAATACAACATATTTGAAGTAACTCGAAGAGCTGTATTCTCTACCTTCTATTCAATCAAGGAAATCAGGTTCTAGCATCTTTCATTTGCAATATATCTTGAATTGAAGTCAACATCCTGTCTGTATCCAAAATGCCAATGGCCTTTTTCCACAATTTTGCATTGCATTGAAGAGAAGTTTTGGGGGAAACCAGGTTTTCTGAGACAGCAACATAATAATAGGACTAAATAACAAATTGTATAATTATAAAAGATCGTATAAAGGTATTGCTTCCTTTGTGTGCCAAATAGCCTCGAACTGCAATCTAATTATTGGAGAACCCATAACTGATTTATTTGAGTATATAACCACTATCGGAATGTTTGTTAATAAGACAATTGAACACTCGACTTTTATCTGGCAGCTCTCTAGCTTTGTTCTGAATAGAAACTACTGTCACTTTTTTCTCTAAAGAAAAGGAACCAAAATTCCCCGAAAGGGTTGATTACGAAGCAATTTCCGAATTATATTCGCATGTATTCTCTTTTATTACTTAAAGTTTACATATTCAGTGGCAATCACTGACAATAAGGAAAGCTTCTCTTTGCACTTCTTTTGAAACCTGGACTGATTTGAAATTTGACTGGGCTTTCACATGGTCAGTCCTCCAAAATGATTGCACCAGGAAACCCAGAACACTTCACGTTCTTTGTAATTTTTTTACTCCTATCAATGCCTTAAATATCTAAAACGTGGTATGTTCTGTTCCAAGTGAGAATATTGTTTAGTGCTATGGACAACTTATACAGACTGATGATTGGGGCCACAGTATATAGAGGGGTCGCATTCCATATGCTATTCTCAATCAATGGCCAGTTAAAAATATTCAATGCTTATCACTCGCTCACTATCCCACTTGGCTGCCTTTCTCGGTTTTTGATTATTGACAGCTGCACTGGGCAATAAAATGAGCAAACGACCCCTGTATACGGACCTGTCTGACATGACTCTTAATACTCGGGAAGATGTTATGTCATGCATTCGTACGGTCTCTTTAGTATTAGTTTATGGTTGACAGTTGTTCATGGACAATCAAGGATATACTCATCAGTGAATACAGCAGGTACAGTTTTTCATAGATAATAGGATGGTGGGGTCTACAGCAAGGACCAAAAGGCTAGTGTTGGTATCATGTTTGCGGCATGAGACAATTGTGATTCAAAGAAATTGTAATGCTATATAAAAACATATGTTCTTTGGAGTTTATAACCCATTAACTTAATTACATATATATAGGCAAAGTATGTCAGTGGGTACTGGGTTAGTAGGGTTGATTTATATTTTGCAACCGAGTGTGATAGTACGCGAATACTTATACTCAGAATAATAAATTTTTTGGTACATTTGCACATACGCCCGTGTGGAAACAACTTCTATTTTAATTCTAATAATTTGCAATTATTATTTTTATACTTGTTAACGTACAACTTAAAAGCTAAACACTATTGGGGATGCAAGCGATGCGTGTGTAGGTGCTGCTGCAGGTGCAGCTGTTGATGGTGATGTGGATGCGAATGCGGATGTGGATGAAGTTGGTGGTTGTGCTGCTGCAGTATGGAACCGCCAGCAGCATGTTGTGTTAATGCTGTTCGTGCTGATTGCTGCTGCTGTTGCTGTTGCAGCTGGGGAAACTGCTGCTGTGGACTGTTGCTGTTCGCGCTGTAGTAGAGGCCGTGCGCATACTGAGGCTGGGGCTGTGAGTGCATCTGATAAGCATCTGCAAGAGATAGAATAGTGTGAGATATTTAAGTAACTTCGCAATCAGCTACGAGTACTACTAAGGGAATAAGAAGGGTTTATTTACAAATGCCAAATTGTTTGTGTGCATCCTGGGAGCGGTTTACAAGTAGCAGCATGAAAAACAAAAAGATACAAAATATTTAAGAGTGTTTATTGCGATTATTTGCTGTGATAAATTGAATTGAAATTACAATAATTTTTTCAGACTACACTTAGCGCTATTTCAATTTCAATCAAACGTGTGATTTTTCTTTACTTCTGATAGTTCCTTCTGTAATAAAGCAACCTGCACATTCCTGCGCTCGCCGATTATCAACGGAGGCCATCACACATGCGCGGAACATGACACACGTGCACGCACACACACAGTACCTGCCAACAGTGCCAGCCTAGAGTTTGTAGTGCTTCCAGCACAACCAGCCAGTGTGGCTTGTGACGTCTGTCCGTGGCTGGCTGCTTCGAAGTCAGCGAGAAACAAATCAGCGTAGATATGGCCTGACCACATGAAGCGCGGCTGAGATGGTGCCAGTTGCCATTTGCCAGTTGCCAGTTGCTGGCGCGGAGGGATCCATTTTCGTAAAGGTCAACAAGTGACTTTGGCAACATTATTTATGTGCCTGCAAGCTTTCAAAACCACAAAGCCAGACAAATAGAACAAACTGTAAGGCCAACAACAGCAACAAAAACAACAACCACAACCGAAAGAGCATATGTTGTAGGCGACACAGGCCGCAGAAGCGAATGCGGAAACGAATGTGCTGGCGAAGTGCAGACTGTCGCATTAGAGCCTAAACAGGTATTGAGTTGCACATGCGCTGTGGCTAAGGCGAATAAATGGCGAGCTGCGGCAGAGGTCTTGCCTGACAGGCGGCCATTTAGTTAAATATGATATTGCGGTGCATTTGGAGGATCTTCAGTGACATGACATGGCAAGCCCAGCCGATGTGGTCGCAGTCGCAGCCATAGCCGCTGCAGCGAATGAAATCGATAGCAAGCCCACAAGTTTTCAAAAAGCAGACAAAATTTCCAATTACGACGCACAGCACATCAATTAATTAGACGCACGCATACGCTGCCGAGGTGTCTGGCAAGAGACAAGTCGCTTCGCTGCCATTAGAAAAAGTGCCTTGATTGATTCGTAGCACCTCCATGGTAAACTGCGCACTACAATGTGGAGGAGGAGAGGAGGAGTATGGGACGTATTCCTTGAGATACGTTGACATCTTTAGCAAGTTTGGCGTGTGATACCTTCGACGGCCCCACCTGCCTAATAACTCGCTCCACAGTCTGAAGTATCAATTTAAATATGAATTTACATTTTCTTTATTTGTACACGAAACAAAACCAAAGCGAACGAAATAAGAATAAGATTAACCTCTTTATTCCACCACAGCACTGATTTGAAAGATGTCCCTTGAGATAAGAGGTTTCCGGTCAGACTTGATGCATTATTTGCATTTCGTTCAACAGTGGTGGGCATATTGAGATCCCACTAGCCAGTAAAAGTTAAGCACTTTGCCAACCGGGAATTGCTGCCACAGTTTCTCGGCTGAACGAAACCCATTGAGTTAGCAGCCAGACCAACATAGTCCCTTCAACTTAGCATATGAGTATTAATCAAAGGTGGCGATAGCTGCTTGAACTAGGCAGCCAACAAATGCGAACTGACTTAGTGACCCTAACTGGGATTTACAGGGTTTCGGAACTCGGACCTTCACGATGTACTTCTTCGGGAAGGCACAAAACAGCCTGTGCCTGGAGTTGGGCTATAACTGCAGAACAATGCATGTGAGAATAATTTGTTCACTTACATTTAATGACCTTGGAGTTTAATGCCATTTTAAAGCATTTTACAGTTGGTCACAACTTCAAAAAACGTTTGCAAGATTCCTGCAAGAATAATGATCTACTCGAGATCTGAGCTCTGACTGCCTGAAACAATACTCGCAGATCTGACAAGGTCTTCGTGAGTAAGGAATTATGCCTAGTTACTGTTAAAGATTTGTCTCTGATTGCGATCAAAGAGTACAGTAATATTCCCCTTTCTTGATCTGACCCCCCTTTCTAGCCTCTCATTCTAATTTCGGAAGCTACTATGAAAGAACTTATCTGCGGTAATGTTTTCTCCACAACTGTTCCTGCCTTCTATTTAGCCATATATGCGTGAGTGAGTGTGACAGGCATTGTGACAGTTCCAGAAACACATACTGCCCGTTGAAGGTAAGGTTTGTGCTGGTCAAATAATAGCATTCAGTACACAGTCTCTCCGAAGCAAGCGTACGTACGTTCGTTTGCTCAGTGACAGAGCCACTCGCGCACACATACACACTTTGAGAACGAATTCTTTTAAAAGCACCGCTTCCCAATTCCTTAAAGCCTCCGTCTGTCTAATTAATGATGACCCTCTTTCGGGCGCTTTATACACATTTTGCCTGTTCTCTTTGTGTGCATTGGTGTCGTAAGTGCTAATAAACACGTGATTTACTCTGACATCAGAACGAAGCATGTGCGTATGTGTGTGTGTCCGTGTGTCCGTGTGTATGCGGATGTGTGTGCACCTTGGTTCTTAACTCACACACTCTTATCTGCTGCCATCGCCCATCAAAGTGCTGTTCATTAATTTTAAAATTAGGCGCGTTTTTTCGAAACGTAGTCCCCAATTGTCTTATTTCATTCCATTTTATTCGATTTCATTTGATTTCATTTCAGGCGGTTGTGCGTTCGGGGTTGCCGTGTATGCATAAATTAATTAAGTCAGTCGGAATGTGTCGACCTTTTGTCTGGCATTGCATGCGACTACGCAGGCAGCACCAAACAGCAAAGACAAAAGCCAAAGGCACAGCTACAGCCATAGTCAGAGTCGGAGACAGAGGCAGAGGCAGAGCCAGTTCCATCAAGCCACCATTCCCACATTCCCACATTAGTCCCACATGTGCACTTACGGCAGGGCAGCACAGAGCACGTCGAGTAGCGCTGTGGAAAGAGTTGTTGGCGTTACTGCTGACACTGGGTGCTGGTAAAAGTGGAGAGGCAGGCAGCCAGGACTTGGTTATAAATTAAAAAATGCCGCTTTTGTGCGTCGCTTTGTGTGAGTCATTTGCATTTTGGCTTTTTTGGCCTGATTATGAAAGATGCTGCGTGGCTGATAAATGATTGCAAAGGACCATAAATTCTGGCCCTGCGCAAAAGGGTGCACACGCCATCCAACCAACCAACCAGGCAGCCAAACAACCAGCCAGCCAGCCAGCCAGTCAGCCATCCAGCTACTCCCCGAAACGCAAAGCTGTCGTCTACTTCCGCTCCAGCTGTGCTGATAGTTTCGTTAGCAAAGTTTGCTCAGTTTCCTGATTCTATAGCTGGCTGCCACAAGGTACCAAAGTTAGTATTAGCAATCGGCGGGTTTTCAGTTGCTTTCCTGTGCTTGAGCGAGAAATCCGTCCGTCCCGGCCTGGCCTTGCCTGCTTGGTCGGCTGGTGTGGCTAATACTTAAACAGCATAGAAAATGCAAGAGCTGCAGCGATTAACCCCTTGCGGCGCCCACACACACACACACCAATACGCACGCACAAGTGTAAATGGGTACGTAAGTTGCGCCTTAGCCTGAGATTATATTTCACCACGTCTCCTTTACCTACAGCATCCCTTCCCGGTCTTTGGCGGCGACGACGACCGCGACGACGCTGAGTGGCTGCAGTCGCGTCGCACCCTGGGAATTCCTATCAACCCCCATTAAGCTGCCAATTCGCCTGCCTTTCGTCGTGCCGACGTTCAGTTAAGCTTAATGGATTCTGATTGAGATTTAATTATTTCATTTAATTTTCTAGATGAGTTCACTCGTTCGCGTACGCTGGGGTTGAGTCTGAGACCGATAGTAGGACTGGGACTGGTACTGAGACTGCGGCTGAGATTGCGACTGAAACTGAGACTTAAGTTGGCATTGCTATGCAAACATGTACCACAAGCGTGCTGCAGTTTTTACCGCTGTAGTTGGGTGTAGTCACTGGTCGCAGACTTGGTGGCGTACGTTGTGACGAGGCCGTGGCTGCCGGGGTATACCAGGGGGGGCTGCAGCATGTCGGAAGGCACTTAAATCAAACGTCCGTCAAGAAGTTAATGAAGTGAATAATTTCTTCAGCAATTATCTTTGGCGGCTGTTGATTTTAATTGATTCTGCGGTGGCTGACAGAGCAGCAGTCCGCAGACCACATGGCAGCAGTGAACGAAACGAGTTGCTCCTAATGGGATACGACTTTTCAAATTAGTAATTATCTTCAGACAATTTAACTCATGCCTGCAAGCAAAGGAAACTGAAAAGCAAGCACGTCTACGTATATTTGCCAATTTGCACTCACCTCGTTTAGTCCTTGGAAGGGCGGGCAATGTAAAAAATAAGGTTAGCTGCGAGCACTTTTCATATATTCACAAATAGAAAAATTTACCCAAAGAGCGTACTTGTTAAAGAATCACGCACAGTATTGACCCTTATAGCAAATGGTGGGGTCATTTGCATTGGAGTCTGCATTTGCATACGTCAGATTGTGGTGCCTGCTGCCGATGCTGGCACCGATTCCGATGCTGCCGCCGCCTGCTGCCCCAATCAACGGGCTGGCGCTTGCTGTCTGCGGATTTGGTGGCGTTTGAGGCGGCGTCACCGCATGTGTGTACAACACGGCGGCCTGCGTGCCCGGCGATGTGGGCTGCACGGATATTGTTGCCACCACCGATGTCTGATTGGGCGCATTGTTGTATTGCTGCGCATAACTTAATGCCCACTCACTGCGTGTCGCTGCATTCAGTGCCAGTGGCATGCTGAGTTTCGCCTCTGAGGCGGTGTCCGCTAAGCTCCAGATTTTTGGCCTCTCGTCGTCCTTCAGGTGAGCGCCCGCAAAGCCATTAGAGCTAACGGTGAACGCATCTGGATGGTCCTCATACTTGAACTCCTGGCTTGGTATGTGATACGTTTGATATGTTTGCTGCTGATTCAGCTGGTAAAGTCCGAAGGTCTCTATAAATTAATTCGCAATTTTTATTTATATCTTTCTCAAATCTTCTTTTAATTGTTTGTCGTAAAATTTTCCTAAGACATTAAAAGGTGAACCCAAATCAACAAAAACCAATAACATCCTTTTCCTTTGTGATGTTGAATGACATAGATTCAATATTAGAATTAGCCAACGATCTTTTTATGTTTCAAATGTTTGGAAATTGTTTAGAAAGAACACAAGTCAAAGGAATCCTGAAAGTTCCAAAAAAATTGGCAACTCTTTGGTTTCACTCAAGAGATCGAAGCTGGAATTGATTTATTTTCCAATTCCATTCAGAGAAATTATGAAATTTTTTCTGTTCCTAATAGGATTCTTCAAAGGAATTGAAGAAGCCATCAACAACTTTGCTCGCTAATCTATTTCCATTTCAAAGATCCCCAGTCTGAGAAAGACAATTATAGCCTGACATGATAATATTTTATTCATTATTTACACTTATTAGTTCCCTTAGTTTGCTTATTTACGTTGCAATTTCTGGAAGTGGAAATTAAGATGAATCAAAAACAATGTTGATTCAATGCAAAATGCACGAACTCCTTTGACATGGTGAATAATTCGTTTATAAATGTCAACTCCCTGTAGTTGTATATCTGATAACTCTTACCCAGCTCTGAGTGGATTTTAAGTAGATTACACACCATTCAGTCCTGTGCCTCACTTTCCTCAATTTCCATTTGATGGTTTTTAGTCTGCTAGCTCTGTGAATATCTTGGTAGTACTGCTCCAAGTAGCTAAGTCATATAAGCTGACAAAGCCCACCTCGTTAACAATTGCTTTGTTGTTATTATCCTCAAGAAATTTCAAAAGAGGCGAGATTTACTCGTAGCAAGTTGAGAATGGCGAAACGATTGCAGCTATAGTAATCATGCACAAAATCAAACTCGACATATTGATGCGCTGCAATGCGTTTTGCGGTCAACATTGGGTGCCAAGGCATCAGCTCCTCAGGACGGTTGTCCATCTCACGCTCAAGGTTTTCAAGCCAAATTTTCCATTTGGAATTTTTGGATGATTCTTAAGAAGGGGTTTTTTTTGCATCACTCAAACCACAAAGAAGATTAGTTAACGAGTACTTAAGGTCGAATATTTATAATTGTCAATTTTCTGAAAACGATTTATTTCATATTTAAAGAATTGAAGAGAATTTAATCACTACCACGACAAACGAATGATGTTGATTATACTCATGCTGACGCCTAAATAAGTTGGTACGAGAGAGTCATCAAGGTAACACCGCACCCTTTTCACTTTTCCTCAGCAGAATGTGGATTTCTATGGTTCTTAGCAAGAATTCAAGAGTATCTGATTATTATGCTTTACGGCAGCAGGAGAATATTTCTCTTCCTAAGCATCCCACCTCCTGTGAAGGAAGTTCAACATGCACTCCAACAATTGAAACTAAATGTATCAGAACCCACTCCATTCTGGACTTATAGATCATGTTAAAAACTAATGATGTAGGGCTATTTTAAATGTCGCAAACAATTAAAATCAATTACTCATACCCTAATATTCGCAGCTATTTAATTCCGTTTAAGTACTCGTAAGAGACTAAGGACATGTCATGCAATATTTAGATAAATAACAGAATAGCAACTCTTTGAGGAAAAAAACTGGAAATATGAGAGTGACAAAAAATGGAGCAAGGGAACATTCAATAAGCTATGTATATAAATATGAATATAATGAAATCTGAGTAGTTGATTCAATGGAGTTTGTTTTCACTTCTCATGCCTCCAAGTTTTTCCCATTATTATTAATGAGAGATTTGTACATAATAAAGGGAATATCGGCAATAATCAAAGTTTAAAAAATTATAAACCATTCTTTGAGTCGCCTCCTGATGTTGCAGTGTGATTAGTACAATAAAATGTTCAATTCACCATAGTCCAATCGACTCCAAGCAAGCGAATTGAGGTGTAACCATTGTTTACACACTTCTATGAGGAGGTGGTGGACGTAAGTCCAAATCGGCCCCAAATACACTGTGCGGATGTGTTGCACTTAACTATGGAATTTTTTATATAATTAATTTGGATGTGAGACTAAGCTAAAATTCCCGGTCTGGCATTTCAAAAGAACACAAAACCAAAGCTAAGCAAAATTGTAAACTACTTGCAGGAGATTTGAGGACATTGTTTGCATACACACAGAATTGCATACGAGTATATGCGGTTACAAACACACAGAAGCCAAGCATACTTTACGATTATTATGAGTGATTATTATGAGTTGTCACAAAGGCATGAGGCTGTGAAATGGTCGCGCAACACGGCGCACCCAACAAACAGGATTTAGCAAAATAGACGCCGCTAACTGAGGGCAACTACAGCAACAACAACAACATCAATGTTATATGCCAACCATATGCAAATATATATATTTGCATGCCACTTGGGGGTACCGGCGTACGTATGCTTCGCTAAACATCACGTGACGCCATATAAACAACGGCGCTGCCAAATGCCGCTTTTAACTTTCTCCCCCTTGCAAACAGGGAACTTGGCGATGCTTACGAGTACGGATACGAGTACGAATATGTTTAGGTTGGTTGCTGCTTTTCGGCACACATAAATTTTACTTTAATATGGTGGCAGCCGAATAAACACACACATTCACACACACACATGCACACACACGAACACGGAGCCATAGGCATGAGCCCATCGATATATGCAGTTGTGTGTGTAAATAAGGACAGTCCCACATGCATGTATACTCGTACATATAGATGTCAAATATAATTCATCATTCATACGGTACACCATGTCATCGTCGTCATCATCGTCATCGTCGTCTTCGTCATCGTAAGCAGCAGCAGCAGTAGCAGCAACGTCATCAGCAACATGAACAATAGCAAGAGTATCAGCAGCAGTATCGGTATCAGTAGCAAACCATGTACTAGACAGGCAGCCATCAGCGCAACATCTTTGTTTGCCATGTGCTCAATAAGCATCCCCCTCTGGGTTGTGTTACCCCAACCACTACACGACCTGCTACCCTTAGTGCACGTGTTTTTGTTTTGACGGGCATCAGCGGCATTTTCATTAGTTCGGTGAGATGACGCTGCAGCCGACGACGACGTTGACGGTGACAGTGGCGGTTATGCTAGCGCTGACAAAGCAACAGCGAGGGAAGTAGTGACTGCTTATTTTGAGTAATTGAGATTTAAGCACTTTGCCTCTTAAGTAATTTGTTATACTCGTACTGCTGCATAAACAAACACACCCATACACACACAAACCCACACTCAGCCACAGCCGCAACCACAGCCACAGCCACAGCCACAGCCACTCTCTAAACATAGACACAGTTTAGTCAGCACTACATGCACATAGCCGCCCATTCAGCTACAATATTTGTAGGACTTACTTGTATGTGCCGGACAGGTTAGTTGGTCCACCGGCTACTCAGCAGTAGCATACTTGTTACACACAAATACCCATGCACATACACTCGTCGACTCGTACGTGTAGCAGTGTGGTTTACTGGCAGTTGCCAGTTAGTAGTTTAATAGTCAGAATTCCCAATGTTTCCAATTATTAACCACTTTAAAACTTAGCAGGCTTTTAGCGAATTTCCAGAGCACTTAACGCCACTCCACTTTAGTTAGCTGAACTTCATTCACCTCGCGTCATCTGCACGACACTCGACCCTGATGCTCTCGCACTCAAACCACAGAAATAAAAAAACTTTCAACAGTCCTTTTAAATAATTAATGCCAATTATACGACGCAAGTTAAATCCTCGCTCAGCTGAAGGCAGCAGCAGCAAAAACTGAGTAGAAATAAAGAATAAAAAAATACAAACAAAACTGAAGAATTGTTGAAAAATAGAGATACAAAAAAAATACTATCATCAGTTAAAGTGCGCTCCGTGCCTTGTGCCTTATCCCTGCAATTCTATGTTTCATTGAGTGTATGTGTTTTTGTGTGTGCGTGCACTTTGCGGCACAAAGTGTCAACTTGACAAAACTAGAGAGACAATGGCTGTCATAAATATTTTATAACATCAATTACAAAGCACTTAACTTCCATGAATTTAATACGAAAATTCCTTGCAGTGATTATGCTGTTCGAGGCTGACTTCCGACTCCTGCCTTCCAGGATGCTCGCCTGCCTGGCTGCATGCTCGCCTCCTGCGTGTGAAGCAGCCCTGCGTCATTTATCTTTCAACTTACCAGGCAGAATGTACGACCGAGCACTACACTTGTGGAGGATTTTTGCGTAAGACAAATGCCAGTTCGAAATATATCCATCAACAGCATAATTTCCACACCTTCTCCAATGCCACCACCACCTTTTGTGTCGTTCTTAAGCATAGCGCCAGCTACGGTCGTGCATCACCCGCCATCGCAGCAACGGCCCCTGTTCGACGGCAGTACTCGTATCAGTGGCAGAGTGGCAACAGCTACGAGTATTGCCAATGATTGAGAGTATGATTTTTACTCAAGATAAAAACAAAACAAAATCAAAATCAAAATTGAATCAGCACAAAGAGCGGCAAAAACAAAACAGAAGCACGACCTGAACTGATGGGCCGCTGCTATGTACGACTCAGTTAGCCGGACCCAAACGCCCTTCCGCCCATCCGCCTGCTCCTCAATACCCGAGCAAGCACATGCACTGCACACCATCAGCAGTGAAACGGCTCGCGTGCCGCATTTCAGCAACCCTCAATTGATATTCATTGCCGATTAGGAAAAATGTTTGCAGGCCTTGTGTAATGCCTTCCAGTCGAGTCGAGTCGACTCGAGTCGAGACAAGTCGAGTGCAGTGGAGTGGCGTGGAGTAGGCCTGCTTTGATATTTTCAGCTTGCAGCCAGCCCGTATTTTGCTGCGTCCTCATCAATTTCATATCACTCTTTTGTGGATTTTGACAGCCGCTGTTGTGGCTCTGCTATGCCGAGCTCAAATACGTTTATTGAAAATGGCAGTGGGCGAGCCCTAATACGGCAAATCAACGTAGACAGCTGCAGATCAGAGCCTTGCCACTTATGTGCTGCGGCCACAAGAGACAAGTTTGTGCGCCCAACCAAGAGCGGAGTTTGTGGAGCATCCTAAGGCCACTTGGTGCCACTTTAAACCGACTGCACTGCCCTAAGTACTATTTAAGGCAACTGGCTGGCTTTCAGCTAAACAGGGGGTGGGCGCAAACGTCATCGTCTAAAATATCCCCAGAGATTTACCAAGGCGTCGAAGCGTGCAACCCTCATATTTGCCCAACAAAATGCCAGTGGTTTCCACAGAGCCACGAAAAAAAGGAGGAAGGAAAAAAAACATAAACCTTTCTAACTGCGAGTTAATTCACAAAAAGTCAGTAACCTCATCAAAGAGAGCGACACTACCGCGAATCGAGTCGAGTCGAGCAGAGTCGTGGCGGGTTTAGTCTACTCCGTCCGGTTAAATGCCACTGCGACATCGACAGCGACTGCGAAGGGCGTTGGGCATAGCATATCGCATTAGATTTATGCCGGGCGACGTGAGCTGCATATGTTTATGATTTCACAGCAAGTGCTGCCGGGGGCGCACACAGCCAACAGGCAACGGGAAACCAGGGGAATGCCGATGGTTAACCAAAAACGTTGCAGGACGCGTTGCGCATAAAAGTAAAAGCCGCACGCAGTTAATGGAAAAAGGTCTGCCACAGTGAAAGGAAGGGTTGCATCACCAACACCAACAGCCACAGTCCCAGCCATAGCCACAGTCAAAGTTAGAGCAACATCAGCAGCAGCAACAGGAACAGCAGCTGCAGCAACAGCAACAGCAACAGCAACAGCAACAACCAAGCCCAGCAGCACAGCCAACTTGGATTCCATTCATTCATTTTTCACTTCATTGTTAAGACGCACGCACCATCCTTGCACGCGCTTTCAGCGCAATGTCCTTGCCCTTGCAGACGCGGGGGTCGCTTAAAATTCACACTAACGTAATAAAGAGCTCAACGACACTCGAATTGAATGCAGCCCATGGTGTGAATGAAGTAATGATTTCTATATTCGAAGTTGGTGTAAATAACGTGCGCCGCTCACCCCCCATGCAGCGGCTCGGGTGGGTGTTTGCTGCTTTTTGTTTTGGTTTTTGTTTGTGTGGTGATTGAAATTAACCCCTCAGTTGAGGTTGAATTTAATTTGGCGCAAAATGCCAAACAGCAAAGGCAACGCCAGTTCAAAAGGGGTGCTTCCGTAGAGTTGAGAAGTTGTTAGCATCATTGGCGGCGCATCTAAAGCAATGGCATCATAAAAGGCCATCGTTAAATTGTCTCTTATTAATTAAGCTGATGCATTGCAAGGGCGAAATAAATACTGACTGCTGGAGTGGTGCGAGTAGCAGCAGAAGTGGGAGTGGCGGTTGTTGTTGTTGTTGCTCTTGCAGTCAACATTACCCTCACTGCCAATATTTAGCAGTATGAGAATTTATAGGAAGAGCAGTTGATAAATCAGGATTTTGTGCTATCGAAAATTGACTAAGCGAAGAAGTAGACCAAAAATTTTGAACACTTGCACAATGGAATTCTTGGTGGTTAGTGCCGATTTTGGCACTATTGCCCCTAGAAACAGGCTACGCCACTGAAGTGTAAGTCCGGAATAATTTGTGCGTACGTCCTCCCATTTTTGGTAGTTGATTTGGACTATTTAAAACAGTTCCAGACTTTTCTACTGAGTTCAATCGTGCAAATTGTATACAATTTAGAAACTGATTGTGATCGCATATGAGCCCCCTTCAAACAAGCTCAATTCTTTTCTGAATTTTGCGAGTATGAAGACTACCCTACGAGTGCAGTTCTTGTTCGGTAGTCGTTTACCCTCATTCTGTAAAGTGAAACGAACATTTCTCCACTGTACTAAACTATTATGTTACAACTTGAAAGTGTGCTGAGTATATGGTCGATTTCACGGCCACTTCTGAATAAATTTACAGCCTGCGTCTATGAGCGCCATTATCGTATGTTGGGCTCTAAGAATTTCGTGATGTTTTCCAGGACAATGAAACTTCCCGCAAGGATACGAACGAGTATGTTCGTGTAATAAGTTAATTCGAAAAAGGTTCTTGTATATCTATGGGTGAGTTTGTTAGCAGTCAACTTGCTCGGTTGTTGTACAACTCAATGGTTGCCTGTGGGTTTCATTGTGTACTTCAGCATTATCGGCTGCTGGCTGATGCTGCCAGTTTCCGCCTACCACCTAAACCCATGCAATGTAACCGGGTCCTTAGGCGAGTTATGTACGAGTATAAAATGGTGCATAGTTTTTGTTGTTCAACGTATTTGTTTAACTTTCTCGTAGTGTAACGTGTCATATCAAGTGTGGCAAGGGTGATGGCTTCCTTTTAAAGCAGGCAGACTTAAGTAATGCCACCATAGCAGCAGTAAAATTGCCGCACACAATAAATAATTGAAAACTACGTACGAGTAGAACAATAGAGCCCAAATTTCCACAGGATACCATTATGAGAAGAGAATTTATGCTGCAGAACTATGCGTCTCGTAAAAGAGGAAAAAAGCGATGTATGAAGCACCACACACAATTTAGTTAAAACAATGGAGTGCCCGCGGACAAAAGAAGCGCCAGGCATTACCCAATCCCGCACACCCGCACTCACACCCATACCCATACCCATGCCGAGTTAGTCCGCAGGCATTTACTCGTAGTTGTGTGCAGTGAACCACGCAGACATTCTTACCTTTTGGTTGCGCACTAATAACTCCCACGCCAGTTCCCGCATTGTGGCTGCCAACAGCGCCACCTACACTCGCCGTCGCACTTGCTGCTGCAGCTACACTCGCACCTGCTCCGATGCTGCTTGAGGCTGTGTTGGCGCCAAAACTGCGCCGCTTCTCCGACTCGGTGTCCTCGCGCTCCTTCTCCTCGTCCGATGCGAGTGCGTCATCATCATCCTCGGTGCGGTTCTTTGGCTCCCATGTCATTTTGTTCTCCTTTTTGAGACGCCTGCGTGCGTTGGCAAACCACGTGGAGACCTGCGTTAAGGTCATTTTGGTGATTATGGCCAGCATAATCTTCTCGCCTTTGGTCGGATATGGATTCTTCTTATGCTCATTGAGCCACGCTTTCAGTGTCGCTGTGGACTCACGGGTTGCGTTTTTCCGTCGCGATGCTAAATCATAACTGGCGCCATAACTGAAACGAAAGACACACAAATGCAAATATACTATAAGAATATTCTTGTTCTTCTTGTTATGGTTGTTATTGGTAATGTGTGGGATATACTTATACAACAAAAATCAGCAGAAGAAGGAGAAGAAAGAGAAGGTGAGAGCCTACCGAGACACCCTTTGCGCTTCTAATCCGCTGCCCTTTAGCGTTAATGGGTTAATGCGGGCAAAACACTGCCAACATAATTCACGAATATGCCACACTGCACAGGCCGTCATAAGTCCCTCAACTGGCACAGCAGCCCGCCGCAACATGTGGCGTAGCCCGTTGCAGGGTGCCACATTAGCGCAGTCACTGCATAATGCGCCTTTATTTATGTATGAATTCTAATGTGAGAGTGGCAGCGGGTCCGCTCGAGATCTTGCCAGCGCTTCTCGCGATTCTTCATAACTTTATTAAGTTAACGTCATATTTCGCTCGTTTTTCGCACCGGAGCGCGCACAGACTGCCATGAGTACCTGCGATCCTCGTGCGCCACATACTTGCGCAGACTGCAATAGCTCCCTATAATGGTGTTACGAAGTGGCTCCACGAGTTGGCCTGCTCCGCGAGAGCACGTTGGCGCACAGCAGGCGCTCGCTGTTTTAATGTATTTGCACATTCGTCGCCTGGACACTGTTATTTATGGGCGCGCAGGCTGAGCAGCGCCCCCAACAGCAGGACACTGTTCAATGTCGTCTCACTCAGCCGTGCGCATCTCTCACAGCGTTCGCTGCGCAAAGCTAGCTGGATGCTGAGTTATTTCCACGTGTCACACAGAGACGAATGGATGAATGTGTGAAATGAAGGCAGTTAGGAAGGAGGAAGTAAGAAGGAAGCGAGCGTATACGAAAGCATCCCCGTAGGAAACTCCACGCATATCTCAATGCAAATATTGGTATTATTAAAAAATTCAATGCATTGCATATTCAAAATTCAGTGCAGTGCAAGGTAAACGCTGCACACCCAGCAGGAAATCTCATAACTAGGAATGTACTCGTTGTAGGCCTGGTAAAATGCATTATTTTTAAGATACTGGTACCTCATCAGGGGTATTATCCAAAAGCATATGCACACGTTCACTGAATTACTTTATTGCGGATTAATCCGCACACGCCTTCCCAACCTAACCGAACCTAACCTTATTGCGGATTATTTTCCATTTAACACTTTGCTTTACTATCGTTTGTTAATTGAAGGATTTGTCCACTTTCGCTAGTTTCGTTAGTATTGCACACTATTTTCATCCATGCTTTTACTGAAACCCACACGAATGCCTTCCTACCTGATCTATAGGAAGACTACGACGGTTTTGCTATATATCAACCCGTGTACCAGTGAGATCCTCAGCATTGCGCCCATTTTGTCCTGACTCGAGCTATTTTCACTCTCATTTATATGCATTCGAAAATTAGAACATAAAACATTTTGTGGAGTCCCTTCACACCCATTCGTTCGCATTGGAAATTAGGCAAGCACCTTACTGTCGGTGTCTTTTCAGGTGGATAGTGTTAGAAACCGTTTCGAAGAGCCGACTTTTGGCAACAGAGAATAAGAGCGGACGACACATTATGACACCTCACAACCACAAATAGTGAGTGCTTGTGATTATTCGAACGATTGGAATGACGAACGAGGAATCCTTTGACCCATCATTCTCGCTCATTTGTTTTTTCGTATTCACAACAAACACGTTCATCGTCTTTTGGAAAGAAAGAAAGAATGCTCTTGCAGATCTCTTCAAGTCAAGCAAGTCCCAAATGCAGGCCTGGGAGAAGATGAGAATATGTAAACACTCCGCGGTATTTTAATCTTGCAGTTGTCTACTCAACATTTTATTTCCAAGAATGATAGAGAAGAAGATTACACATTACGCAGGT
Organism: Clusia tigrina; assembly: GCA_920105625.2. Taxonomy (NCBI): domain Eukaryota; kingdom Metazoa; phylum Arthropoda; class Insecta; order Diptera; family Clusiidae; genus Clusia; species Clusia tigrina. Next base: position 16,486,041 of record OV050032.1, read on the forward strand.
GAGTTATTGTTTTCTCACCGAGTTTGACAGATTCTGGACAAGTGGATGCTTGAGATGCTTTAAGCATCAGAAAAAACATTTCAACGACGTTTGTACAGATGTAAACTATATGTAGGTAAGTTGCTATTGTTCATTGAGGGTCAGAACGCAAACTAATTTCTTGCATTTCTGTTGAATTTGTCCTCTTTAGTTTCTGCCAGTCCAATTTTCTGACCCGTTCTCTGGCCACAGGATCAAAAGGGGACTAAAATGAAAAAAACCCCTAAGCAAGTTAGGGTTCTCGTATCTAAGATAATTTCTACAAAGCTTCACAGCAAATATTCCGGTCACAGTTCTTCTCATGGTGGATAATTAATGGCCTTATTAGAGCGTGGGGATTGGCTCTTTACAGGATCAGTTAGATCCTTCAGCATCTCTCGCGTGGAGATTGGCTCTTTATAGGATCAGTTAGATCCATCAGCATCTCTATCAGTAACAGCTGCAACTTTCTTCTCGATAAGGGTATCATGGACTTGAACTATACCTCGAATTTCCTGTGGGGTGGTCAATCTTATGTTTTGCGAGTGTGTTTGTGGCGGTGTGTGAAATCCAAATCAATTTGACTGTTGATCATGAACGCCGCTACATTCTTCATTCCCGCAGCTTGCGACGACTGGGAGGGGAGCAATCGTCTTAATCTTCGCTAGCGTCAATTGACTGCACGCTAAATCCGCTGCAATCGCCTCTCGTGCAGTTGTTTATGTTCCCGCTTCTACTGTTGCTGTGGTTTCTATTTTGGTTAGCTGCTGAAATTTATGTGCAAACTGGAAATAAGCATTAGGCCAATAGTCGGCAGGCTGAAGGAAACGTTAACATTTGTCACCCGCTTGTCAAAGTCTTAAAAAGGCAAATAAATTTTTTATTTCGCAATTCCGTTTGTTATTTAACAAGGCGGCAGCCCAAACTGTGCCCTATTAGCCACATGCGCGTCTGCGTGACACTTCGATATCAATCAAAGTTTCACCCGTTGTTGCAGTGGAGTGGTGCGCTGCGCTGTGGTACTCCATACCACGACGGCAACTTATGCTCACCTCCCCGCCCCTCAGCACATTCAGACACTCTCATACACACGCTTAGGATAAAAGACATTTTGACAAATTCAAGTAGCGCCATCTAAACTCAAATTTAATAGGTTTTCTGCTGGCTGTCACAATAATTCATCAGTCAGGCGGGCTGTGCGGGAGTGGGTCACCCAATTCGTGGCGTAGAACAATGAGAGAATGATACCCTTTCGATGGCGGCGCACACTCACGAATAATAGCAGCGGCAAAGGCAACGGCAACGGCAACGGCACGGCACACATGGTATGCCTCAAGGTCACGCGCAGCGGAGTGTGGCGCCAGGGAAGTGTAAAGCCCGAAATACTCATGCACTACAATCCCCCATGCCCGCAGTGGCTGGCGTTCTGCAAGCGTGTCGTGCGCGAAGGAGCAATTGAAATTGCCATTAAGCTTGTAACAGCCCCAAAATGATTTTTTATTCGCAGTCATTCTCAAATTTCAAATGAGTTATCGACGGGTTGCCCGCGCTACGCCTGCCTAGCTGCTTGGCTGCCTGCCGTTGGCATTTGTGGAGTTCCAGGCTTTCACCAACGCAACGTCAACTCCACAGTCGTTCGCTAGCTGCGGGTTGCGGGTGGGCGTTGCTTTCTTCGGGGATGACGTGCGTGCTTGCATAAATGTTTGTGGCAAAACTTTTTGTTGTCGTGTGAAATACGAACACAACAACAAGAACAAAACTCTGATTTCGTTGCACAGTGGAAAGAGTCGCACATTTGGCTCAACACAATTCGAATTGCGAAACTTTGAAGAGGGAAAAAATTAATACTGGTTGCTGAAAGTCGGTATATTCCGTGAAATTGCAGCTCGAATTCAGTTAAACGATCTTGGAACTTTGGTAACTCCACCACAGCAGCTGATTTGCTCTGAAAGATTACTGGAAAAATTCAGATGCTGACCCTCAGCAAAATTACGCGACAAGGTGAACATTAGTACTTTTTGTGCATTATCGAGCATGGGCGATAATTGGATGTACCACTGCACTTTAGAAACAAACCTTCAGTCAAAAGTATTTTAAGATTCAGTATTTTAAGATTCGAGAGGAATTTCAATGATTGACGGGCAGCACGTTTAAAAAATAGTTATATGTATTACTTTTGGACCAGCTGAAGGAAGCTTTTGCAGAAAAACGTCCTGGCTTACACCGGAATTTTATGCCCCATGACTGTGCTTTGGTACCTGCACTTATAGTTGACTTACAAAAGTATCGGACAACCACCGGCCAACCTCAATAAAAAATGTGGAGTCCAGGCAGCTGAGAGTTGCCCTGAGTGCCCTCACATTTTTCGGTGTCGCACAAAAATTGTACAACTTATTCAGTTCCAGTCCACAAAGATGGGAGATATTAAAAAAGAAAATTGATCTTCTAAAACTCGTGTAACCCATTGCTGCACATCTTTCAGTAGTGGCAGAACCAATGACCGAATTGTCTCTATTGAACTTGTCAGCAGAGTGTCAAATTTTAATGACCTAAAAAGTTATATACGAAAATTAAATTGATTGCTTTTGTGATCGATTTGGACCAACATTGTAACAGTAATTGTCTTTGTTACTAAAGCTGTTCAGGCCAGAGGTGCAACACTCGATGTCGCTTGTAATAATTTAGAAGCTGTGGTGGTACAGTTACAAGATCTACGAGATGGAGGCTGGGAGAATATATTGAGTGAAGCTGTGACCGTGGCAAAAAACATCAGATGTGCGTAATCTCTCCAAGAGGAAATTAAGGGGGGTCGTTAAAGAAGAAAATTGGCGGTAGTGAAAGAAAACGTAACGACAGATAGGAAATTACAAGAGAAGTGTACTATGCCATTTTATACCAAGTCATTACGAACATGTCTTAAACGAACTTTGTGACACTTTCTGTGTACTTTGAGAATTTCGATCTATATTAGAGAACGAAATTAATGTTAAAGTAAAAATCTGGTGGATCGTTACTCTAAGGATTTAGAGTACGAGATTGCAGCTGAGGTCAAAAACTTACTATAAATTTTCGTTGCTAATTTCCAGAGAACGCTCTGGAATCTTTATTATTATTATTATTATTAATTCCATGACATTTGACACAATAAAATGGAATCGTTGCAATTATAAAATTCAATTAGCAAAATGTATCTGAGATCTTTGTTTCCAAATCTGTGCTTCACTCTCAGAATATCCTTAACAATCCCCGCGACAATGGCTAGTGCTGAAAGGCAAATTTCTGCTCTAAAATGAGTAAAGAGTATCTAACGGTCCACTATGTCTCAGGCCAGACTGTCCAGCTTCGGTGTTCTGACTGTGAAGTCTGAACTCGGAAGGCAAGCTAACTTAGAAAGTATAATTGAGGCCAATTTAATTAATTTTTCTACATCATATATAGATAATGAGTAACCCAGGGGCCCGGTCATATTCTTGGTACAGCTGAGTGCAACTTTTCTATAAAAGCGACAATTTGTGTGCCTCTGAACCTCATTCTCTACGATTTGTCGGAACTCACTCGTAATTAGCCATGCATTGAAAGGAGTTTCATTCTGCTAGTTTAACCATTGAACCCACTGTGCAACCACGATTTGGTTTGCTCGCAGTTGCGTTCCATTTCGTTCTGTTGGGATTTGATTTATTTTATTTGTTTTGTATGACACCCTCAAGTGCCTTTTCCAATGGGCACACATGCACTCACTCACTCCGCACACTCATATTAATATCCTGGGCGGTGAAAAATGGCGTGAAATTTTTATTTGCGAAATTAAATTGGAGCGCGCATGCATTCAGCAACGAGGAGACACATGTACGCTGAATTCTAAGAACAACTGGGTCCAAAAGTGTTGGGGAAGTGTTTCATGCTGCTGGCAAATTTCATTGCGGCCACCATCTTCTCGGTCAGAACGACTTGATTATTGAATTATGCTTGAACAGCATATCTTCCTGACTGCCTGTTTAGAAGATTGCAGCAAACTGAAGACTGAATCTATGCTAATTTTTAAAATTTAGTTTCCAAGATGTTTTTTATGAATGAAATTGCTAAATTTACTGATATTAGAAATATAATGAGGAGAAGAATGTTGGCAGTTATATCAAGTTGGGGAGTGTCCTTGCAATTGGGTGAACCCCATACTGACCTTGCTATATTGCGTGTATGTGCTTTATATAGAGACGTCGTAGGTGGATTTGAATATACACAAAGTAGAATGCTCTAATAGTTCATTTTATTATATGGCATTTCTATTTACTTTCTCATTTTTACTTTCGATATTAAACAAATTTTTCCACCTCAGCAGAAAGCATTGCGAAATCTTCTTTTCCCGTGTCTATCTCCGGTAGAAAACAAGTTATACAACTGAGAAACACGCATCATAAAAGTTTATATTCCATTATTTAACTGCGATAGCTAAAGAAGTCCTGTAACACAGCAAAAAGATATCAGCTTCCTAAAGTTACTTAATAGGTGAATCTAATCGAGCGTCGGATTTGGCCGAGAGCACTATGCTGGACGCTACGAGACCACTTCATCAGATAGGGTATGAAGAACGAAACTGTTGCTAGCGAAGGAAGATCCTAGCATACATAATCACAAACACCAAGAAAAGTGGGAAACCTCCTTGAAAAGTAATGCTTGAAGAGGTACTTAAAGTCCACCCCGCAACACTACTAGATGCCGGGGCTCAAATTTTCGCCTGAGGAGTCTTATTTTCTGGTTGCACATGAGGTGTTTTGTTCAGCGTCTGAACCCATTTTGGTTCTTTAAGTGTAAAACTATTTATTGTGTCATTCACATTGAGATAGTTCGTTCAATGTCAGTGACCAGATTTTATAAAGTGGTTCTACAACTTTTTGCTCTTTGCTTATTCATTGTGTTCCTCGTTTGTTTCTTCATCTACTTCCTTGTTACCATTATGTCCTTGTAAGAAACTAAGTGTAACCCTATTTCCGTTTATCCACATAACGTAGTTCCGTTCGGTTTTCTTCTCGATGCAGTTTTACTCGTAACTTCATAGTATGTGCAGATTCAACGAATTCTATCTTCTTGATCACTAAGAAGAGGCGCACTCTTTGCGCGTTCATTCCATTTGAAGACCTCTAAATCTCGGATTTTTTTGAAGTTGTTTCTTTTTGTCTAGAGTTAAGGCTTCTGTGACTGTGAAAGTGAGTTTGAACTCTAGGCCGCTATTATATTCCGCGACTGGGTTGTCAATTCAATCCCTAAAGTTGCAGTTCTTTGCTTGATTTTTCTCCTCCCCGCACAAGTATAAAACGGCTTTCGACCGGTCGACCACTATCAAGAATCTTTTAATCAAATTTAGCCTCACTTAATGGACCACAACAACTATTTTATAACTACAATGCAGCAAGCAGTAGTAGTGGTGCACTCAGTTAATTACCAACCCGTGCTCTAAATGGACTCACTTGCAAGTCTACTGCAAATTGCAACACATCAAACGGTGGTCTGCCCGTATTTAGCAAAATGTTCTATGTCATGTCGAGTGTCATGGTCGCTTGTATTTGGTAATTGATGCCATTAGAAAATTTTGGAAATTTGCATTGAACTGTTAATTAAATTGTTTGCACAATTTTATTGTTATTCTACATTTTATTAGCATACTAATAACTGCAGACAAACAATCAGTAATTATGCAATATTGTGTTAAAAATTTTTCAGACTTCCAGCGAGCCTCGCTTACAGTGACATTCTTTTCATTTAATTCCTTACATCTTTCTAATTCTATTTGCTGGTATTTATTAACTTACTTAATATTTATCGAAAACTAAATCGTCGCAAGGCGAGTCCTTCAAGAAACACACATAAACACACACTCAAACACACAAACACATACTCATCCTCTCATATAGTCATCTACAACAACAGGGAGTTGTTTATATATGATTATGTGAATATATCCTGAATCAATGTAAACCGAGATAAAAATGTTACAAACGGAATCACATGGCATATCGAACACTCGTATCTACAGCTCGAATCATATCCTGATACAAAGTGAAGTATTTTCCTCAGGGGCATTAAATCACAGCAAAAAGGAAAATCAGTGAGAAAAAAGCGAAGCAGCAAAAACTGAAGGCTGGGAAAAAAAACAAAAAAAAAAAAACAACGGAAACTCCCGCCTGCCGCAGGCTATGACATATTGAGGGAGGCACATACCGGTGACTGATTGATGATGAAGATGAGTGCTTGAAATCTATTTGGATGCTCGAAAACTTCCATCTCCTTGCAGCGAGCGCAGCTAGTGATTGAAAGCTACGAAATGCGAATTACTTATTCATACGTTGCCGAAGCATAAGAAAAGTCCTCCGATATAGAGATGGAATGGGGAATGTTGCCTAGTGGCTCTCGGCTGTTATCTGTTGGATGGGGTACTGTACTGGGGTATTTGGGAATGAGAATAGGAAATACCCGTAGAAGTACGTACGATTGGGGCGCTCCTCTGCCTGATAAATCACACATTTTCGCTGATCAAATCAATCTAATTGACATCACTCAAAATGATGGCGGAAGAATTTTAACGTTCATTCGTTGCGTTGTTGTGCTACTGTGTGGATGAATGTGAATAAATGCTCAGAAGACTGATTGCTGGCGGTGGAAAACAGAAGCTGCGTGGCATTTCGTTGCCTTGCGTTGCCTCGCCTTGCTATGAGTTGAATTGATTTGAATTGAGTTGAGTTGCGTTCTTCGGTGGGGGCATGGAACTCCGGATAATGTATCTGTTGCTGTGCTTGTCGGTTGCTACGCACAGTGCAGTGATTTATTTCATCCACGTACCACCCACTTTGGCCGCTTTATCAAAATCCGAATACAAAATGAAATGCAAATGCCAGCGCACACGCAGCAAAAAGGACGAACTGGCAAACTGGCAAAAGGAAGAAACAAACAAACGAATAAACGAACAAAAAAAAAACAAAAATGTAAAACATATACACACACACACACACATATATATATATATATATATATATATATATATATATATATATATATATATATATATATATACATATATATACATATATATACATATATATACATATACATAGATATATATATATATATATATATATAGACACATAACGGGTCGACGATAAATGAGCATGGAATATGGTGCGCAGTCTAGCCACCCCAACTGATGGCATCCGAAATGCCCGCATCCGTATTCGCACAGTCGGTCGCATTTGGATTCGCATCTCATTTGCGTTGCTAGCATTTTGTGGATTGCTGCAGCGCGCAGGTGGATTGCAGGACGTCGGGGATAAATTTGCTGGATAGACTTAAATGGGTTGAACTGCTTACGGGGGACCCAATGGAATTGAATGGATTCATCACGGAATTCGCATATAATACGGAGGCAGTAGCGAGATTACATCATGTGAATGGTAACGGGTGTGCTTATGTGTATGTGTGAGTATATTTGTGAGTGCGTGTGTGTTTGTGCATGTGCATGTGAGTAATTTAAATTGAAATTTAAATTCGTGGCGAAATAAATGGAGTGTGTTTATTTACATAAAAGCAACGTCAATTGAAACGCGCTGCAGTGGGCGGCCATATTGATTTGTTGCTGTTAAAGGAAATACTCCTTCGAAAAAAGAGCAGGAATTCAATTTTAAATTAAAGCATTGAAAAGTCGCGCAAATTAATATTGAATGCAGGAAACTTTTTAAAGGCCTCTATTTAATTGAATAATCTAGAAAGATTGGGATTGGGAAAGATATTTTATGCACTCATAACACAGATGATAACTATTTACTACTTAAATTTCAATAAGGAGGAGTTTAACCATCAGGACTGAATATCTCTGAACGAAAAGTGACAAGGGGGTCTTAAGTATTTGTTGCACAGAGTGGCCCTTATTTGAAAAAGAACGGAAACGAAATATGGAGTGAGCGGAAATATAATATGAAAATTTTAATTTGTAATTTAAATAAGTGCTCATATAGAAGAAATTCAGACCACAGGTCACAGTACATGAGTTTTGTTGTTTTAATGCTCTTTGAGTTAGGTTCTCAATAGTAATATTGTGCCAAAAACTGGAGGAGACCTTGCCTCTGTGAGTACAAACGAGCGTAAAGACTTAATGCTAAGTTAGAGGAGAATGTGGATGATGATGTAGTCATATACTCGTAGTTCAACCAATATATCGTACAACAATGGCCCGAGCAATAAAAAGACAAGGAACTAAAAATAATAAACAAAAACCAAGAAGACTTTTATTTGAAATGAGGTAATTGTTGGGCTTGTATGGGAAAATTCTCGTACCTGACAAAGAAACTTAAGAAAACTTATAATACCAAGAACGAACAGTTGGCGGAGTAGGAGCACACCGACTTATGCCATACTCGGTTCAATCACTTAACTCACTTACGCAATATTTTGTAAATCACCCTGTATGGCCATCCACCGCACTTAACATTTAATAGTGGTCAAAACTTTGAAGAACTCTGTGCGCAAATATCTTTGCTTCCATTTATTTTACTTTTTGTTTCTCTCCTCTTTTGTGTCCATTTGTTTTTGAACGTTTTTTGTTTCCGTTTCTTTGCCTTTGTCGTTGTTTGTATTTTGTTGCAATTTCAGTTTTCATTCATTGCTTTAACTCATTTCACCGCAGACATCAGCCGCGTCATTTAAGTTTTTGCGGTCGTTATCCCTTCTTCCTGGTCATACTCGTAGTTTCCTTCTGTAGCGTGTTTATGTCCAGCGCGTTTCAAGCGCTCAAACACTGCTGCCAGAGACACTGCCAGTTCGGTTCGGCGTACACACATTTAAATGCCCAAAAAAAAAAGAAACACTAAAGAGCCAAAGAAGCAAAACACAAAGACAAAAACTCCAAAGGATAATGCTGCTGTTGCTATTCCTGTTACGCTGCTCGACTGCTAAAGGGTTATCGTCATCCTTACGGCGCTCGTTATTGCAGTGCCACCACTGCCAGCACTACCCGACGTCTGGACGGAGCCCAACGGTGCTGTGAAATATCGCCCGTGCGTGCCTTGTTTGCGAGACTTGACCAAAATGAATGTTCTGTGTGCGATACTTAAGTGTCTGATATTTGTTCATTTTAAAGTTCAAGATATCATGCGTACTGCTGCGGAGGGTGGCAGTGGTGGCAGTGGTGTTGGCGTTGGCATTAGGCACTTGGCGCTCAGCTTTGCCGGGTAATGGCACACAATTCGTCTTCATCATACGCCCTGGTGTGCTTCGAAATGCATGCGGCGTGAGGTGGCGCCTTTCAACACATTTGCAACAATGCAGTTTGGTGAAGCGCGCTCGGACACGGCAATTAAATATGATTTCCATTGCTATTGTTTGGTGTTGAAATTTTTTCTCTACTATTTGCTTAACAATTCGCGGCTTTTATTAACGATAATTACGCTTTCAAATTGCTCACTATCGAGCGCAGATTCTTTTTCGTTTCGTCTGCTTGTGTCTAAGAGTGCACAAAGGAATATCAATTGCAATAACAACAATAACAGAATCTCAAATGTTAACAATTGCGCAGCGCAATGTAAACAGCGATTTAAATTCAATTAAATTAAAATAAGTAGAAAATATTGCGTTTTTATGCGAAGCTGCGCATATTTGGCTGCTAGTCATGAGTCTGTGTGTGAATGTGTGTGTTTGTTTGGCGTGCTGCAGGCGAAATTACCTACATCAGCAACAACAACAACAATAGCTACATCACTACCAACAGCACTCCAATAATCACAATAACTACAAGAAAAATATTGCTTATTTGTTTAAAATCACAGATAAAAATCCATTTTATGAGTCAACAACAAAAACACACACAAAACGGTTATTTTAATTTTATGGTGTACTACTGCATTACAACAATAACAACAACCATATACAATAAAAGAGCATTTCATATGTTCGCCTGATGTGTGGCGTGCATGTGTGTGTGTGTGTGTGTCCGTGTGGCTTCAAAAATGGCGGAGGCGGGAAAAATTAATAACAAGTTTTTATTATTGCTGCTGCCTTTGTAGCCGCATACACACTGCCAGCGGAAAATTGTGAGTGCAGGCGTGTGCGTGGCAGTGTAGCTGACTGCATGCGAGAACGCGTCCGTGTGCAATTTGCGTCTGGCCGTGCAGTTGTATGCATTTGATTGCTTTTCATTGTGCTTGTGTGCGAACACGATATTCATTTGTAAACAAGCACTGATGCACATAAAAACACAAAGGATAATGGCATGCATATACACACACACACCCATGCTCACACATGAATGCGCACCCATATATATTAACTCACTATGGACACCAATTTTATGTATTTATGCATATTTAACAAATATAATTCTGTTGAAATTTAAGAGCAGACCACCAGCGAAATACTCTAAAGAATCCGGCTTTTCAAAATTCATGACTAAACAAATATCAGCGCTACCTTCACATTGTCTGTTGCATTGTTCCTTTTATTGCTAATACCTCAATAACCATGCTCACTAACGGTCTTAATGGCGCAATTCTGTCGTCTGCTTTGAATTTACCCTAAAGTGGCCAGCAGAATAACTATTAAAAAAACAAGATAAACGTACTAAGGAGTTGAGCTTGTGCATAAGCTGCAGTAAGCATTGAATTGGTGTAGGAAAAGTGTAACATTGACTTTACGCTAAAAGAAGACAGAGAAAAGGACGAGTATAAGAGAGCGAAGCTCTTGGCTTAAAGATGACATTGTAATTTTATGAGACCACCGCTTCTCTCATGTTCACCGCCTCCACCAAGTAACAGAACATTATTTATTCTCTCTACTAGTAATTCATAGATATACCAAGCGAAGCAAAGTTTCATATATCCTTATCAGCTAAATCATTGCATACCGGCCTCTCAAAAAGTGCAAATATTAAACAAAACAACCTAATTTGAAAAGTAACAATTGAACTTAAATTGGATCTGACTGCATTTCATGCTCCATGTGAATATTTTACATTTGAAATATGTAAATCTTACTTAAGCTTTTACCTGGTAGTTACAAGCATTTTACTAAGCTTTGAACAAATCAACTGTGATCGAATGAATTTGCCAATCACCTCTTAATTGCGAATGAAACGTTCTGTGAATTCCACGAACGCATGCAACTGTTCAGTTCTCAGGGTTGTCATAGAGTGTGGTTCTTCGAATTTTCTAAAACAAGTTGCAACGCATTCATTCTTCCTTCCTGTTTTGCAGAAGGAATCAATTGAAATACGAAAATTACATTTTTCTATCAACGCCAATCTTCCATGATATTTTGTGTGCGAATTGTAGTTTCCTTTGTCAGATAATAAATATATTTTTTATTATTATTGCATTCTATCAGTTGCGTTGTGGCAAGAATTTATTTCCATTAGAATCTTCTTAGGCACATATGCAGAGTCTCCTTAGATTTGGGCTGTTTAAGTTGGACGAGAGTCACAGGATCGTATTTGTGGCGCTCAGCGTGTTTTGCATTGCAGTCATTGTGGCTTTATTGCCACAAACCGCTTCACTGTTTGCTGTTAAAATTTCTCTTAGGCCGCTGTAGTGCTTATATCCAGTCACAGGAACAGTGGCAGCCAAACGTTTTTTAAATTAATTTGGAATTTGATTTGTAGGACCAAAACGGCTTTAAAAAGGTTTTCAAATACTTGCCCGAGAGTGGGCGAAGGACTGCAAATTAAAATGCAGTCCTATGATAGCACATGCACCGCTCGAAAGACTCTGCTGCATCATATCAGTGCCAGGGATTCTCTATTTGGACTGTTTTACAATTTTAAACTGTTTTTTAAATCTTTTTTTTGAAAATTTTTCCCCACTCTTTTCAAATTATGCACCGGACTGTAATCCTATACGGAGGAGAGTCCTCATTTTCATGTCTATAAATGCAGTGTAAGACTGTCGAACAAAGCTTTTGAGTTGTTTGTGTGTCGGTTTTTAATATTGCACACGCACACACACACACACACAGATGCACATGCACAATCAGGAGCATAAATACTCACACACAGGAGCACACTTTCAATTGTACTTGAACGCTTCAACATGCCAGGCCTGCCAATTCACACTACTCCTCACATTTACATACGCATACGTGCGCTCATGTGAATGGTGGCGCGTCGAGCATCCCGAAATCAGCAACAACAACATAAAGCAGGCATAAACACAACAGAACAGACAAGCACAGTACAGAATGAGCAAACCGGAAGGACGCCATCGTAAGTTCATATGAAAACAGAAATAAATTGAATAAATGCAGCTCCTGCGGCTGGGTCCGGCCCATGCAGCTGGCGAGTGCTTTGCAGAGCAAGTGGAAACGCGCAAGGATAGTACACGTAATGCTAAAGTGGCGTCGTAGGACAGCACTGCTGTGACAGCGCACCGGGCATGTTCTGGTGGATGTTAAACAACGGCAACTTGAAACTTTCTCCTTAGCAACTCGGGCGCTCATCTGCTGCGGTAGTAAGTCCCTTTGATTTTAGGGTACAGCAGACAATTGAAAGCAATTGAAAAAATCTAATTGGTAAAATGTTGAGCCATACTTATGGCTAAGTATGGCTGAATAATGTGAAATTAGATTTGAAACTCTTTTCGGAACCAGTGTAGCCGTCTATAAACGAGAAGGAAACATGGCCAGAATGACGCAAAAACGAAATGAATGTGTAAATCTGAGCAGTTAAAAATTTGATGTAGTTATCATACTCATATACGAGTATGTAAAGAACTGCAGAACATTTTTTAAGTTATTTCTGATGGGTCTACAGCTGCTTATTGTAACAGCACGGTAGTCATGCGGTATTTGGCGGGCTGATTATAGGGGTAGCGTAGCCAGCCTAACCAAAAATTGATGGTGTACTAGTATGATGAGAAGTTCTGCTTGGATAGTGCGGTCGTCTCATGTAAAACAACAATGGCGGCGGCAGCGCTAGTGCCAGCGGTTGGAAGGAGATTTAGACGACAACAGTCTCACCACATGCAATATCACACATCACATCACGGACGAGTATCTGCAACATAAAATTCAAACCAAAGCAGCCTACACCACAACACCCCTCAAGAGGCATGCAGCAGCAGAGACAGCGACAGCGCCAAACACATTATGTGCGAGTTTTATGCCTGTGTTGTACTAGTCCTCGGTATTATCCTGAATAGCCCTCGCACCAACATATCATCAGGCTCTCCGTATGCTTAAAGCCATTGCTGTATGCAAGCGGAGGACCTCGCAAATTTACTTGTATGTGTAATGTGCACGTGCCCGTATGCGTGTGTGTAAGTCCGTATTTTTGGCTGAACATGTGAGCACAAGTGTGCATGTGAGGGTTTTCTATGCATGTATTGTTGCGGCGCAATTTCTTCTGTTTTACATAAAATACTACCACCGTACATTAACCAAGCAGCTAGCAGCAGCGACAGCAGCAGCCCCTGCCCCACGCCTCGTCTAGTCTCATTTCGTAACGCCACACAAAACCGGGCATCTCACAATACGGCCTCACTCAACTTCGCTCAATTGTCTCTTGCCTCGTGCCATGCACCCTGCACCACATACTCTGCACTCAGCACTCGACACCCCGTTTCCCCATGCCGCACTTGCCACATTTGCCGCCATAGCCGTGCGGTCGACTGTCCTTCCTGCCATCGCACATCACTGGTTTCTATGGCAACAATTGTGTCCTTTCCACAGGCCTCCTTCTGCGCTTCCTGCTCCGCTTTCGCCGCCGTCGTATGTGAGGCTGATGCTGGCAAAATAGGTTATTCAAGTGGCAGCTTAATTCGCATAAAATGAAAACACGCTGTCTACATTGTTCGTACAAGTTTCAAAGTTTTTATGGCGTTAAAATGGCTGCCAGACTCCCAGACTGCCAAGCAGAAGCTTATCAAAGCATCACAATTAAAACTGAAAAACTGCTCCACACATGCAAAATTGTAGTTCGCAGCGGCGGCCACAGTCAATTGGAGCATTTGCGGTGGGGTTTGGGCAAATATTGCCCACTGCAAACCGCACATATTCACCAGCACCGTTTTGTCAGCACCACCAAAACTTCTGCGAGCACCAACAGAGAATTTAGCGATCGCCTGATGATGCTACCAGAACCTTCAACTGAAGAAAATCATATGAAGACAGCTGGAGCGGCACACTAGATGACAAACTGGAAAGTTGGAACCTTTGGTTAAACAAAGAATACTACAAGTACACGCCATAAACCGTTCCCTAGGATCTAATATACAGATCAACTGTTTCCACGGAGGGTGTTGGAGAGCTGAAAAATATCAATAGACACGGATGTCTGCGACTGTTGACGAGAAGGTTAGGGTAGGTTAGGTTGGAAAGGCGTGTGCGGATACGAAGTATCCGCACTTCCACTCGGAGACACTGCCTTCAAAAAAGCCAGGAGGAGGCATATTCGTGCTTACCTTTGATTTCCGTAAACATTAGAAGTACCATCCCTATTAACCCATTTGGTTTTCGAGATGAAAGTGAGAAGATCCGATAAATGCACCTTCGTTATCTTTGTCAAACTTGTGAACAAGCGCGAGCCCAAACATTGAAGTCGTTTCAACTGTAGTCTTGGACATTGACATAAAAAGTGATGAATCGACGCTGTCTCTTCTTCATCATGGCAACTCCTACATAGCCCGCTTGGCGACAGACGCCAATGTTGAAGCATTGTTGCGATAGCACAATGTCCGGTAATGACCCCCGTAAGCACTCTTACTTCAGGTTTGTTCAGCCCTAAGAGAACCTTCGTTCTCTTCATGTGTAACCTAGGCCGTGAGGCCCGTGAAACTTCACAGTCGTCACGATTAGTCCCTAAGTTATTTGTCGAGAAACTCAAGGAATACAGCTACTGTACATGCGAACAAGGAATACAGTTACTAATTCCACATTATGGTTCATTCAGACTGAACCAAACTTAAAACTAAAGCTAAAATTTGAAGTTCTTTACAAGAACAAATCATTTCACCGAAGACATATCAACAATTCAAACTGTTCCAAAGTAGTCGGTCCTTATAGTGCATGGAAGTATTGTATAGGGATAATAAGAAAACACTGCCTGGATGTTTATAAACTATGCTGTGGGATTTATTATGAACGACGAAATCTTGTAAACTTGCTTAGGAAATATTCTGAGTATCGTGGGGGTCTACAAATACTTGTGTTAAGACAAGGACGGTGTGGCAATGACATCAGAACTTAGCACAACAGAACTCTACACGAAAAGTACAAATAAAATGGCTGAAAATATGAGCAACCTAATTAATAGATGTGCCACCAATTCTGCAATGGCTTAAAGAAATTACTGCAAAGAATATGATTTCCATTTTTGTATTAGGAGATGTACCCACGCAGCAGATATGGGTCCTAATGAACTTTATAAGGGAATTCTAAATATCCTAACTGGATGTCATATAACTACACATCCGATTGTTTAGAGCCTATATACGAGGAGTTTCCTCGGATTGTCTACGATTTGGCCTTAAACCACAATAATAATTTTGTTTTTAAATAGACAACCTGCCAATTATAAGCATTTCGAAATGAAGTCAATTAAGTGACACTCATCTTATTGTATTTTACTCGCACACAAATCGAATCAAGAACCACAGAGTGAGACAGTTAATACAAAAAAAAGTTTCTTCCTTCTACCAAGCATGCCAGACGCCCATATTAATTTGCTTAATTGTGGGGGCGATGATACGCCAGGAAATTGCAATGACACTTCCCGCACTGCCTTGCACAGCATTTTTCTCCACTCTCGCTTTAAGTGGGTGACAATATTTTTGATTTAATTGCATACAATTTATAAGAACATGAATCCGACAACCGTGACCCAAATTAAACCCAAACACACTTAACGACTACTCTTTTTGATGCTTGTACCTTGGATTAATCCTCGCTATGCGAGTCGACTTCCGTACACTGAACCGTCACAAATCTCCGAAATAAGTGCTTGCAAATTAATTTCAAGATTATAATATTATAAAATATATTAATTGAAAAGAAAAATGAAAGCAAAAATGAAAACCTGATATGAACTGCAGACTGCGTGAACCGCCCTACAGTTTGGTGGAAAAAATCAATTTATGCAAATTCGTTTTTATTGTTAACATTTAAATAAAAAAAATCGACCCCACACAATTACGAAAATACGAGTAATAAAACACAACAAAAATGAGAAATGTGATGGGCCGCGACTGGGACGGGACAAGGAGAAACGACACAATGCACAACACCGGATTAACCAGTGCTCCAACAAGGACAATGACAACTACAACTACAATAACAATAACGAAATGAACAGTATCCGCGCCCCGGTGTCAAGCGCGCATTGTCAGCCGTAAATGCTTATCCCCAACACGGGCCGACACCCGCGCACCCACAGCTGCGCCGTGCCCATCCACCTAGTTTAACCTGGGGGTGAAATCCATTTGATCAGCTCAAAAATATGTACGTGGCGAGGCGAAGCGAGGCGACGACCAAGCGAACGCGCATTCACAAATCAAAATGGCCGTGCGGCCCACTCTGATAAAGGCCGGCAGTGGTGGCACTGCCATTGCTGTTGCCGGTTCGGTTGTCCTCCCGCGAAATGGCAGCATTGGCGGAAGTGTCGGTGCTGGTATGGGGGGGTGTGTGTGTGTGTGTGTGTGTGTGTGTCCCCGCAGAGGGGTACGAGACTGCACAAATTATTTAAAAGCCGCGTTAAAACGCTTTTTAAAATGGTTTTCAACTTTATTTTTAACGCCTGAGCTGTCACACTTTTGTGGTCCAATTCACATTCCACTTGAAAGCCGATGGCCCGGCGTGGCGACTGCCACTGGGGGTGTAGAGTGAACTGCGGGTGTAGAGCTCTTCAAACTGACACCTGCCGGTGACAGGAGTTGGCCGCGGAGGAGTGGGACTGGGTGTGCAAACTGCCAATTGAGATGTCAAAGCAGATCACAAGTCAAAATATCAGACTGGAAATTGGTTGATGCGACGGAACAGCGGCAAAACAAAAACACCAATTAACAACATGCGAGTACAAATTGAGTGGACAGGAGGCGCCGCAAAGTACTCGTATGCATTTACCAAATCCACGAATTGTTTCGGGCTTTAATATGTGCGTGTGGTTGGGCGTGTGAATAAATTTCTCAATTATTGATTTACCAGGAGCACAAAATATAAATTAATCTCTATTAAATTAATCTTTATTCAGTGATATGAACTTTGGGGCTCCGACTATATGCGAACTGATTTGCTCCCTTTTGTTTTTACAACTATTTTCGAAGGTAGTTTGTAGTTAGTGGGTCCGGAGTTGAATGCTTAGACTAGCTGAGGAAGAGAGTGGACATTCATCAGACACATGAGGAAATTCGTGCTCATAAAAAATATGGCTATATATGATTATGTTTAACCAATGGTGTTTGGGGTCGTTAGCTTTAAACTAACGTGGACCTTATTAAGCATTCCGAGGAAGGCAGTTATTAGACTAGTATCACGCGCCTATTTCAAATCTCTTCAACATGTGGACCTATATTTGAATTCTGGAATCCTAAAGAACATCATTCAGCAATTATTATTTTCTAATCTGGATCTAATTATGACCGATTGCCAACCTTTATCACAATTAATGTATACACATGTGAATCCAAACTGTCCTCTTATTTGATGTCAGTGAGGCCATTTGTAGCCAATTGCAGTCAAGTGAAATCAAGTGAGGTTGTCTGCATTAATTTCAAGTTTCAGCTGAAGTCATAATAAGTCGGTTAACACCACTGTAAGTCATTGATAAAACTGCAAATGACTTAAAGTGACTTCAAATGATGACGTCTGCCAACGGTTGGCTTCACTCCTATTACTATGCATTTTAGGTGGAGGTTAGTGACGTTGCATCTTTTCAAAACAAAATCAAATCGTGACTGCAATTATTTCTTAATAAAACCATTCGGTTTCTAACTGCAAATGACTGCATTCTTCCTTCCTACTATCACACTCCTCTTCTGTTGCCTTTTCTTCTCTGCTCCAGTACATCGATAAAATCAATTTGTTGAATTCAGAAATCACACACATTAAACAATTAAAGCTCAGGCGTAAGCAAGTGCCCTCGTAGGCTTCCGAACAAAAGCGGGAAAGTCATCATTTGTCAACTTTTCAAACAACAAAAAATCAACAAAAACAACAACAACACCAACAACAAAGCCATTTCAAAGTTCGGAAGAAAAAATTACAAGAAAGTTGTAAAAAAAATTTAAATTAAGAAGAAACTTAAACTTTTTAAAGTTTTCGCCTGCGTGTGCCGTTTTGCAGTCTCTCGTGGCGGTTTAGACTCCCAGCGCAATGGACGAAGAACGCATACACACACACACACAATCGTACATACTATATACATATACACCGATTGTAGTGCCAACTTTACATTGGGCACTTTTGCTTTTTGGCTTTTCAGCTATGCACTCGTCGTCTGGCAAAGTTTCTTTCCGCCCTACGCAGCTGCTATTCCTCATGGCTCCCTCCCCATCCATTCGCTTTGAACAACCCTAGAGGGACAGACAGGCCGACAGGCAGACAGACGGACGGAAAGAAGGACGGACACACACACACACGCACGCATGGTACGCCAGCCATCACTAGTGCTGCCAAATTGCGAAACAAAAAAGGAAGCCATCCATCTCGACTGCTCCTCGCCGAGTTTCAGCAAGCGGCAAGCGGCTGGCGGCTGGCGGCAGGAGACAAGTGGTGTGAGGTGTACGATATAAGGCATGAGGCAAGAGTCAAAAGGCAAACAGCGAGCTGTGAGCTGAGAGCTGTGAGCTACGAGCGGAGTGGCAAAGAAGTGGTGTTCGGCGGCACAGATGGAATTATCTCACGTCGCACTTTCGGTTTTTTATTGCAGCAAGTTCACAAGTTCGGAATGTTGCCAACAATTTAAGAAGTTGTTTATTGAAAGGAACATTATTGCGCTTGTTCTCAATGGCATTTATGGGAGTGTGTGCAGAGAGCTGGCCGTGTGTGAGCAGGGCACGGCAGTGCTGAGCAGTGTATTGTTAGGCCGGGCTGAGCTGAACTGAACTGAACTGAACTGGGCTGCGTTGGTCGGCCCTGGGCTGGTCTGGGCTGTGCAAAGAGGGGCCGTACGAGTACGAGTATTATGAACAGAACAGTGTACACGTATATTTAGCGTCAATTTAAATAATCTGTACAAGTCCTGCCAGAAATTACTCAATGCGTTCGAGGTATTTGAAGCTGTTTTGTGGGTTTGTAATCAAAGATTTCCACACTCAAATCCTTGCCAAATTCCTGACACAGCAGCGCTAAGGTGAAAAGGAGCAGAATTGTGTGCACAGCTCAAAATATTTGCGGAATCACCGATTCATTGATATTCATTTCAGTGTCTGAGATTTGATTACGTGTGCGCAGGTGGCAGGAAGTTCAATTTTCCCATCGCGTGTTACTCGTATTTGCTTTCTAGCCGCTTTGCTGCGTAGGCAGGTGCTCAATAATGAGAAGTAAACAAATTCTCTAAATTGGTCAAAGCTGCTGCAGTCGTAGGTACGTTGCAGCAGCTTTCATTTATTTGCAGTTACTTTGCTTCAGAATACGCTGAGGAGCCTAATAAAGGAGTTGAATATAGAATGAAATTTTAGAAGACTGGAGAAGAATTGAGAATGGGAAGCCAAGCGATTGTAGCCCCCGGATATCTTGCTTGCCCCAGAGTTTTGAGATTTGATTGGCGGGGTTTTTATCTGTGGGAGTCAGATAACCAGATAAAAGTTCACGGGATATCATCACGTACGGTGCTCGTATGTATGTGGCTTCAAAACGAGTGTGGCGCAAATTATATAGGAGTAAGGCGAAGAAAGACGTATATATGCCTGTTTCTTGTACTAGGACACGAGAAGAAATGTTACTGTGTCCAGAACATTTCCATCCACTGTGGTAGACAAAAACTTCTGTTCCAGAATAAGTTTGGAATTCCTTCTGTTACTTATCAGAGCGGCTGGACAACACATATCACACCTCTACTGGGTACGGCTCATGTTGACTTTCCTGAAAAGTCTAATTGAGATAAAAATAAGGGATCTGAAACCACGTGGATGTAGTTCTGGCATTGAATGGGTGTGTCCACTTAGTCGATAGTTGACTATAATAAATGCTTGCCAGCGAAGTTCAGTTGATTCAGCCAGCTAGAAGAATTTATTTCAATCGAGAGGCGGGACAGCCACATTTTCTATAATTATTTCCATGATCTCTGTAACGAGTGTTCAACAGTAGCAATTCATGTTCTCAGTCATATCTAAGTATTTGATTCAAAAGGGCTCTGATGCCAGAATTTCTAAAAATGGTGAATGATGAAAACTAAAGAGCCAAAATTCCTTCGCTTTTTTCTGCCTCGAACGCAACAACCAGGCTAAAGGCGACCACATAAGAGTATCATAATCAAAGTGGAATTACCCCTCCTTTTGTGTAGTTTCGTTGATTTTGAATAGGTTTGAGTGTTATATTTTTACATTTTACACAGATATTTCACATCGATCAGAACAGCCACAAAAACATAAGCAATGATCTTGACACGGAACACTCTCGTTGCTTTATGTTTTATTATATACACCCCTTTCATTTGGGCCCGAATCAGTCCCAAAATTCCTCATTAACTTACTTCTTCACTTACCCGTACGCACCAAATGTCGGATCGTAAGTGTAGTAACCGGCTGAAGGCTGCAGGCCCGCTGAGGTCCATGCGGCCACATCAGAGCTATTGTTCGAGTCCTTCAAGGCGTAAGGGTTGCTCTGCAAACGAAAGAAAAAGCAAAGCAGAGCAGTAAATCAAAATGAAAATGAAAACATTGTTCAGTGTCTTAATTTGTAATTCGCATTAAAAATTAACACAACTGGCATAAATTAAGTGAAAGAAATAATTTGCAGTTCGGTTTAAATTTTCATTTGTATAATTTCCATGAAATGATTCACTCTTAAACGCACACACAGACGCAGTCACTGTCACGGACACGGGGCCACATAGCCACAGAACCTTATGCGAGCGCAAAACAAAATTCCCAACAAATTTGCATAACACAACCAGCCCACAGATGGCGTTCACTCGACGGAAGATGCCATTTAAGGCAGCGGAGTTTTAAATACAAAGCAAACAAACGTGATCAAATGCCGCCAGCAGCTGCCACAGTTGCCGGCGACAGTGACGGCGACGGCGATAGCGGCAGCGGCAGCAGAAAGCGGCTCATAAAATTACTCGTAAAATATGCCAAAGTTGACTTAGAGGCATTTAAAATGTTTAAAAGCGTGTAAATCGGGGCCCGAAATTATTTGCAGCACCGCAGTCTCTGTGGAAGGGTGCGCTCTTTGTGAGTTTGCGACCGCCGAAATGATTTTCTTGCCAATATGAGTAATTTAATAAAAGTTCTGATTTAATTAAAGTTCTAATTTAATAAAAGTTTTGATTTAACAAAAGTTCGAGCAATTTTTAATTAAACTTATTCTTGAATATGTTGTTTTCTCCAAATAAAGTAAAAGAAAACTCACAATTAATTTAATTGAATTCAATCTTCTTCTGTGCTCTGTGTTAATGGGCAATGGGGTACAGAGTAAGGGGGGAAAAGGACCGATGATAGTCGCATAATGAAAATGCATTGCGGCTGTATCAACTTGTCGATAGGTGCTGCTAATCGCACATTTTTACAAGACATTAAGTCCGAGGGAAATCATATCCAGAAATCCGCGCATGAATCTCTGCTGCGATGCGATGCGATGCGATGCGCTGTGCGGCACCACGGCACCGAGCGTGAGCAGCCGCCGCACATGTCTGCAGACATTTGTGCCTGTGTTATCAAATGGCTGCATATTAAAGGCGCATTTAGCTGCTCGCTTTGTTGGCCAACAACAACACCACCACCAACAACCACAGGAACAATATTAAATGAAGCAAGTAGCAAAAACGCCAACAGCAAGGCTTGCCGCATGGAAAACAGAACCAGCAAAAACAGAAAAAACGCAAAGGCAAAAAGCACAATACACAAAACAAAAAAAAACGCAAGAAAAAGAAAATATTCAAAATCAGCCTCAAACACGAGTCGACAACTGTAATTATTTTAATGTTTATAATTTGCATAAAAATGCAATTAACTACTTTTTATGAGCTGCTGCACTTTGGTGTTGCACTAATTGTGCTGCCAACTGTGGTGGCGCAGCCGTGCAGGGGGTGGTAGCCGGGTAGGATGTTTGCTCCCCGACCAACCCGTCCACCAAGCCACACTGGAGTTATCGGCTGTGCTGCGTGCCAAAAGGAGGGCGGGTTCTAAGCTTCTGAGCTTCTGACTACAGGAGATTTCAAATCTGCACACATCCTGCAAAATGGCCGATATAAGTTTTTTTATTCTTTACTCGTAGTGAGTTGAAAAATTTGTGTTTTAATGGACCCTTTCAGATCAAATTGTTCGCATGCTTCGAGCGCCTACGAGCAATTCCACCACAAAAAAAATGCGCGCATTAGTTGGACTTGCGTGAATGCAACTGCTCCTCGGACAAAAAGAGCATTGAAAGGCATCTCGACAAGCCTCTGGGGACAGCACTCGGGCTTCTGTTAAACGTCTTCAAGGGGAATAGAAAGGAGCCGAAATGGAGATTCGATGCTACCACAGCTTCTGTGCGTCCTGCCGTAGATTTGTACAATTGGCAATGCAGGCGACACAAAGAGGGTTTCAAAGTAAACTTCCTCTGGAGCCGCGATACTTTGATAAAACATTAGAGTGCGAACTATTCGAGAACCATACCGAGAGGAATGAGCAAGATCCCTCATCTTGATTGCTCCAAAATATATGAATTCCTGCCGAAAATTAACCTGACAGAAGATTTATAGATGAGACTCTCCTCATCGTTCAAATAAATAGGGTCGCAGTGCATAACACCCTTAAATAAAGGGTTTTTCAAAAGAAACGCTACAAAAGTAAATCAATAGTGACAGCAAACGACGTCATATTTTTTCCCGCTCTTTTGACATTTCTCTTCAGCAAAATTTGCCATTTCATCATGCAAAGACATCCGAGCCAACAACGAGTCGAAATTATTAAAATCTACTACCGAAATTCGGAGTCAGTCGCCGCAACTTTAAAAGCGCTACGTCCAATTTATGATGAGGCTCATTTCTGGCTGAATGGCTTCGTCAATAAGCAAAATATGCGTTATTGGTTAGACAGCAATCCACACGTACTCCATGAGTCATCATTGCATCCAGAAAAAATTACGGTTTGGTGCGGTTTATGGGCCGGCGGCGTCATTGGGCCGTACTTCTTCCGTGATGATCAAGACCGGCACATTACTGTGAATGCGAATCGCTACCGTTCAATGATAACCGAATATTTTTGGCCCCAATTGGATAATATGGACTTGGAGGACATGTGGTTCCAACAGGACGGCGCCACAAGCCATACAGCGAATGCCACAATCAATTTACTGCAAACCAAGTTTGGTGAACGTCTTATCTCACGAAATGGCCTAGTCGATTGGCCGCCTCGGTCGTGCGATTTGACGCCGTTAGATTATTTCCTGTGGGGCTACGTCAAGTCTATGGTCTATGCCAACAAGCCAGCGACGATTGATGAACCTCGTACGAATATCGAACGTGAATTTGCAGCAGTATCGGCCGATTTATGCATGAAAACCGTTGAAAATTGGGTTCAGCGTCTGGACTTCTGCAAGCGTGCCCGTGGTGGCCATGCAAAAGAAATCGAGTTCCATACATAATGGCATCGAACGTACTTTCACAGGAATAAAGAATTTCATCGATATCTAAAACCGGTTTTGTTTTATTTAAAAAAACTTTTCTAGCGCTCTTATTGAAAAACCCGATATATCTATCTATCTATACCGAGAAGAGTGCCCCAGAAATGGTGGGAAACCAAATAGTGCTCGATTACAGTCCTAATGATCACGCTAAGCACACAATGTCATATAATTAGTGTTCTCTCTGGCTTACTGTGCAGTTTTCTACTACACTGCCAGGACAAGGCGACAATGAACATTAATTTGTTTACATTTACAAAATCAGAGCCATATCAATTTTATGGAATTTGCAAAACAGTTTTCGTCATGTGACGTAGCGATCCAATGATCACTTCCTTGCAGTATTGCAGCAAATCAGAAGTCCAACGCTTTTTCCAAACTGCTGCACCCAATCAGACAGAGCCTCAGACATATCTCACGTCGTTTTGTTTACAAAACAAGTCTCCATTTGCAACTTTTCAGTGATGTGAGCCAGCAGGTATTACGCTGCCCCTAAACGCCACTGCATTGCACCTGATGGCCTTATCACCCATCCTCGGAATAGACACCGCTACTCACCCTGCTATGATATCTGTACATATGTATATATTTATGTACCCATATACAAGTACATAGCAAATGCACTTGCATAATGCTTTGGGGCTTCAAATTATGTCAATTGCATCGTTGGGCTTAATCGTTAATGGTCTTATTGGTCAGTTTAAACTGCCTTAGTCGAATGCGCCTCTGAACGCATGTCGCTTGCCGTATAATGGTTTGTAAAGCGAATGCTAAGCTCTGAATAATGCTCCAATTTCACTGCAAAGACTAATACCCAAGCCATTTAGGGGTGCAAATGCTTTTCGCATTGCCCATGCAAACACTCGTATGTATGTCCATGTGCAGTATAAATGAACTTAATTACATTATTAGCTTGTAATTCTCAATTTTAAAGTACTTAGAGAATTTAAACTTCACTGAATGTGTAAGCAAAGAAACGAAGAGTATGTATAAACAACAAAGCTGAAACTGAAGTCGCAACTCGTATCTCGAACACAGTTGATTAATGTCATTATTCTGTAAAATCAAACCAATGTTCGTGTCGTGCAACATGTATTACGGTATTCGACCAAATGTTAATTCGACAACTACGCCACTAAATTGAACCATGTCCCTTGAAATTAGGGTATACTTTTAGGCTGCACCTCTATTGTGAACTACACGTATAAAAGTGTGTGTTTGCAACGCTTGTCTCACCAATCTCTTTAAATAATTTCACTCTTAAGCAGATACCATAGAGACGAGACACTTAAACGTAAAATGTTCTGACGTTTAAAAAAATTTCTTTGTTTATCATTAGTTGCCTATATGAATAGGTTTGCTTATCATTAGTTAACCAGAATTTTGAAGAAAATCAGCCACCCTACTACAGTTTTGCACATGGATTACTGTGCGCAAAACAAGAGTCATTTCTCTGTATTCTCTGGTCTCGTCTCTATGGTCTCGCTTAAGACTCTACCTCAACGTTGCGTTGACTGACCCGAACGATTCAATGCGTCGAGTTCATTATTTTCAAGTGTTCAACACTGCCAAAATCAAGCAGAAAATTCCGTTGCCAAATAAACAAACTGTGGCTGTGCAGAAAAATGAGAATGGTTTGTATCAGAAAACACAGAGAAGCGACACTTAAACGTCAAATTTTCTGAAGTTAAAAAAAAATTCTTTGTTTATCAATAGTTGGCAATCGGCATAGGTTTGTTTATCATTGGTTTTGAAGAATATCAGCGACTACAGTTTTGCGCATGGGTAAGTGTGCGCAAAAGGAGAGACGTTTAAGTGTCGCGTCTCTGTGGTCTCTGGTTTGGATCTATACGAACAATTCTTATCATGGAAAGTCAACAGTTTCTTTTAAAGAACATAGGAGTATATTTTCTGATACAGAATTTGACCCTCACTTAAAGAAGTTATCAAGTGACGGTCGTGTACCAATTTCGGAAAATTGTTCTCTAATTTTTGGCAATTTATTCTAATTCACAGTCGTGGCGATGTGTTCAAATTCTGCTCATTGCTTTCTCGTCGAGACGAAAGCCCAAGTTTTCCTTACTCATTCCTCCAAACCATTGCATTGAATATTAAAGAAAATTCCAAATTCAGAGCCAAATTTTTCAATATAAATCAATCGGCGCACAATAATAGAAAAAAAATGAAAATGAAAATGCTCGCGCTATTCACTCAAAGTTTGGAATTTTGATTTTAAGTGAGACTTTTGCAATCGAAAAGAACTCAAAACATTGAGAGAAGAGCGAAACGATATGTCTTGTTTGTACGTTTTCTTTGTACATTGTTATTGTTGACCGCCACAACCATGAGGGCAGTCAGTGTGAGCCACGAATGCACAATATGCATGTACTCGTATATATAAAACAAAAGAGTGTGAGGCATGGAGAGAACACAAACAAAATCAAAATTACCCTTACTCATACACCGAAAAGCTCTGCGATGAATTCCTGATTTAATATACTCCTGGACCATTCGAAATTATGACCCCAGTAACCGTAGTGGAATCGTGAGTAAGTTTAAAGAGTATTTTGCCCACAAGGCTTCACAAGGGTGAAATCAACTTCAAAATGAATGGATACGTTCACATTCACACAAGTCAACCAAGGAGCGAGAGGTGCCTACGTTGAAATATAACCGAGTCCGAACTGCGATACTCGTATTTCAAAGGAATTTAAACTTTTTCTGCTTTCAGCTGGACACGCAATTGCAGGAGCCGCCTAGTAATTGCTGACGATTATTGTGCGTGTGTGTGTGTGTGTGTGTGCGTGAGTGTGCGTGCCAGAGTGCATATGTGTAGTGCCTTTGGGCCACTCGAAACCGACGTCATTTGTAAGAGGGCCGATAAACAAGCGCCCGACAAGACTTTTCACACATTTCTCTAGGAATTGCAACTATACAAAGCGGGACCGTCCGTGTGCCTCACAGTCTGTTCGTCCGTGTTTTTGCCACTTCTGCCACTACTCTCTCGCTGGCATAAAATAAAGAAATTATTAAGGAATTCCTGCAAAGCGAATTCATTTTGCTAATTCAGCATTTTTACGGAAAATTTCGAATCCACACTCGGCCGGGGCACATTCGTGCGATAACTGAACGCTGGCATCTTATAATGAGCGTTTATGCCGTTTTTTCTCGCGGTGAGCGCCAAATGAATGAACAACTTAATCGCTCGCTTAAATGTGTTGCAAACAACACAACAACAACAACAACAACAACAACGCCAGCAGTTATAACAAATGAGTGGCAACTGCAATTGAAAGTGCAATTGTTAGTTGCCTTACAAACTGTTGTGTGCATTGAGCAACAATTAAATGCATAACAACAAACAACAACAAAACAACGAAGGAAACAATACAACAATAAAAGCAACATCAGCAACAACAACAACAACAACAAGCATTATAATAAAGAATGCAAGTCTATGCAAATGGCTCCTGCAGCACTGCCAACTCCAGCGAATTGTATGGAATTCTTGCGTTTTGAAAATTGCTGCTGATGTTGGTGCTGAATTCAACCAACAAAAAAACGACAGCAACGACAAGAACAACAACAGCAACGCGAAACACAGCACAGCATAAAACAAGCAACAACCGACTACACTGCATTAATATGTAGAAGGAAACAAGGGGGGGCTAAACAAGGTGTGTAAACATAGTTGCCGGATGCATTCCTTATAAGCGAAAATCATAAGCGGAAAAGAAGCAACGGCGCATACAAAAGGATAACATGCAATCAAAATCGCTTGAATTTTATTGCGCTCAGTCCCGTCAGTTGTAATTGCACTTAAAGTGCATACTTTGCAGCAATAAAAGCATTGCATTACTTCTCTCTTTCGATCGCATTCACTCATCAAGGTTTGGGGATAACTCCATGCGCTAAATCGTTCCTCTTAAGAGCTTTTACACATACTTACGTACAAGATGTTTCGTCCTTTTTGTGGGCCGTAGTCCAAGCGCGGTCACATTAGATCCAGACTGACTAAATGGCTTCTATGACATTTTAAATTCATAACTGTCTAGAAAAAGATGGATTTCTATGATCCTGTGATTGAAGCAACTGAGATAAAACCAGAAAGATCTTGATATGGTTGTTGTCTAGTGCCAAAGAACGGACAAAAGAAAATAGCGAATGATTCGTCTTTGGCGGTTGGTTTTACGAATTTCTCCGAAGACATCCGGCAAACAAATGGTCGTGTACCACTCAGAATTGACCGTCCTACGTTGTTCAAGCGGAACAGTGGCCACATGACCCTTTCGGCCGAAGAAACAGGCGACCATTTGCTTCGCTGTGCTTCTTCCACGAACAACTTTTGTTGGATTTAGCTCAACCCACACGGTCGATTGTTGTATTGTTTCCGGTTCATACGCATATATCCAAGATTTGTCACCTGTCCCGATTTTATACACGTATTTTGAAGCACCACTGTCGAACTTTTTAATCATTTCCTTATACCAATTGACACGAGCCTTTTTTGAGCGATTGTCAAATTATGTGGGATCCAACGCGAACAAATTTTTTTACAGCCCAAATGTTCACGCAATGTTGAATGTACTCGTATGGAAGTAATGCCCAAGGTGTCCTCTATCTCACGATATGACACATCGATGTTTTGTGACACAACAACCGAATTTGGACGACCTTCACGGAGTTTGTCGGCGACCGAACTACGACCACTATTGAATTCACTATACCAGCGATATACTGTGGTTTTTGATGGTGCTTTATCGCCATACAAAGAACTGAGTTCATCGACACATTCTTGTTGAGATAATTCACGTCGAAAGTTGTGAAAAATAATCCAACGAAAACCTTCTCTTGAATTTTCCATTTTTTGGCCAAATTGATTTTCTTAACACACTGTAAACAAAACAAATAGCACTTGTACATCAACATGTTGTGAGTACGTTTATGCTAAAAAATGTCAAACTTTATTATGGTGTTGCCAGATCTTAGCTATTGACATTAGTGTTGCCAGTTCCCGAAATATAAATAGTATCCCTCATATATACTACGGTTAAATAAACCCTTTATTTAATAATAATAATTACTTCCTATGGTGCCGCGGGGGAGCAAAGGGCCACAACAAGTTTTCTCCATTAAATTCTGTCAAGCGCCAACCTCTTGAACACCTTCCAGATTTTGTTAAAGTTAATTATTTTAGCTCCAAGGTTTCTTCTCCAGGTCATTGCGGGTCTGTGTCTTCACCGACTATCCCGCGAGTTCCAGTCGATTGGATCTTCTTAAGACGTGGCCGAGCCATCCCCATTTCCTTTTACGGATTTCGCGTTGTGGGTTTGAGCTGTACTACACCATAGCTTGATGTTTGATATGGTGTCGGAGACGTGCAGTATTATGCGGAGACAATGGTTAATAAAAACCTGAAGAGCATGAGTATCTGTAGCCACTTAATTCCATGTTTTATTTCAATTGAAGCTGAATTGCTTTTCTGTATCTAGTGATGGAACTTTTAGCACCAAATTTCATATAAATACTGAGTATCCTTCCATACTTTGATATACTTCCATGAATTGTTTCTAGTTTCCGATTACTCCCTGAGTTCATGACACACAATTAACAATTCCCGATTAACGGAATCACTAAAATAAAATATGTCAACATCCTTTGGCCTAACTGAAGTAATATTCAGCGCCACGAATATCGGTGATATTTTATCCTTTTGTAATGATTCGTTGTAATGATAAGAACATAGGGACTATTATTTGCCCATACCTGATAACTGATCAGTTCACCAAGGTATAACTTAAGATAATACAAATGGAAGAATAGCTTAAATCTTTAAGCTGCTATACCGTATTAAGGCAAGTGGTCATTCATTAAGTCGACCGATGGATGATATTACCTGCAAAAGCACACCCTGTAAATTACTTTGTAAATTATTAATTACAAACTACTTGTAATTATAATTGTGTGCAGAATATCTCGAAGTGAGTAGTACGGTGATCGCCGTGGCCAGTATGCCCGTACACGTTCTGCCTCTACTCACCGCACTCGTAAACTACATTGGCCACTTGGCCACCCCTGCCGCCAAGGCAGCGAAGCAATACTCGTAATTTATGTAGCATAAACTGATATCAACAAGTCCATTTAATTTCCATTGATATCTTTGTTCTCGTCATGGATTTCTCTTGTACACGCCTGACAAACTGAAGCGGCGCACGCATTGCTGTCTGCCAGCAAAGTGGCAGAGTAGCAGAATGTTTCGCTAGAATACAAATTAATAAGCACTTAGAGCATACGGTTTTCCAACGCGAAACACGAGTGATAACTACGTGTACGGAATCAGCACCCACAATGGAACTGAATGGAATCGCGCAAGTAAATATCATTAGCAAATATGGAATTAGTTGCACTCGCTTGGCGAGGTGCGACTCTTCGGCGGCGGCGCCTGTCTCTGCAGAAGTAGGCGGTTCAGCTCAGCTCAGCTCATATCATTTCCACCCAGCCAAGGCGAGCCTGGCTTAGAGCTGGCAGTGGTTCTATTGCCGCAGGCTCAGGCGATTGCTCTCGGCAGTTGGCATGGCAGCGGCATCACCAATGAATCCATGCCGAGATTTGGCACAACTTCACGCTCAAGCAACAGCAGCAGTAACTGCATCAACAACATCAACAACAACAGCAACACCAACACCATCGCCACATCCAGCACCATTACACCGGCTGCTATAACAATTGCTGTTAATTTATGACTGCGAGAGCTGATTAAGGATTTTAATTAAATAGAAAATTTGCAAGTTTTCGCAATTATTTACGTTTTTAATAAGTTGGCGCGTCGAAATGTGCGTGCGACGCTGCCGTATGAAATTTTTACGCTGGCGAAAAGTTAATTGAAGAATTTCACAGCGCGGCCGCAGTCGCTAGCTGCGAAAATTGCACTGGAGTCGTGTGCATGTTGCATGAGTGCGTCCGTCCGTCCACTCGTCTACAGTGAAGAAAGTCTCGCAACTTGAGTAGCAGTCTTCATTTGCACTACTCGCTCAGCGACGGAGTGTGAACGGCTTTTCTTCGGACAGTGGTTCCAGAACACCAGAAAAGGTGACACAAAACCCAACGGAACACCATAGGAAACTCAGTAGTCGGCGGCTGTTGAGGTCACCGATTTTGCTGAACTCTACTTTAAAGTTCAAAAATACGAAATATGAGACAGAGAGAGAGAGAGAGAGGGAGAGAGAGAGGCCAAAAATTCATGTAAACAGCAATTCCTAATTAAAATTTAACTATATAATATAAAGATTTTCGTAAATGAAGCAAGTTTGTCGCATCACCAAATGCAATATCTGTGTAGGCTCGTAGGGGCATTTCCTGTTGAAGATTTCAGAACGCTTTAATACTCAGAAACACCTGTCAAAGCAGCCTAACAAACGTGAAGTAATGCAATTGGGAATGCTTTGCTAGTTGCCTGAAAATATTTTTAGTGGCTGAAGGACAATTGCCGCTGCATTAGATCACACGTCTTCAAGTCGCTCCAGTTTGCTAATCTTAAACTGAAACAAAGTGAAGTTTCAAAGGAGACAGAACTACAGAAACGAAAATTTCCACCTTGAGACATAGATTAAAATCTGAGTGAGAGGATTTTAAGGATACGATAGACTCAGAGTTTCTCCAGTTGCAATGAAGAACATTCAGTATTACGAGATTAGAAACGAATGTGAGACACATTGGTCTCTTGTTTCCCAAATTCGAAATGGTGCTTAGGAAAATGTGTGAAGCGAAAAGATAAGCATTAATTTCAGATACTAAGAGTTATGCTGAAAGGCGATGGCTGACTGAACATATTTAGCTCTATATTACTATACGGAAGGGGAACATTAACTCCTTTATAATTGGCGACTTAACAGGTTTACTTTCATAATTAACTAGTACAACAACCGTTGAATGGAGATGCCACATTCAAGAGAAGTTAGCTTGCCGGAGGCAGAAGATGCCCTCGGGTAGGGAGCTTTCTGCCTCATCAAGTCTCCAACTACTTCCAACTGAGATTAGGTCACCTTCTGTAGAGTCATTGATCACCGTGATCACCGTATCATTCGACGCTCGCCTATTGTGTAGATCAACAGACCACTCCTACTTGTACTTATCCGATGGAAGATCTAATTTTGGTACATACGACTAGTAGTAACTCAGATTGAACCAGAGGTAAGAGTATTACGGAGGCTCTGTCTCATTATAGAATCAAATCGTCAAGCCCTAATATATAATTTAATATGTTCAAAGGTGGCCTTGTGTCAGAAGGTGGCCTTGTAGAGTCATTGATCACCGTGATCGCCGTATCATTCGACGCTCGCCTATTGTCAAGATCAACAGACCACTCCTACTTGTACTTATCCGATGGTAGATCCAATTTTGGTACATACGACTAGTAGTAACTCAGATTGAACCAGAGGTAAGAGTATTACGGAGGCTCTGTCTCATTATAGAATTAAATCGTCAAGCCCTAATATATAATTTAATATGTTCAAAGGTGGCCTTGTGTCAGAAGGTGGCCTTGTAGAGTCATTGATCACCGTGATCGCCGTATCATTAGACGCTCGCCTATTGTGAAGATCAACAGACCACTCCTACTTGTACACATCCAATGATAGATCCAATTTTGGTACATACGACTAGTATGTAATACGGAGGCTCTGTCTCATTATAGAATCAAATCGTCAAGCCCTAATATATAATCTAATATGTTCAGAGGTGGCCTTGTGTCAGAAATTTATATGAACCCGATAACCTTTGAATTGATTCCACCCATGTTAGTGGGCCAATGCAACTGTTACAATTCCCAGTTCCTCGCACAGTTTATGTGATTGCGACCACTGTGCGTCGCCAGCCATTATACGAGTAGACAACAGACAGGAGGCGAAAGGCGGAAGGTGGCAGGCAGCGGGATACAGGCTGTAGGCAACTACAGCGCGCATGCGCTTTCATGATTATCATTTTGCATTGCGAGTGCGCTGCTACGCACGAAGTACGAGTAAATAGAACATTGCGGTGCACATTGGTGCACACTGGCATAAATTGGCCACCTTAACGAGCGCCACGCTACGTGTAGTCGGGCGTTGTCGAAGTTGCCGTTGTTGTTGGTGGTGGTGTTGGTGGTGGTGTTGTTGGTGGTGTTGTAGTTGG
The DNA here is from genome assembly GCA_920105625.2 of Clusia tigrina. NCBI lineage: Eukaryota > Metazoa > Arthropoda > Insecta > Diptera > Clusiidae > Clusia > Clusia tigrina. Next base: position 16,519,014 of record OV050032.1, read on the forward strand.
TACAGGTTGGGCAGCGGCAGGGGGTGTTTTGCAGTTAAGATGCGTTTCCCCAGCACACGACGACGTCGCATCGTCCCCCTAATTAAACAATTTAATTGTTTTGACTGCATTTGCGTCGCATTGCGTGCGAATGCGGAACGCAGCTGGCGGCCGCTGCCGGCTCCGCTTGTGAAAAATTGCATAAAGGTAATTAGTTGGAAAATACATTAGAATGCGTGTTTGCATTCGAGAAATGAAGAAAACAAATATTGCGTGGCAAGCGCGGAGTATTTGCAATTTGCGAATTAAGCCATAATTTCATTAAAAAATATCCACAACAACAACAACAACAACGAAAACCAAAGCAACAACTTAAGTCTAAGCTAAAAATTAATTCATAACGCATGCTGAAGGAAAATCAGAAAAACGTGAGTGTTGTTGTAGGACATGGCAGGCATGTGTGCATTGAAGTGCCTGTGCGTGTGTGTGTGTGTGTGTGTGTGCATATGCCAGTGAACAGTAGAGCGGGAAATGTGTGTCACAGCCACTAAAGTGGCAAATTGATGCAGCGGTCTCGAGCGCGGATTATTGTGCCCCACTAGAAATCGGGAACAAATAAAATACGAGTCTAGAAAATCTGTCATGGAACTAAAATGATTGTACCACCCGCTACGAACCCAGTAACGAAAGATTCCCTATAAAGCTATGGGACGTTTCTAGAGATAGTGCCTGGAGCGATATTCAAAACTAAGTATGAAAATTGCGCTCTAGACTTTATGCTGAAATTTGCGAATTACTAGAATTTTATGAACAGGTCCCCGAACAAGTTTTCAGTTTTGTAGCACTAGTTATAGAAGTGTTTACACGTGTCTGGATACCAAATAGTTTAAAGCTGTGCTTCATCATGTTATAAGTATTTAGAAGGAATAATTGGGTGACTAGAGACCAACCAGGACAACAGCAAGTTTCGAACCATTCTATCCGAAATATTTGTCCTTCACACATAAAAGCCTACATCATAGATAATTCCTAACAATGTACGCAACCGCAACGGTGCTGAATTTGAATATTCGATGCTGCTATTCCCAATATGATTGTATCCCACAATTAGGAAGGGACTTCCTGTTGCTTGGAAATAGATGAGTGACGAAGAGTTTTCTCTTCCACGAGACTCCTGAGGAAAACCTAACGGCTGGGTTCTGGGACATAGGGATATTGAGGGAAACTATAGGGCTGATGAGTTAGCCAGACGGGGCACCAACCTTCCTTTATGCACGGACAGATGCGAGGTTGGAATACCAATTTCCACCTGTAAACTGATGCTGAAGGATAGGGTCATGCGTGAGGCCAATGGGTCTTAGGCACAAGAGGGCACCTGCTTAACGACTAGGCTAATGTGGCCGGAGCTTAATAGGAGGAATCTAGAGACTTGCTTGCCCTGTCGGGGGAAGATATCTCTAAGGTCGTGGCTTATATAACTGGTCATTGGCTATTCGGCAGGCATGCTCTCTGGCTTGGAGTATTCTCTCATGAATACTGCAGAAGCTGTGGGGATGAAGAGGAGAAAGAGACTGTGGAACATCTCTTCTGTAGGCGCCCCGCTCTGGCTAGAAGCAGAGAGGGCTCTTTAGGCAAATACGCTTTTAACTCTCTTACAGAAGTATCTGGCGCGAAGGTCAAACAAATCCTGCACTTTATTAGAGCTTCGAAATGGTTGGACCAGTAAATCAGAGGTCCGTTGTAACGCGGTGGTATCACAATGAACCCACGGTGGTCTGAGTGAGTTGGTCTGTGGACCGGCTACCACGATAACCTAACCTAACCTAACGGCCGTAAACTATAGCAAATTGGTTCCTAAACTGATGGAAAATTATTGTTATTACTAGTCTTATGTCACTCATAATTCCAAACCTGCCTTCTCACTTAATTTTCTCCCCTAAAAACTGGATCGAAATCACGCAAAGAAAATTTACCAAGGTCTCTGCGATGTGTGCGTCTACTGTGGAACTTTTATGCATATGTGTAAATTGGATACAAATGCTTCTAAATGTGTGCGATTGTCTATATTTCCAAAGCCGGGATTGATAGGAATAAATCAGCTGCATATGGAGAATGATTAACTATCTTCGAAACACTTTTCTATTGTGTTAAACTAAAATTCAACAACTGAACTCAACAACGGTTCTTGTACCGAGTTGATTGTGGGTTTGACAACAGGCACATAAACCTTGGTGTCGGAGAAGGAGAATCAATCAATGGTTGATTCAAACGTTGAATGCAATATTGCTTCTGCGCACAATTGTATCATCAGGGTAAATTTTGCTGAATCTGTGTTTATGTTTGAGCTGTGGCTGTACATGGAGATCACTGTTAATAATTAATAATAAATAATGCACACGTTTGTTTAAACATTTTTTTTATGGCGATGTGCTCATACAAATTCAATTCAAGTCTGTCACATCATTTTATCGATCTCATCGAATCATTTTTGGTGATATATTTGAAGATCTACTCATAATACTGTTGGAAACTCACGAGAAAACCCCACAAATCTTTTAATATCAATCGTCATTTTTTGCATTACTAAGTATGGAAATATTGAGAAGAGCGATTAGGGAATACAGTTGAAACGTACAAGTCCTGGATCAACATTGTTCCTATTCATATTAAAAGATATCAAACACTTTCTGACACAATTTAAGAACAAGTAATTCCTGCAATTTTATGCAGCAAGTTCATTATGCTTCGACTGTTTCAATAAATTGTCCTTGCCAAACTATCAGAGCCGCTCTTTAGCTTTTTCTGTTGTGAGAGCTAATGTCAGACTCTGATGATGAGAAACAAAATTGATGGAGAGCCACGCATTTTTTGACGAGTCAACTTTTTCGCTCCCTAAAGTGGTTTTATAGTTTGTTTAATTCCATCATGATCATAGATGCAATAAATCAACTACATTCATTTGTGATTTCTTGCCGAGTATGACTTACCTACGACGAATTTCTAGAGTTATAGACCCATTCTGGTCATGGATTGCTATTCCACTACTATTGAGCAGTCAGAAGTGTCAATAGTGGTCCCTGCAAATGGAACAATTAAAAAGTAATGCTCATACTCGTACATCGCCTGCGCTTAGTTGACATGTGTACTTGTGCACTGCATACAGACAGCCACTTTTCTTTTCATGGGGAAGTCTGTGAGGTGTCTCATATTACACTATAACAATAACAACAACAGCAGCGGCAGCGGCAGCAACAGCAACAACCACAACTACAACATATGCAAAACTAACTGCTGAACAAATTTGTGACATTTACAATAATTGTTGTCATAACATGAGCACACATCAGTCTTCGCTTGCTGGCTGGCTGAGTAGCTGGCTCAGAGGGTAATTTGAGAAGAATAAGAAAGAGCTAACAACTACAACTACAAAAAGAACAACAGCAACAACAACAAATTGAAGTAAGTAGCTAATAATAACAAAGCAAATGAAAGCAGAGAAACAACGACGAAGCAACAACAGCAACGAGCAACGAGCAACAACAACAATGGAGAATAAATGCTCTCTGAAGCATAAACATTAAACTTGCATATTAAAATGAAAATGTGCAAAATGCAAATCCACAAACCGCATCCAACATGCAAAATTACACCAACAACAAGAGAAATAGCAGCAACAACAACACTAACAACAACACTAACAACAACACTAACAACAACAAGAGTTACAGCAAAAGCAATATTGAGAAAAAAATAGAAACAAAGCAACAATAATAACACTAAAACAACAACAATAACAACAACATTAACAGCAACAACTGAAACGACAATCACAACAACAACAACCACAACAACATCAGCAACATCAGCAACATCAACAACAACAAGAGCAATAACAATAAGAACGACGAAACAACATGACATAAAATACCGAGAGACAAATATGAGAAATAAACAAATTAGAGTAAAATGCGTGCAACAAAAGAGACAACAAAAATGGCTACAAAACGAAACCACACACACACATCACACACATATATATAAACAACACAAAGGAGGACCAGGAGTAGGAGTGGGAGCGCTGCAGGGAGAACAGCAGGGAAACACAGACCGCGAGCGAGACTAAGTTGACATTTCTAAGCGCAGACAGAGTCAAACGCACGGATTCACAATCGCACACAAACACAACCACACCGGCAGCCAGAGCGCACACAGAGTTGCATCTAATTATTTACTTAACACACAGAAGCAATTCGGAACAAACGAAAAGAAATAGCAGAAAAACTGTGCGTATCTGCTTACAGCGCAAACCCCAACGGCCATGGCGGGCAGAGATGCCAGCGAAACGAGGCGGCTAGGGCCTGACCCTGCAGTCTGTCACTCACTTTGCAGCGCAGCTTAAAGACACGGCTTTAGTTATGCATTTCCATATACACTTGTACAGCCGTCACACTCATTCATGAGTGGGTGTGTGCATGTGTGAACTCGGTTCCATAGAAGCACATTATGCAAAGCCTACGAAAACAGCGCAGCGGCACATGCAAAACGCATAGCATAATTACTGCAGTGACAGCAAGAAAAGCGCCCATTACGGCGCAAAGTGAGCGATAATGTCAAGTGGCATGCAGCGTACTGGACGAGAGGCTTGCACACCATACCACACAAAATCGATACTCAAAGCACACACATCGCTCGAATATGTGGACCCTGAGCGCCTTCTATGTTTGTAGGTTCGGTGTAAGCCCCGGGCAAGAAATACTCACAGTACGCCCAACGCATGCACGCCAATTCTCTGAGAGAGATAAGAGGCTGTGATACTGACATGAAGCAATGCAAGATTCTAATCCGGCATTAGCAGCAAATTATTGGCTAGTTTTAAACTGGATTGGAAATTAACTAATTCCAAAGATTGACTCGTTAGAAGGGTCCATTGTAAGGGCGATTATCCTCGCAGAGATAGACAAGAATTGCTTATATTGTAAAATAGTGTTTCTCTGTAATGAGTCTATTCCTTCTAAATGAATAGCGGCACTTTCCTGGTATAAAACAAGTACATTGATATATTTAAGGGTGTTATACACTGCGACCTGAAAGATCTTTTGTGATGCCCATAATAAAACGAGTAACACATACAAAAAGTTTAAGCATTTTAGCATCTGCGTTTTTTCTGGCTCAAATATCTGATCGTAACAGTAAAACGCTCCATTCTAGAAAAAAGAAAACGCAAACCAATTCGAATACTTCACGAAATAACACAAAATAATGTCCTTTGTGCCACTAACCCATTTTTTCGAGCCCTTGCATCTCACAGCTTTTTGTATAATGTAGGTAGGTAAGTAAGGCGGCCACCCGAAAAGGGCGCACTTAGGCCAACATTGACCCTTTGTAATACCGCATGGGACAGCAGGTCCCATCCCTTTCAAAGGTCCAGCCATTTGGAGCTTTTAATGAAGCAGTTGATGGAGCTAATCTTTTTTTTTTGAGATATCTCCCAAGGAGTCCAAAAAGTAGTCGCCTAGGAAAGTGCGCCTCCTTCTGGACAAAGCTGGACACGTTCACAACAGGTGAGCAATGGACTCTGCCTCCTCCTCCTCGTCCATGCAACTCCTGCAGAAGTCATTAGAGGCGATCCCCAGTCTACACCCGTGTGTGCCTAGAGTCCAGTGTCCCGTTAGGACGCTAATCACGGGACCATTGTATAATGTAAGAACGGGTGCGTTGTGTTTACTGCCATTCCCCAGCAAAACAGTCAATGAGCAAATTTCAAATTGCCCTCTGAAAATGTCAATTATACTAGTAATTTTGTGTCTATTCTACTGCATTGAAGATCCTTGTTTGCCACTCCAATTTCCACAGTGGAGCTTTGCAATGCCTGTCGGTAGATGGACACGTTGAACCTTAATTTTGCTGGTAAAGAACGCAACAATAAATCTTAATTGATCAGAATCGCTTTGACGGTCCACAGTTCACGCCATAAAAGTTTTAGATTTATATTCCCTTTTTCTATTTTCTTTTTTTTTTATTCTAAGAAACTGTGTTTACAGAATCCATGTACTAATCCTACTAATCCTAGTATCATCATCATGATCAATCCCCCCATGGAGTCCCCTATAAAAATGAAAAGTCTGCTGTCGATCAAAGCCATTAAATAACGCCTTTCACAATGTAGTTTTCATGGTAGAAGGCTTGGTGTGAAAAACTTGGAAAATTGCAGTTCTTATGACTCTCTGTGAGAAAGGGAATATCATCACTTCCGTTTTAAATCGACGTGCAAAGACAGTAAATCTAAAAAGATATTCCTTCTTGTAGATTGTAGCTTCTGCTTTATGAAATGCATGCGTTTTGCAAGTGACTCGATCTCATACAATTGCATTCATTAAAGGTCAAGGATAATTAGAGCTTTCTTTTACTTACCAAACTGGAATAGAATGGACCACTCTCGATGCCTATGCTGGGATACGGATTTTGCTCGTTGGAAGGGTACGGGGTGCCATAGACACCCACACCAGCCGCTGACTGGATGCGTGTGTAACTGCTGAGCGCCAATCGGGCAGGATCGTACTGACACGAGCAGACGGTCTGGCCCGTCACAGGATCCGTCATAATAGGCCGTCCATTATCACAGCATGGTGTTGCAGTGGAACTGGCAGTCGCCAGGCACGGATAGGAGCCGCCACTGTCCGTGCTGCTGCCAGTGACTACGCTGGATGAGCCGGTTATGGATGTTTGTGTGGCGGGATCAGGTGTCAGGGTACCACTGTTGGTAGCGCCACTGCCACTACCACTGCTATCGCGGCCGATCGAGGGCGGGCTCAGCGAGGATGCGTTGGTTGTGGGGGCCAGTGGGGACTGGGCCGTCGGATGAGTGGACAGCGTCAAAAGAGTGCTTCCTCCAGCCGTAGAAAACTGTAAATAACAAGAGAGAGTGCGTGAGAGCGTGGTAGATAGAGAGATCGATAGAGAAATGAAATGCGTGGAGCGGGTTGCCACATGAGACCGCGCTATGCCCCATTTAAGAGTAACTTAGCGGCGGGAACTTTCACTTTCCTTTAGCACTGAGCACGGCTACAGCTGCTGCTTGGTGCATCAAGTATGTGTGTGTGTATGTGTATGTGTGTGTGTGTGTGTGTGTGTGCTGTATGCTTGTATGTATGAGTGTTTTTTGTATACTTTGCTTCGCTACTTTTCTGTTCCGTTTCGTTTTCGAGGCATTTTGCATGTTTCTTACCTAACCCCCGCCGCTTTTGTTTAGCGCTTCTGTTTAACATTTTGCGAATAAATTAATTCGTAATTTATTTTATTACGGTGCAAATTGCAAATTGAAATGTTTATAATTATTTTGCGGCTTCGGGTTGGCGTTACAGTTGCCGTTGCCGCTGTCGCCGCCGCTACAGTTGCTGCTGACTCTGCTGCAGTGCCGCGTGCAACGCAGGCGCTCGGTCTACCATAAAATCTATTCCAGTTTGCTTTATAGCTGCCGCAAGCAGTTCCCCCCTCCCGCCTCTCACCGCTAGTAATCTATCCCGACTCAGCTGAGCTCAGCGACGCTCAACTCAGTTGAGCTCACCGCAGTTTAGCTGAGCCAACTCAGCTCAGTGCGCCTCATTAAGGAAGCACCAAATTAGCGATGCAATTTGCTTTTGTTCGGAGTATAAATAGCAAATTTGTAATTTAAATTGCCCAAGTTTTATATTCTTTATATTAATTACATAATCCCCGATTTCGCACATAATTTACACAAAATATTCGTAATTTATGGTTGGCAATTAAACCCACAGCAGTGGTATCGTGTGAACGATAAAATTTCGTCAATCCAAACGTACGGTGTGCAGGGTAAACGGCAGCCAACCCAAGCCATACCAAGCCAGCTCGCTGCCACATATCGTAAATTCATCAGCGGGCGCAATTGTGACAGCCTTTGACAAATTTCAGAGGTCCTCAAAGGAAAGGCCGTCGTCGCCGCGTGCGACGCTCTTTGAAGAGTGGCCGACCAGCCGAGCAGCCGATCAGTAGACCAACCGACCAGTGGACAACCGGTCGGCAGCAGGGTCCGCCACTGGCCGGTGAGTGCGGTATTGAGGAAGTCGTAAATTTAGTAGGCATTTTGTGCTGGTATCACTTTCATAAAAATATGCATGCACGTAAAGCATATTACAGATACAGGGGGTGTGTGTGTGTGGTGTGACCACTTTTTGGGGCATTTGACGAAATGAACGAAACATGAAACAACTAAAAACACAATGAATTGAAGCAATCAAATGACTTCAATAAAGTTACATGTGGAGACACGAGAACGATTACTGGCAGGTCAACCAGGACGCGTCGCTGGCTTGCTACAATAATGTCGGAACTCCTCAGTCGGCGTTTATGAGACCTTCAAAAATCAATCCCACAGTTACTGAAACTAGGAGAATAACGGAATTAAACAAAAGAACTCAACGTTTTTTTTCAGCAGTCAAAAGCAGACTACAATCGGGTTAAACCACCTTCGGAATACCCTTCATTTTCATATAATTTATCAAACCACCCCCTACGAATAAAGTGAGCGTGCGAGTAAACTCTGGCGATATTGGATTCATATAATTGGATTATTTGTAGGTATGTGTTTCATTTGGCTGAATTTTATATGAAAAAGGGCGTGGCGGCTGACATATGATTCTCGTTACGACCACTGAGATTCGTAATCTACTTTTGAAATATATTGTTTATTAAAAAATGGTACATTTTCTTTTCACATGTTTTTTTTTCTTAACATGTGCTAAGTTTGGGCATGGTAGTAAATTTATACCGCCCACATTTTTCACAGAGTTTATTAGCACCCAGCTGTTCGTTACTCCTCGGTCATTGTATCGTCAATTGAACCGAAGTTGTGCTGATTTTAAATGAGGTGTCTATAGTTACATATATGGGAGTTAGGCGTGTCCTTGGTCCGATTGGGTTCATAGAGTCATCTGGTTCTGTCTTAAGTTCCTGGCCACAATTTTCATTAGGACATATCTAACAAGGTCACAACAACAACAACAACATAACTTATGTGGCAAAACTACTTCCATACCTTCAACTTAAGGATACTCCATTTCTTCTAGCCCCATTCTTTTAACGCCATTCTTTTAACGCCATTCTTTTAGCCCCATTCTTTTAGCCCCATTCTTTTAGCCCCATTCTTTTAGCCCCATTCTTTTAGCCCCATTCTTTTAGCCCCATTCCTTTAGCCCCATTCTTTTAGCCCCATTCCTTTAGCCCCATTATTTTTGCCACACGACTTTACTCGCCACTGTTCCTACTGTCTTAGGCAGTGGTCTCATTTCAAATGTAGAAAATGTGGTGGATTAAAAACAATATGCTGACCACGAACCGTGGTAGCTACAAGATTTCACCTCCATCTGAATAAGTAAACTTTTTGTTTTGACAACTTCTGGTGCCAGTATGCAGATATCAGAATATACAGAGTAAAGAAACTTAAACGTGAAACGCCAAACGCCAAAGCAGCGAAATAAAGCAGACGGACGTTGTACTTGAATCCACTGAAAATCGTGTCGAATCCACTCAGAATCGTGGTGAATCCACTCAAAATCGTGGTGTGTCCGCTACGGACGCTGGCAGCGAAAAAGAGTTTCTTTTCGCTGTGTTCTCTGGCAGATATTGCGAACAGAATAGCAGCTGAGCAGAATCCCTCACAAAGTGGCTGTCATCTTATCCTGTTATCTATCCACAAATCATGATGAATCTGTCATTATGATGGTGAGTACCACTTCTGTTTACAGATACTCCACTCTCCGTGTTGGTTTGGAAGAGTGCTAAATACTCGCATTTACCTTGCATAGAAAGCGCTGTGTGTGAGTGTGTGTGTTGCGATTCAAGCAGTTGCTGGCTATTGTGTGCGTGTGCTTGCGTGTGCACATACGAGTACATATAAAAGGATAATGTAGCGCCTGAATTGAAAGCTCCTTAAGTACGCATTTAGCACACACTTAACAATTTTTGTCTTTATGAAGAGCGTAACTCTGACTGCCAGCCTGTTGTACGTCCGCCCGAACAAGTGCGCGTTGCTACTGCGCTTGCCCTCCCCTTCGCTTGCCCTGGCCACACCAACCGGCAGCGTATGCAGCGTTTTATTGCATGCAAATTTTCGTTTGGTTTTTCTTGTTTTGCCGGACGCTTGCTGCGTGCAGCGTTGGTGATAAAGTGTTGCTGGCTGGATAACTCGCAGTTGCGGCGTGGCACCGAAGGGGACAGTACAGCAGTCAACGAGGGCGCAGCACTTAAACAGATAGGCGCTATGCGCGATACGCGATACCGGAGGAAGTCGAAAACAGAGTCGCTCGCTGTTTGCTACCGCTACCGCTGCTGCTGCTGCTGTTTGACTAATTAAAAATTCCTGCGCTTCTCAATTGCGAAATTAGTTTCTTATCGCTTTATCATCGGCGCAGCGGTGTTGCTGCATTGCCGCTGAACTTGATGCGTTGAGGGATGGTTGCCCGCTCGAATTGTGCATGCCGCAGGGGTATTGCGAGTGTGTGTGTGTGTGGCGGAAAAATTGCATTTATGTTTACATTTATGAATATTATTCAGTTTATATGTTAATAATTTTCGTGTTTTCTCCATTTGCTGGCTCTGCTGCTGCTGCTGCTGTTGCCTGCGCAGATAGCGGTAAATGCTTCGCAGGCGTTTTGCGATACATTTTATGGCCAAAGTCACGCAATGTGTAAGCGAAAAAATTCAAAGAGGCAAAAAGAAAACACGAAACGGGCACACAGCATACCAACTGCTCTGCGCTGAACACCGCACCGCTGCAGCCAAAAGTTGTTGCACTGCAAGCCAACTCAAGTGCGCTGAAGTTGCTGCCTCGCTTAAGAAATGTGACAAACACTTCGGTCGCACCGGCTGGCCTAGGGAAGAGGGGTACCAGCCATAAACACACATAAATATTCATGTGTGTGTGTGTGTGTGTGTGTGTGTGAGTGTGTTTGTATGTGTGCAAAAAAGAGAAATTCAAGATTTATTTCTAACGCTGGGCGCCACTTTAAAACCGAGGCTTTTGTTTTCTTAATGCCTCAGTACCTCGCCTCTTTGTGGTTGGTATGCCATGTTCCCCACTCGATGTGTAGTTGCGCTTTTTTGTGGCACAGCCTCGAAGGACACGCTTTCCTTGTACTTTCAACGAGAAAAAAGCACTACTAAAAGCAACAAAAAAAGAATTCAATAAAAAAATATAAAACGGAATAGCAAAAAATCGTCACATTTTAAGGGCACTTTAGGGCATTTTTACGATACTCCTCAGCTGAGAATTGGTACGAGATCCAAGTCTGTAATAAAATTGAAGTTCGCTTACCCGCCAACGTGGGCCAGAGGCGCGTATTTTGGGGTAGGTAGCATTTTAGCGAACTCGGTCGGCAATGTGCGAAGGTGGCGGGCGGTCACGTTGACGGTTGATTTTCAACTGTTCCATGCTACTGCGAGCTGAGCGCACGTTTTGCTTGTCTGAGCGACTGTGTCAGTCTGGCATTTGTTGCAATTGCACACGCCGCTGCACGGCAAACGGCTCATCGAATGGGTGAACCCGCTGACAAACAGTGCTGCTCGGAGTCACAGCCGACACAGCCAGACAGAGGCCCAAATGGACTCACAAAACTAAACTCAGTCTATGCTAAAGCACTGTTTTCCATTTTGTCTTTCTTTTTTGTTTTCTTATTTTTTTCTCGGTTTTGTATTTGCCTTTGTGTGGTATTTACACTAAAAATTAATATCGATTGGACGCTTTATCGCCAACGCTCGCTCAAATTGTTTACTTAACACGCATGGGACACTTCCCACAATTGAGCCATTCGGAGCGTTTTCTTCTTGCGAGTACACTTCGCTACTTTGGGAAAGTGAAAAAGCACACAAACAAAAGGAGAATAAATTGTTTTTAAAATGTGAAATAAAGAAAACAAAACAATGCAACAATGAAATAACATAAGGTAAACAATGTGCTTGACCAAGCACCAACAAAACCGCTCAACAGGGGGTGGCTGAACGGACGAGCGGACGCGGCTCCATGGACGTGTACTCGCAAATGCCTTTTTGGCTTGTTGGCTGACTGACTGACTGGCTGGGTGACTGGCGAGCTTGCGTGTCTTATTGTTTATGAACTTCCAAAGTACAATCCACGGAGCAGAATGCGCGAATGTGAGTTAGTGTGTCACAGCACCTTCCACGAATTGACTCTTGGGGATTTCAACTGTACACACAGGCACACACATTCGCATACTCACATACACACATGTAAGCGAGTGTGGTGCGATTGTTAACAAATTAACCAATTTTTAATGGCTATCAAACGAGAAGCATTATCACTGTTGTAGGGTGAACACAATTCCAATAATTACCTTTTTGGCAATGATGAAATCACGCCACCGCACAAACAACTGCAATTATAATAACCATGCCTAAGTGGTTTCTGGGCGTACCTCTGTGAATGTGGTTTGCACAACAATTTTCTCTTTAGAAAAAGTCAGATGCGAGCAGTCTTGTCTATTTTAAATTGCTGACGCGTCGCAGCCATGAACCCACAGAAACTCCGCATTTTGAGTTATTCAGCCTCAAATTAGTACTTCGTAAATGCTTAGATAGATCACATTAACTCAAGTCAGCTTTTAGCGAATCTCAGTTCTTTCTCAAGCCACTCTCAGCCTATAGAATATTTCCAATGAGTCTCCTAATTAGCCTGTTCCCGAAATTAATCTCTAGACGCTTCCCAGACAATGTCTATTCCACCTTGGTCAGTATTTAACCTGAGTACTATCAGCCTCCGGTCAGTTCTCAGGGTGCCACTTCACAATATCCAGTCAGTTTCCTACCAGCATTTAATCAAGTCTTTTTTTACCTTTATCTGACTAACCTTGGTGTCTCGCTAGTCCCAACTTAGCCTATACATATATGCGCGCCCATCTGAATCTAGTTGATCTTTGCGGAGCTCTTAGACATTCTTTATTCGGCCTTAAACACATTTATTATTAATCTCTGGTTAGTCCAGATTCACTGTTTAGCTAATTTGTTCGCATCCTATTGACACCAGCTGGAAATTAATAGGGTGTGACTAATCAGAGAGTAAGAGGAAAACAATTTAAGGCCGAGGGGAGAAGCACTAATTGCGCTTTAGACAGATTCACAAAATATTACCAAGAGGCTCTCCTCGGCCTTAAATTGCTTTCTTCGTACTCTCTGATTAGTCACACCCTACTAATTTCCAGCTGGTCTTCAGATAACCTCCAGTCACTATATTCCTATCAGCTCCAGGTAGTCTCTGAAATCTTCAGCTGAAGCTTTTTGTTATTCCATCTCTGAGCAGCCCTTATTAAGCCTATAGACACGATCCAGGAAGCCTCTAACCAATCTCTTATCAAAGCCAGTCACTCTGTAGTTTACCTCTGATCACTTTCTCCAACCAATCAGTGTCTAGTCAACCTTCAGTAAGATTGAATGCAGACACTGAACATAGGGTCAGACGAAAGATTGAATGGAGTTTTTTTGTGGATAGAATAAAACTACATGGAATATTGACTATGGTAAGTTAAGTCAATATTCCACAATCAAACTCCAGTCGATCTTTAGTCTGTCCCTGTGTTCAGTGTCTGCATTCACTTCTGGTCAGTCACCCTTTCTCAATATACCTGCTATTTTTTGTAATCTCTAAATTAGCTCCTGGACTGCTTCTAGATAGTCTCCTGTCGATTTGTGTGGGTTCTTAGCAGTTAATGCCAGTTTCTTTCCCTCTTCTACTCACACTTTGCTTAATTAATAGTCAATGTCGGATTTGCCTATACTCAATTGCCAGTCAGTCCCTTTGTTGTCCATCTAAAACTCCACGAGTCCTCCATACAGTCTACAATCCTGTGGGAGATTCATCTTTACTGATACTCCATATGTAAATAATACTGAATTCGAGTGACAGCTCCAAATAGTGGGAAGGCGTTTTCTGTTCACGTAAACTCAACAAAGCGAGGATCATTACTGTTACAATGGGTCATTGTGTACCGAAATATGAGTGTGACACAAATAGCTCGCCGGTTGCTATCAGCCCATGTCCTGGCAACAGCTGCAGCAATATTCTGATATAAATCTTCCTGGGTGTGTTCAGTTGGGATTGTGGTTTCCTCCAATCTTGTAGCGAAAATCGTTCATACACAAAGCAGCCAGAAAAGGTGTGCAAATTGTTCACATCAGAACTGAAATGGAAAGCTCAGACATGCCATCGTTCAATTTGGTATTCAATTCCTGAATTTGAATTTCCAATCCACGACAAATTCAAGGCATGCACACTCATTCATGGCAATCGCCACTGAGCGTACTCGTACAATTTCTCTGGGCTCGACTTCCGCTCGCCATGGAATTAATTGCAAAACTAATTACTCTGCTAGCGGACTGGTACGCGAAGCACCTATTGGCATCTTGTACAAAAATGTGTTGTGCGCGTCATTATCATTATGTGAACCGCAGTGACACATTGAGCAACTGCAGCCACAGACGTTGGCGAGTGCATCATGCCCAAAACGACAGAGCCAGCAATAAATAACACTGCAACGATGAATGAATGATTTACGATGTTCTGTGGAAAAACTGCTCCGAATAATTTATGGAAAAACACACACAAAAAAAAAACCAAATAAAAAAAATAAAAACTAAATACAGCAACAAAAAAACAAAAGACTAAAACTAAGGCAATAAAAGCAGAAAAAAGGCAAACAAACGAAAAATGTGGCAATGGGCAGCAAAAAAACCGTTGAAAGAGTGCCTTGGCAAATGAACGGACGCACAAACCCATCACACTTGCAGCCAGCCAACCCACTGATTTAATAAACGTGAACGAGCTTCCTAAACTGGAAGTCAGTAGTCGCCTTGGAGAGCAGCAGCACTGCATCACCGCTGCCTGAAACGGGCTGGCAAGAAAAACCTCAAATTGGAATGCAGCAGAAAATGTCAACGCGAATTCCCAGCGCATGTTTCCCGTCCACAGCGTTGCTCGGTGCGACGTGATTCCAATAATTCGTGTGATATTATATGATCTTCGGTGCACATGGCAGACAGATCGATCACGGCCACAGCTACCGAACGCACCAGTGCGTAGAGGGAGTGGGGAGTAGGCAATGAGTGCGCTCCCGACACTGTATTGGGTGAGCGCGCGTTCGGTGGATGCCAATATAAAGGGCTCATATTAAGAATTCCCAGCGTATGCTTGTCAAAAGTGCCTGATGGAATTATGACAGATCGTCATGATTAGGCCATCGCCCATTGTCCATGCGTCAACATTCTGAATAGGGTGTGGAGCAGCACTGGGTGCAGATATGCCAATCACATTAGCAACGAAACAGCGTGTTTGTAGTCGAGTGCAGGCTAATAAAATGTCCTCTGCTGTGGAAGAGTGGGAAAGTGATACAGTAGTATCTTGTTCCTTCAGGATTACTTCAAGTGAGGTAGGAAGTGAATGGGCTCTTAATGGGCTGTAACAGTGTATGCTTCAGCGGACTGCAACAGTGTATGCTTCAGAAACTCTTTTCTAGGAAGGCAGGCGTGTAGGGAAAGCATTCAGATGTCAGTACAAATGTTTTATAACGACACTACACGGCTAGGAGTATTAAAGCAAGTGGTTGGTAAGCGTACATAAATTGAAGCTTTGAAGAAAGATATGAAAGAAACTATGCCAGGAACAACAACTTTAATAGTCCCAATCCATCAATTACGGTTTGAAGTACAGCTGACGAATATACGAGAACAGGCAAGTATTAGAATTGCGAGACTATCCTGGGTAAAGGCAACACATACTCGGGTAAGGAAAAGAAAGACGAGGGTTCTGTATCACTATTTCTGTAATCTTTTTGTTGTGATTATAACGGAAGGAGCTTGAAGTGCCACTAACTGGGATTCTGGTAGAATGATATAAAAAGGTTTAATATCCAAGTTATTACCAATCTGTGTAATGTGGAGTGGTTTTTGCCCGATGCTGGTAAATAGTAAGCACTTCTGCCATGGTGAAGTTGTTTATATTTGTAATTCTCCTATCTGGATACAGCTTTCACGGGTGTATTTCGCTTTATTTCCGGATATACTCGCAGTCACGCCACATCACAATGGCGTGTCAGCTCTTCCATACAACGAAAATAAGAGCACCTGAAATGCAGTGCCACTCATATCAGGTGCACTGATGCCATTTTCTGCTGTTGGCACATTGTGAGTGCGAAGTAGTGGACATAATTGGCCTACAATCCTGCGGGAGACTCATCCACTACGGTTAAACGATCGATTAGATCTATTTTTAATGATCTATTAATTATATTCCTCTGGATATGAGGAGCATTTCCCTTGAAATTTATGTCTTGCGAGAGATCGGGTTCTAATTTGCGAGCTCACAGCTCCTTATCAGTGCAGCCAATATTATTCTGCTACTCGTATTCTGGTGTTCCGCTTGTACTCGTATATTATATAATAGACTCCAAAAATATATACTCAGCATTCATACATACACTTAGAGTACTTAATTAGATGCATGCAATTGGTTATATGCTTGTAATTATGTAAGATGCCGCTCGTGTAGTAGTCATGAAAAGTGTACGAGTACGTTTCCCATCGCATACATTTCCCGCAAGTGGCGTCTGCGCTTGATTACGTTAGCCGCAGTGTTGATATATTTCTGTCTACATATTTTTGTATATATATATATATATACATATATATATATATATATATATATATATATATATATATATATATATATATATATATATATATATATATATATATATATATATATATATATATATATATATATATATATATATATATATATATATATATATATATATCGATTTTTCTTTTATCTCCTCAATCGTAGCAAAACGCTTTCCTTTCATCGGTGTCTTCAGTTTTGGAAAGAGGAAAAAGTCAGCGGGGGCCAATTCCGGTGAATACGGTGGTTGAGGCATGATAACGGTTTTGTTTTTGGCCAAAAACAGCTCCTGAGCGATGTCCATGCGACGTTGTTTTTGCTAAAAATTTTGCAATTTTGGAACAATCTTCGCTGCCGCACGTTTCATGCCTAAAACATCCGTAAAAATTGCTTGGCATGAGCCGAACGATATGCCAACATCATCAGCAACCTCTCTGATAGTGATTCGACGATTATCCAAAATCATTTTCTTCACTGCGTCAATGTTTTCATCGGTTGTGGACGTGCTCGGGCGACCAGGACGAGCATCGTCATTGACATCCTCTCGGCCTTCCTTAAACCGGTTATACCACAATTGAACTTGTGTTCTGCTCATAGTAGACTCGCCAAAGGCCACAGTCAACATTTCAAATGTCCTTGCGCATTTAATTTCATTTTTTACACAAAACTGAATACAGTTTCTTTGATCCATTTTTTCGAATAGTACAAAATCGAAGAGCACACCAAAACACGACTAACCTTTTTATCTGTCAAAAACAAACTGACAATCCAAAATGGTTGGTATTGCCAACATATATAACAGACATGTGTACCAACATTAAAAAAAAAATGCGAAAATCGAACATCGAACACACGTAACTCACGAAAAGATGAAAATAACGGTTATTTTTTGATCACACCTCGTATAAGCCACCCTCTGTGGTCTAGTGGTAAGCATGCTAGACTCGCGCCCCGAGGGTCACAGGTTCAAATCCTGCCACGGGCTTGGTCTCCAAAATGCTTCTTTGTATAAAAAAATGTTTTTCTTTTCCAGTCGAAAGCCTCTGTAGCTAGTACTCATTCCCCCCAACACCTTGCACTCATAATTAATTATGGTGTAAGGTATAATAATAATATATATATATATATATATATATATATATATATATATATATATATATATATATATATATATATATATAAATATATATATATATATATATATATATATATATATATATATATATATATATATAAATAAATATATATATATATATATATATATATATATATATATATATATATTTATATATATTATATATATATATATATATATATATATATATATATATATATATATATATATATATATATATATATATATATATATACATATATATATATATATATATATATATATATATATATATATATATATATATATATATCTATATATATATATATATATATATATATATATATATATATATATATATATATATATATATATATATATATATATATATATATATATATATATATATATATATATATATATATATATATATATATATATATATATATATATATATATATATACGAGGGCGGATTGATATTGAAGCTACCGCTATATAGCTGAGCGCTAGATGGCAGCACAAACACAAAAAATTTTTCTTTTTAGAAATTGCGATCTGTCAAACGTCAGCTGTTAAAATGTCACCCAAATTCATCGATTAGTTTATTTGTTGTAGTCGTTTGAAGAAAGCAACTTTTGTGTTTCTTGAAAAATGGAAAAAAGCGAATTTCGTGCAGTGATTAAACACTATTATTTGAAAGGGAAAACGGCGAACGAGACAAAAGAAAAGCTCAATAAACATTACGGTGAGTCTGCTCCGTCAGATCACATGGTAAAATATTGGATTGCTGAATTTAAACGCGGCCGAACAAGCACTGCAACAATACCATCAACAGGAAGGCCAAAAGAGGTGGTAGCTGAAGAAAATATCAAGAAAATCCTCGATATCGTTATGAATGATCGCCGAGTCAAGTTGCGTGAGATTGTTGAAATGGTAAACATATCATATGAAGGTGTGTTCAACATTTTGCATGAACATTTGCATATGAAAAAGCTATCGGCAAGATGGGTGCCGCGTTTGCTCAGTGTCGAACAAAAACGAGTTCGACAGACCACTTCACAGCGGTGTTTGGACATGATAAAGCGTAATCCTGTTGATTTTTGGCTTCGATTAATAACTGTTGATGAAACTTGGGTCCACCACTACACACCTGAAAGCAAAAATCAATCGAAACAATGGGTGGAAGCTAGTGGAAGTGCCCCGAAAAAGGCGAAGGCAGTGAAATCGGCTGGCAAGGTTATGGCCACTGTATTTTGGGATGCACACGGAATATTGCTCATCGATTATCTTGAAAAAGGATCCACAATCACAGGAAAGTATTATCGTGCATTATTGGATCAATTGATTGATGCAATCAAGGAAAAACGACCACATTTAAAGAAGAAAAAAAATGCTCTTTCTTCAAGAAAACGCACCGGTTCACACAGCATTAGATACGATGCTAAAATTACGTGAAATGCACTTCGAATTGGTGAATCATCCACCTCATAGTCCAGATTTAGCTCCTAGTGACTTTTTCCTGTTTCCAAACTTGAAAAAATGGCTCGCAGGAAAAAGATTCATCTCCAACGAAGAAGTGATTACCGAAACTAACGCGTATTTTGAGGGGTTCCCGAAATCGTATTATTCAGATGGATATATATATATATATATATATATACTTATATATAAATATATATATATATATATATATATATATATATATATATATATAGTTATATATGTGTATATATATATATATATATATATATATATATATATATATATATATATATATGTATATATATATATATATATGTATATATATATATATATATATATATATATATATATATATATATATATATATATATATATACATATATATATATATATATATATATATATGTATATATATATATATATATATATATATATACATATATATATATATATATATATATATATATATATAGATCATATCTTCAGTAAATTGGGATAAAACTAAATTTTAGTAGAATATCACTTGAAGATAGTCACTGCAAATCACTGAACAATTGTTCATTTTTTGAAAGTGTGACATAACATCGCTAGTACTAAAAGTAGGCGTGGCACTTTTCAACTGTGTATTAACTCGTGGTTTAAGTGAGATTATGTTTCATTGCAAAAACTGCATGAACTCTAAAATACACTGAAATAAATACATATTTGGTGTATATCCAGAGGCTCTTTGGTACAACAAGCTGCCGCATATTGTTAAAAATTTTGATTCCAACGCAAGAATATGGACAAATTACCACTTGAGCTTCAAGACAAGCCGTTGTTTCGTTGTCTCATACTCAATAATCTATGATAGAAAAATTAAGAGGTATGAATTTATTTTCATTGACAACTTTGCTGAAATATACAGCTCAGTAAAACGGATGTGAAGCACTCCTACGTCCAAGTGAGGAAACTTTGCACTTAACTGAGATTGTGTTCATTTCTCTTTCATTTGAGTTCTAAAAATAGTGGAGGTTTCAAGAGCTCTCATGGTATACCAGGTGATTTTCCTTGTGTCAGAAAAGTTGGCAGGTGTCGCTGAAATGTCAAGTGTGAGTTTGGAAAGTTCCTCTGGCATTTTCAGTTCAGTTTGCGTTGGCAAATTCGAATGAATCATTTAACGCTTCAGCAAAGATGCCAAATTTACTTTAGAGTGTTCAGAGTTCTCCTCATCAAACTTAAGCATGTGTTCCAACTCAAAATTGTGTTCAATGATGAGGCTCATTTCTGTCTTAACTGGTGTGTCACTAAGCAAAGCTGCGACATATGCAGTGAGACCAATCCGGTAGCATTGGAAGGGATTTCGGTGTATTCACAGGTGCGGCTTACACGCTGCTGACCTATGACCTACATCTTCCAAATGGTGTCCATTATCAATATGGCATTGATGGGAAATAGAATTGATTTCAATAGGATGGCATTTCATGCTCTACGGAGAACGTAGTTTTTAGCATAAAGGTGACTACTAAAAATTAATCTGTCTAGTCATTTCTAACTTGGATGTTTTGAGAGCACGCTGTGCAAGGTAGGTCGCTTAAGTCATGTAAAGGGATATATTGGTCACACGTAAGTTGTGGTGGATTCATGCGTTATGGTGTGGTTGGTGGGAAGGAGTATTCTCAATTACTTTAAAAACGCTTACTCGTAACTAACCTTAGATATAGTCTATACTCGTATTTAAATTACTCCTAATTTAGATATTGGTTGGTTCTCATTGCCACTTTTATGAATAAATCCGTCAAAAAATTCAGCAGACTTTAATTGTAGCGTATATGGAAATTTTGACGATTTTGTTATTTTGCATGACTGGAGAGAAGCGAGAAAGAAGTTCCACAGCGTACTGGCAAGACGTCAGAAAGGAGATCCTTAGGAACACCAGAAAAATGTCAAAAATATTTGCATTTCAAGATCCCTACTGTAAACTCTGAATTGAATGGCATATACTAACCGCTCGAATTGTGTCTAGAAGCGCACCATTGAAAGGGAGCTGGATTTCAATGGAAAATATTATTAATGGAAAATATTTAAATTATTTCTCTACTTAATAAATATAATTTTATTAGCAATAATCTATACATTGAAAACATTTTAAAGTCAAGTGATGTGCAAAAAAAGTATCCTTACAGTAGTTAAAATTATAAATAAGTTAATGAGAGATATGACCCATTGTTCCCTGTCTCGTTTTTATTCTAAATATAAAGGAGCCTCAGTTGTGATTATGACAGTGAAGCAAGCACTCCACATTTACCTGATCTGGTGGGACAGGAGGACTTACTCCAAACAACACGATAAAGACCCACACCAAATTTGTTTGGAGCGTTAAATCAACATTTCTAGATTTAGGAATAATTCACCCAGTCTGGTAAGTCCACCACTGACTGATCTGTGTATTCTATCTGGTACTTTACACTTGTCAAGGCTTGCTTCTCAGACACTTTTTGAGGTGCTTAAAAGGGTGTTCTTGCAAGTATATAATCAAGGTTTGAGTGCCGCTGAGTTGGCACACAGCAGCTCAGATACTCGTATGTAAGTGTGCCGAAGATAACCAGCATGCATGCCAATGCGAGTATTCAATGTTAGTTTTTGTCTTGGGAGTTGCTCTCTCCGAGCTTTGAACGGTACGTGTGCCACTGGCAGGAGTTGCCACACTTACAAATAGTTGGTAGGACTGGTGTTAGAGTTAGAAACAGTTTGTTTAGCTCACCTGATTGGCCGACGGATAACCAGCTGCGAAATGGGCATACGCTGCCATAATTACTTTCAACTAATTTAACTTATTTAAATTTTTTTCTATTTTTTCTCTGCTTCTTCGTGGAATTTTTAAATTTGGTTTTATTTACACTTCATTAACTGTGCGCCGAGTTGGGCCGCAGTCGCGCAAAGGTTAAAGAGTTCCAGTGGACAGTTACCAGTTGCACTGTGACTGATACTGCTGCAGGTGCCATCAATGTGCGCCGCCACGGGCGCGATGGCATTTCACTGGGCTCTGACCACGGCGACGACTGTGTGGCAATTGACAATTGCTGCAACCGAGCGAGGTGCGGCAGGTCATTTCTAATGTGCCCGCAGAGCAGTTGGAGGCGCAGGGTCAGGGCTTTCCAAAAAACTGCTGACCCTGTTGGCGTAGTTTGTTGATTTTTTTCTCTTTTTTTATTGTGGTTTTGATAAATACCGCCGTTCCGCAAAGTTGTCAGTGGCCGGCGTTGATGTTGAAAGTGCGACGGTGTTTTTGGCAATTCACTTGAAACCGGTGTCCGGCGTTTAGCACACGCGCGTGTCACAAACTTCACTTGAGCTGCCTGCAGCACAGACGCACGCACATACCCTACTTCCGGTGGATGCTTATAGGAAAAGTGCGATTTGGTCGCCGGTAGCGTCCGTCTTCACCTCGCAGCTGATTTTCAAACGTGTTTTGCGTGCCTTGTTATCGCCTACGATGCGCGCGTATTCGCGTTCGAGCACAAACTGGTTGCGAGTGGCTGCCTGGTTGCGTCCGCACTTCGCAGCGGCCATGCAACAGAAGAGGAGCGCAACAGTGGCATATGCGACCATAGGGGTTGGCGCGTTGAGCGTGAGTGAAAGAGCCAGCACAGCTAGGCTGGCATACCACATTAGAGCAGCGCAAGCAGTACAAATATAGTGGCGCGCGTACTGCACTCGTGACAGTGGGTTGAGTTCAGGCACATTCTGAACGCCAGGGGAAACTTTGTGGCCACGCCCCAATTCGTAACTGTAACGAGCAAGAGACTGCAGCGCCACTGCTATATTTGGCGTCACAACTGAGCAAGGCGAGCAAAGTACTCGTCGCTTGTTGCGCGGAGCGGAGTTCACGCTGCTGCTCGCTATGTTTGTCACTTTTTCACTCACACCGCTGACTGTCTGACTGCTTGGCAGTCCGTGCAGCTGGCCCATTGGAAGCGCATTATGAGTGGGGTAATTTTATGGCCGCTGTCGATTTCCTACCGAATCGCTAGGCTAGAATGGCAGGCATCTCCTAGTCAGTCATAGTTCACATGCTCCAGCCAACTTGTTTTCAAGCCCGATGCGACTTGTGGCAAGGTGAGCGCTTGTGGTGAATCACTTTGGTGCCTGCTGAT
Organism: Clusia tigrina; assembly: GCA_920105625.2. Taxonomy (NCBI): domain Eukaryota; kingdom Metazoa; phylum Arthropoda; class Insecta; order Diptera; family Clusiidae; genus Clusia; species Clusia tigrina. The sequence goes on from OV050032.1 coordinate 16,542,425, forward strand.
GGAGTAAGAAAGCAGGCGTGGTTTCTTTTTAATAGCAAAAGACGCAAACCACGCCCTTGTTGCAGATTTTAGTACGCTGAAAACCCATCGAGGACCTCAATGAAACGAATTGCCAGAGTCTGTGCAGAACTGGGCAGATCCTGCCAATTACAGCAGGATCTGCTGTGACAATGGCAGGGATAGTAGCCAGGCGCATATAAGAGGTGATCAATAGCGTCTATTCCCGTCGAGTCAAGCATTCTGAATACGGCAGAAGTGAGAGTCTGCGGTATTCAAATTGCCTGCTATGGGAGTTGAATCCAAAAATAGGGGAGTAATTTCAAGGATCTGCTCCTGCATTTTTCAGTTATTTTCCAACTTCTAATAATATCACTCAACATACAACAAAGGAATTGGCTTTAAATGGAGGGAATTGGGCACGAAAAAAGGGGTTACACAGAAGATTTGCATTGATCTTTAAGTCAGAGTTTAAGACTTCATTTTCCGGCCCCCACTGTAGCGCAGATAGCACATAAGCCTGTCACGCAAAATGCTCTTTGTTTATCTGGGAATTTCATTTTCAAAGGTCTCAATTATGTATGAATTCCACGTTGAATTGGAGGATAATAAACTCTATTACAACGACCATCTTTGAGCAGAGTGGATTTTAATTCTGCTCTCTAATCTCGTTAATGTTGTAGATGAAGTCTTTGTGTCACAAAAAGAGTTTGAGGTTTGGGTATTTCGATGACTTAAGTGTGTCCCAGATATATTCATTCAAAAAACAAAGTCGACTCATCTTGGTTTCAGGTTTCCAATCGCCAAAATCCTCTCCCAAGCTCTGGCCAGCCAGCAAAGTATCGCCAGTTTCCACTCTCTACTTCAGTAAATCCTCGACTGTATTACCTACAGATTTACTCTTAGTAACGTCGTCTAATATGGGAATATCCATGATTATCTTCTTTATTGTTGCATATACGCATGGTTTCCAGATCTTTTTTTAAATGCAAGATTACAGACATTTTTGTGATTTATTCCACTCGTGGTATGGACTGCTAGAAACTTCTCTTATACTACAAGTAAGCCCGCTCTGGCATTTATAACACGCTTCTCTTAAAACAAGTTTTTCATGATACTGATCGGTTTGGAGGAGGTTAATACGAAGCTTTCTTCATTTGATAGACGTTGTATTTATTCTAACTTTTGGGCTGTGATGTTGTTCCAAGTTTTCAAAACGGGAAATGAACTCTTGGATCATTCAAATCGTATGGAAATTTAATTTCTGGGACAAATTTTTTGTATACTGTTCTGGGCTAAGATCATTTCTTATTAATTTCGATAAATTAGCCCAAAAGAAGTCTTCGACCTTCAATTTTTCAACTGGAATGTGTTCTGCGAAGTTAAACACATTCTTCTGGTCACTTTTTCGTTCTTCACTACGCTTTGACAAATTTCAAGGTTTGGCTTCATCTCGGATTAGTGTTCTGATGTATTTTCTCGAAGTTTCTGTAATCTCATGAAACATAAAGGCTCCCGCCAATTAAGTAAGTTTATTTCAACCCATCCATTGACATTGAGTGAGCATATTCTTCAATTTGTTGCGGCATAATAGTATCATAAATTGAACAAAAACATTCTCTGAAGTCATCAATTTGTTTGAGGATTCTTTTTGTGGAGAATATGACCAAGACCACTGAGTTCGCATTGTTCGAAGCAAACAGATTGCCTCAAACGGTCGAATGAACTGGACTGCGAGTATACGAGTATAAGGGAAAGACAACAACTCAAATTCAAGAAAGACAGAGCAATACGTCTGGTCTCTCAACCTAGCGGTTGAAGTGATCTTCCAACAGATTTCTTATCGAACATTTTAGCTTCATTGATGAGGACCTCTCCTTGCCATTTCATAGCAGAAAATACCCGTTACTCATTGTGGTCTTATCTTGATTAAGTCCGAGTCTCTCCCACTCACTGTCTCATCCAACTTCTTAACTTTTTTAATGGTACCTGTCAGTTGAATAGAGTGTGGTCTCAGCAACGTTGTGTCATATCGTGTACTGCTTATATTAGATGTGACCAATGATCCCTCTAATTTTTTAAAACTTCAATTTCGAACTTTAAAACTACTTCAACGTAAGAAGGAAGTCGCTGATAGTCCACTCTGAATGTGTGTGTGTTTTAGGGAAGGCTCCTTGTACACCTACCCAACGAAAACTTGCGGCTTTCTTTGTTGTTCAGTGAAGTTTGGTGGGGTTGGAAAATAACTACAAATGAACACAACAGAAAGCGTAAGAAAGGCAAAACAAAAACATAGCATAAAAAAAAAACAAAGGCAAATGAATGTCCTTTTTCGTTCTGCATTCAAAATGCAATCATTTTGGAGTACATGGCAGCGAAATTGCAAGCACAAAGGCAAAGGTGCATTGATAAACCAAAAAACCTAAAAACCAAACAACGACAGGGCATTGACGTGAAATATCGGTGACCTAAGCTGCACACGACCGGACTGCAAAGCCCTGCTCACGTCAGCGGCACAATGCACAATCTAAGGACAACACTAACCACAAGCTATGTGCTGCATTAAAGGAACTCCAACACACACACAAACACAAAACACACGCTCCCTCACACACACACACACCCAATTGCGAACAGGCCGCTCGCAGAATGGCGTTGGTGGTGCCCCCCTGGTGAACCTGCATGCATGCATGCAATTTTTAAAGTCTGCGTAAATGTGTGTTGTACGAGTATCCTGAATTTTGTATCCTTTTGAGTGCACTGCTCGGCGGGCGCTGCTTAGTGCAGTGCAATTCTGTGCTCATGTTGTCCAAAATATCCTGCATGTGTACACCAGCCGCACTTTTTGTTTCGCCTCCAACGATTCGTACGTTTCGTACTGGCGAGCGTGTACGCTCTGTATCGTGTGTATCGTGTATACACAGCATTAGCTGCATGCAAGTTCATTTGGCCGTACGAGCAAACATCTTGTTAAACTAGCAAACAAATGGCTTTGCTGGTTTTGGCTTTCATCTCTTTGTCCTCCTTTTTTCAGGAGCCGAGTTCGGTTTTTGTCCAGTTTTTGCTGCGTAGATTTTTACAAATCCTCTGTGATGTTGCAGCCGCTGTCATGTACCCTGTTCTAGACTTGTGTTGGCCATCATTGTTTGTCACCACCGAGCGAGCATGGAATGGGGATTATTAGATTGAAGTGCTTGTGTGAAGCTGAACTTTCGGCGGCTCCAGCTGCGAACTGACAAGCCCACTTAATTGGTTGCGCCCGTGGCGTGCTTTAATAAAGTCTTCGCAGTTAAATTTCCCCATGAATAATACCAGTAAAAATGATGTTCTTATTTGAAGGACATGCAATTTGCATCTAATGTGACCATCATATTTTCCCCGAGATGGTGTGGGGCCAACATTTTTATTGTACTCAGTTAATTAGGGTGCTGTGCTGATCTACAAATGAGACAATTTTCTTATGATAAGGTTGGCTGAAGTCAGGTGGGATTACTTGGTAGAAAGGGACAACCTCCTATAAAATCTATTGTGATGATGCGAGAGTTATACACTTTTCCCTTAAATCTTTCCATTTTCAGGAGTTCATATTTGATTGTGGGGTGCATATGTGATATCAGCAGATTATGCATATAACAAATCTCTGATTCAATTTGTATAGGGGTGAATTCTTATGATCCCTTCCTAGCTATGATAGTGTTTGAGAGAAAATACCCACATTCTCTTCTCTGTCGAACAGAAATTAGTTGCTAGCAGATCAAGTCGGACAGGGAATTAATTAATGAGAAACTTTATGCCTGGTATCTACCTGGACGTAAAACTGATCCAGAAAAACTATTATATTGAAATAAATAATCTGGAGTAGAAAATTAATTCGGCATAAATATATGTAGAAATTTTTCATCAGAGACCGATTCGATGGTTTAAAATGTCTCATCCGAAAAACTCCTTGGATCAGTTTTTGAGTAAAGAGACGCGACATCTTCATCAGGAAACTGCTCGGTTCTAGTTTCGCAGACGCAGACGAAATCTTCATCCGAAAACTGCTCGGTTCTAGTTTCGTAGATGCAAACGAAATCTTCATCAAGAAACTGCTCGTTTCTAGTTTCGCAGACGCAAACGAAATCTTCATCAGGAAACTGTTCGGTTCTAGTTTCGTAGATGCAAACGACATATTCATCAGGAAACTGCTCGTTTCTAGTTTCGCAGACGCAAACGAAATCTTCATCAGGAAACTGCTCGGTTCTAGATTTGCAGACGCAGACGACATATTCATCAGGAAACTGTTCGGTTCTAGTTTCGCAGACGCAAACGACATATTCATCAGGAAACTGCTCGGTTCTAGTTTCGCAGACGCAGACGACATCTTCATCAGGAAACTGCTCGTTTCTAGTTTCGCAGATGCAGACGACATCTTCATCAGGAAACTGTTCGGTTCTAGTTTCGTAGATGCAAACGACATATTCATCAGGAAACTGCTCGTTTCTAGTTTCGCAGACGCAAACGAAATCTTCATCAGGAAACTGCTCGGTTCTAGATTTGCAGACGCAGACGACATATTCATCAGGAAACTGTTCGGTTCTAGTTTCGCAGACGCAAACGACATATTCATCAGGAAACTGTTCGGTTCTAGTTTCGTAGATGCAAACGACATATTCATCAGGAAACTGCTCGGTTCTAGTTTCGCAGACGCAAACGAAATCTTCATCAGGAAACTGCTCGGTTCTACTTTCGCAGACGCAGACGAAATCTTCATGAGGAAACTGCTCGGTTCTAGTTTCGCAGACGCAGACGACATCTTCATCAGGAAACTGCTCGGTTCTAGTTTCGCAGACGCAGACTACATCTTCATGAGGAAACTGCTCGTTTCTAGTTTCGCAGACGCAGACGACATCTTCATCAGGAAACTGCTCGTTTCTAGTTTCGCAGACGCAAACGAAATCTTCATCAGGAAACTGCTCGGTTCTAGTTCTCTCTTCTAGTTTTGTTTAAAAAATCTGAATCAGAAAAATATTTGGGGTTAAATTGATGAACAATTTTCAAAGTCTTAACTACATCCAAGTCCAGATTCGAGTATGAGGACCCACTTTCCGTAATACAAACTGAAGACTCCACACTGAAAAGCACAAAAAATCCTGCAAGTGATTTGCAGTGGCCGCATACGGTGCTGTTCAGCTCCGCGGTAGTCTGATATGTAGCTGTGCCGTGATCAAAATGCAACTCTTTGGCCAATAAAACATGCCAAGTGGGTCTTACGCCCGTACACACCCCTATTTTCCGCTAACGGCATTAAGAATTCTTTATTTTTATTATTATTGTTTTTTATTTGTTAAACATTTGCGTGGTTTTCGTTGTTTTTATTGTTGTTGTTGTGTTATGTTGTGTTGTTGGCTTTTATTTAAATCATGTAAAGTTGTAAATTTTAATGGGATGACATTCGAATATTTACTGCACTTCGAGGCACAACATTAACACACACAGGACATGACAATAATTTCCCTTATTTACCTTACGCAACATGTTTGTCTCTTTGGCGGTTGGTCACTTGAACACTAAGTTAGTTGGTTGGTTGGTTGGTTGGTTCGTTCGTTTGTTGGTCAGATGGCCAGCAAAGGGTTCAGTGTGTATACTCGAACGCATCCAAGCCAGTCTACCACAACTGAACGAGAAAGTGCCTGGCCTCGTGAGGACAGTTTTCTTAATGAAACGGAATTTTTTCTTTCATACTCGTATTTTTCATTTTCTTAAAATGAAACAACGCTGGAAATGCATAAAATCGACCGCAGACCCAGACCCAGACCCAGTCGCAAGACGCAAAACGTAAAACGCAATCCCAAACCCAAGCCCAAAAGATACGTCGTTGATATTTATCGAAATTAAGTGAGGAATTTCTTGTTCAAAATTGATTGCTTGAATTTGGTGATAATTTTTATTTAACTCATTTTGGACCAGGCCACGACGGTCGCGGGGTGCGCAAAGGAGTGACCAAGTGCGGTGAGACGAGGCAGCTCATTTCGGCCTTATCGAAATGAAATTTTCAAAGTGTTTGTTTTCGTGGCTTTTAATTATTTCTTTTTCTGTCGCTGTCGATGTGGCTGTGGCTGCGGCTGCGGCCATGGCTGTTGCTGTGGCTGTTTCCTTTTCCTTGCCTTTTGGCGTGTTTGTTTGTTTGTTTGTTTGCTGGGCTATTTTCGAATACTGAAATGTAGAATTGATGGGAACGGTGCGTTTCGTTGACGTTATGTGCATGCGACTGGGGACGTGTAGGATGTGTTGCATTTGCGCCCAGTTATTTACTTTACGGCTGCTCGGCCGCATGCCCGGTCGGCTTAGATCCGCCGCAACGTCGTCCCGTTTGCGTATCAATTTACAAACGAAAAGGCCGCATTTGCCGCCAAGCTGGCTGCCAGCGCCCGCTCGGGCTCAGCGTACGAATCGCAAGTTGCTCGTATCTGACAGACAGCACTTCGCGGGGGAAACACTGAATTAACGACCCATTTTAAGTTCCTGATAAGGCGTAGGTATTTGCTTACTGCACACCGATACGTGGCCGATTGTAGTTAGTGTCCACGGCATGAAAGCCGTTAATGACAAGCGAGCACTGACTGAATAAGATAGTGGAGCGGACCTGTTTTCGACGTTTCGGCCAAGTAGGTGTGTAGCATCTCTAAACCTGGCAGCTGCTGGGCACGCACATGCTGTCAAGCATTTTCAAGCGGTTGGCTGCAAGCGGTCAAATGCAAAATTGAGATAATGTGTATCGGGTTCAGTTTCAGTTTCATTTTCAGTTTAGATATACTGAAGTCCGAGTAATTAATACAATTAGAAAGTAAGGCATTAAGGGTGAGAGGGAAGGAGGGGACTCTTACATATGTATATACGAGATCTAAGTGTCTCGTAACACTTTTGTGAAAATAACCCTAGGTTAGTCGCGCTTTCCCACCGGGGTATTTCTAGTAAAATGAGATTCCTTAATTCTTCCACTGCGTACTTCAAACGCAGAATGAGCAATTGGGCTGACAGAAGATATGAGTGAATGTACATTCACAATGATCTGGTTACTGAACCTGACAACGGTAAATACTCGTGTCATATGATAACTATATCCCCTCTCCAGAGATAGTTTATAACATCCCTGGTCATCGTTAAGTTTAGGGAGAGATGGTTGATAGCGCAGCAGAGTATAGTTAGTTGCGGTTTGTTTGAAGGGACGATCGGAGTGTGGCGCTACGCAAATAATTTTTTGATCAATTATAAAGTTATCTCTCAATTTTAAAGCTATCTTTTTTTCAATTATAAAGTTGTATCAAACTAGATAGAAATATATACATACATGGTTTGACACTCGCCCAACACAATCACTGAATAGAATAAGTTACTCTCTCAACAGAAATAACTTGTTCCCATATCCAGTTTATTGTTAGCAAGATGAGGTAATATTGACACCTCTGGAAGAAGTACCTGATTGAATTGTCAATAATAATCGTAAACTTTAAATCACTTTAGCCGCCCTTGGTGGTCGAATGGTAAGCATGCCAGACTCACATTCAGAGGGTTCGCAGCTTCAAATCTTGCCCCGGGCTTGGTGTCAAAAAATGATTCTTTTTAAAAACCTTTTTCTCTTCGAGTCGAAAGCCTCAGTAGCTAGAACTCACTCGCCAACCCCTTGCAGTGATACTTTATTATAAGATATAATAACAATAATAATAAGATAAGATATAAAAATAATAATAATAATAATAATAATAATAATAATAATAAGTCACTTTCGATAAGCGTTGATATGCCCACTTTGTTCTCGATAGAGCTAATACCCATTAGTAGTAAGACCCTGGCCCTAAGAGGCAATACTCCTATCCTGTAATACAGCACAGACGAAAACTGATAAATAATGCTATTAAAAATATCCTTAAATGTGTGGGAATGATCTCGACTTAAGTAAAAATTTGATAAAACTGGCAACTGCCCAAGCGGTCCAGTTCAGTTGCGAATTGAAAGCATTAGTGATAGGACTGACCTGTGTAGCAGTAAAAGTGGGACGCATTGAACTGCTTTGTTCAATTAATTGTTGTGCTCTTAAACCAGCTCCTTTAATTCAACCTCAGTTATTAAGCAAAGGATTTCCTTGACACAATCCAGTGATCTGAGTAATTAATAAAACAAATTTTCGTTAAACTATGTATGACTCCATGAACAATTTTTGGAGTATTGAAGACTTTTGCACATAAAAGGGTACTAACTCATAAAGTATTTGGGACCCGCGGGTATGCAACGAGTCTGACAGTGCAATATGGCACCTTCGGAGACTAGGAAATAGGACGAACTCGGCCCGAAATTCAAAGCTTGCGCAATCCTAGTACACAGTTGCATTGTCAGTGAAATACTAAAGACAATTTCACAGGTTAATTGTGGATTTAACCTGATGTGATACGAGTATATTTCAAAGAAGAATATTGTGGTTAGGAGAGCAAAAATTAATTAACTTCCCACAGGCCACAAATTAGTTGTCCTCATTTAAAACCCCATAAATCAGTCTATTGACATTCAGTGCGATAAACCGAATGTTGGCACATTATTTAAATGCCGCTACCTGCCAACTGACCTGCCTACTTACCTCCTAGCAAAGCAGCTAACCAAAGGAGACTGTCAACGGCCGTCGTAATATGGTTACATGGCTCTGCAGAAGGGCAATTGTTGCTGAGCAAACAAAGCAAAGGACAATCACTCAGCATGGGATGCGTCACGTGCGTGCGGTCGACTAATATAACTAATAATAATAAAAGGCCATCCCACAGACAGCAGAGCAGTTAATCTGGAATTGCTGACGATGCTGCCACTGCTGGCTCTGCCACAGTCCGTGTGAGAGTGTTGGGACAGGATGTCCTGCAGAGTTTTTCTTATTTTATTGCTTTGACTTTGATGATAGTTGTTTCGAAATAGTTGCGCATGTAGACACAGGTGCGCAAAGTACACAAAACTTTTGACGCCCACCAGCACACATAGCAGCTACCTACGGGAATGCACAAAGTTGTATGGACAGCTTGCAATGGGCGATGTGAGGCCGGTGACGCGAGGACATGCGGAGTCCTTTGAACTGAGTGATGTGTGCAGAACTGTTTTTGTACGAATCCATTGTGATCAAAACAAGTTGTTTGATTGAGAATACTGTTGAGGTGATTATGATGCTTATTGCCACAAAGACGAACTGAGTTGGATGTCAGTGGGCGGTTTGGGGGCGAGCATCCCCTTGCGGTGGCAGCTGCTCGGTATATGGGCATAACAATACACCTTATGCGGCAAGTGCCATTTTAATGAATCTAGCACACATTCTAGTTATGACTTGTAGCGTGGACCCGACCACTGCAGGCAAATATCTGCTGCCATTTGCCAGAAGCGTACGTGGCAGTCGTCATAGCAGCCATTTCAGCAGTAATTGGAGGCAGACTCGATTGCTGCCGACACTCTGTACGAGTAGTTGTACTTTATTTTTAATTTAATTTGAATTGGTTTCTTCTTTTGTTGTTATTGTTGTTGTGTTGCAACACTCCAAATGCGGCGACGATGCGAATAATGATGAGTACAAGTATTCCTTTTATGCCAGTACTGAACATTTCTCACGATGGCTGATTTGATGGATCATTTCCAATGGCGAAAGCTGCAGATAACAAGCGCACGACCACTGCCAGTCAGCTCACGATGCCGCACGGCGCACAAAACTTTGGAGATTCAATTCAATAAACGCTAAACGGCAAACGCGCAAACGCGCCAAGCCAGGCATCATTAATCATTCGCCAGTTAGGCTAAGAAAGTAAACACTCCGGAGTGGAGAGCCGCTCAAAGTGTTTAAGGCATGACTTACGCGCGTACATGTACACGTACACGTTCACTCTTCTGCCCATTCAGAAAGAAAGAATGAATATGTGGGGACCCGGCGACTCAACGACGGATGGTGATCGCTGTGCCGCCAGAGGCGTGGCTTAGCCCTGCAGGTGAGCCGATCGCCGCTGAAATAAATCACCTGGTGTCATCCACACTTCAGCATGCCAGCCAACAACAACAGCAACCGCAGCAAGCGCATCAAATAAAGTGAACCAACGAACAAACAAACAAACCATGCCAAACCCCGACATTGACTTGAGATGAGTTCCGTTGAGTCAAGTCGATTCGAATCGAGTCGAGTCGAGTCGAGTTGAGCTGCGGAACAGAGATGAGATGGGATTGAGGATGAGAATGACGCGACATTATCACTTCTCCAATTCGATTTTTGATAATTAATTGAAGTAGGTTCGTGCAGTCGCCGCGACACTCACAGTCACAGCCACAGTCATTGGATGCATTTTATTATAAACTCGAATTATGCGCAGATTCCAGCAAGGGCGATACGAAGTTTGGTGGAAGTACGAGGCAAGCCGCTAGCGCAGAAAGCAATTAACATAGTTTTCACCTTAGCTCACAATGAGACTGACGGCCGTGCGATCGGTGGAACGCTCCAGCCAGCCATGATTAATGAACGCGGCCAATTTAAAAAACCAAAAATTTGTTTTCTTGACAAATGCTGGTTGACAACCGGAGAGGCAGAGCGGAGCACTCACAACCAGCAAACAACTCCAGCCAACTACAACAATGGTATGGAAACAAAGCCAGCAATTATCCAAAAAGGAGAAAGATCAAATTTAAACAAATTTTAAAGCCATTCTCTTCGGCTGAGTAAGTTTTTTTGCTGCGACGTAAATTAATTAATTTTATGATTAGCATATTATGCCATGCTCGCAAATGAACACACTCAGAGACGGCCCCGGGACACATACGTGTACATCCATTCACAAACGCAAACGGACACACCCCCACCCACATCCATATCCTCGCTCATCCACTTGCACTGCCATTGACATTTTTACGCTCAAACAGTTACGCAATAATAATAATTTTAATAATTCTTGCGTGAAACACATTTAAGCGTCCTTTATGGGCACAGGGGGTGCCATTATGCGAAGCTGATGAAGTGTTAGAAAAAGTGCATTAACGGCGAAGGGTTGCCAGTTTTGTTGTTATTGTTCTCGTTGTTGTTGTTGTTGATACTCGTACTTTGTTTTTTGTTTAATTTTGCTTTCTCTTTTATTTTTGTTAAATTTTGTTTTTTGTTCGCCTTGCTAATACGTAATATAAAATAAACACGCCCATAAAGTAACTCATTTGCCGTAACAAGCAAATTTACTCACACTCGCACACATACGGGATATCTGACTGTGTCTGTATGTGTGTGTGTACATAAAACGCTGCTAATTACGCTTATGTTAAACATGTAAATTCCTAATGTTCTCGCTGCAGCTGAGCGTGGCTGGTGCTAGTATGTAAGTCAAGCGACAAGGAAGGAAGCAAGAATGGCAGCAAAAAACACTTCCTAATGGATTTATTACGCGAACGAGCGAAAATCCTTTAATCTACATACGTGTATGCATGTATGTCCACCCACCCACTGACAGTTTTTTCGGTATAATTAGGAAGCTCACGCATCCAACCGCACTGATAATTATTGTGTAACTCGCATATTTGGGATGAGATTCGCTTTGCAACACCGTGCTTGGCACGACTATGTCCTGAAGACCTTCCAAGACGTTTTGGTAGACTAAATTTCATTTAGGAGGACACTTTGGAGGAGTCGACTTAAACTTGTCGTTGAATAGACACTGAGAGAGTCGCTCTATCCAAGTAGTTTAAGAAAAATTTCTTTCAAGTCGTAAATGGGTACACTCTGGCAGACTTGTCTCCAACTCTCTTCACTTAAAATCGCGTTTGAATAGCCCCTGGATGGCATCAGGGCCACGTGAAGCTGATTGCCTGCGCGGATCAAAGGTCAGTCGACCTATATAGAAACGCAGTGACTCTATGTCAACTGTGGGGGGTTAAATTAATACTTTGACAGCATTGAACATTGTGGCAATACTGATTTTTTTATATGGAAAGTTTATTCTATCGCCAAACCATAAACAAAAACTTGGCACCACAGTTCCTAGTCAATAGGTCGTATGAGCGAAACAGTCTCAAACTCGTTACAAATAACGATTTATCGAAGTTTTATTGTTTGGATCAACTCAAATTTAAAAAGATGGATAATTATCGAGATGAGGCTTGTGTATCGATGGCATATATACTCGTATACGTATGAACACTATGCATACACCTGATCACAGACTGCGGACCATTGGCGCACAAAAGACTCAGGTATTTTGCAGAATATATCTTAGATATGAGCAAGATCCCTCAACTTGATTCCTCCAACATGAATTCTTGTCAAAAATTAACCTGACAGAATATCTATAGATCGGACTATTTTCATCTTTTAAATAAATAGTGGCATCACAATAGATCTTTTAGGTCGCGGTGTATAACACCCTTAAATATATCTATCTATCTATCGCCTCAAAAGCGTGTGCTTCCATGTGGCTCGACACCGTTTGTCCACATAATCCCGTCCACCTTTGTGTAGCAAAACTGTAAGCGAGACTTCTTAAACTTCTGGTAGTAATGAAACGAAATAACGGACACTCGACCCCGGACGTGAGGCTTGAACCTGACCTTGACACTTGAAAAAATCACACCAAGTGACAGCGTTGCGAAGTTTTTCCACTTGTATGTGAACAGCAAAGTTGACAGCCTTACAGAAATATTCGTAGCCTCACTTTGATAACGCAGAAGCCAGAACTTCATCTCCTATATTAAATAAATCAAATATATTCTACCAATATGCCACTCGCTCACATTTACCCATCTTTGGGCTGCCAGGAGTCACCTCTCTCACAGTCCAGTGGAACATTTTGTGTTAATGAGTGATATGCAAACGATGACTTGCCAATGATGGGTCCTTGGTAGCTGGACACTTAACTATATCTGCCGTAGATAGTTGAGTTATACGGGTAAAGACCAACATGAATAAATGAGAGTGCAAAGAGAACGAATTTGATGTAGAGAGCAACATGAATGAATGAGAGTGCAAAGAGAACGAATTTGATGTAGAGAGCAACATTAATACATGAGAGTGCAAAGAGAACAAATTTGATGTAGAGAGCAACATGAATAAATGAGAGTGCAAAGAGAATGAATTTAATGTAGAGAGCAACATGAAAACATGAGAGTGCAAAGAGAACGAATTTGATGTAGAGAGCAAAATGAATACATGAGAGTGCAAAGAGAACTAATTTGATGTAGAGAGCAAACATGAATGACTGAGAGTGCAAAGAGAACGAATTTTATGTAGAGAGCAACATGAATGAATGAGAGTGCAAAGAGAACGAATTTGATGTAGAGAGCAACATGAATACATGAGAGTGCAAAGAGAACGAATTTTATGTAGAGAGCAAACATGAATGACTGAGAGTGCAAAGAGAACGAATTTGATGTAGAGACCAACATGAATAAATGAGAGTGCAAAGAGAACTAATTTGATGTAGAGAGCAAACATGAATGACTGAGAGTGCAAAGAGAACGAATTTGATGTAAAGAGCAACATGAATGAATGAGACTGCAAAGAGAACGAATTTGATGTAGAGAGCAACATGAATACATGAGAGTGCAAAGAGAACAAATATGATGTAAAGAGCAACATGAATACATGAGAGTGCAAAGAGAACAAATTTGATGTAAAGAGCAACATGAAAACATGAGAGTGCAAAGAGAACGAATTTGATGTAGAGACCAACATGAATAAATGAGAGTGCAAAGAGAACAAATTTGATGTAGAGAGCAACATGAATACATGAGAGTGCAAAGAGAACAAATTTGATGTAGAGAGCAACATGAATAAATGAGAGTGCAAAGAGAATGAATTTAATGTAGAGAGCAACATGAAAACATGAGAGTGCAAAGAGAACGAATTTGATGTAGAGAGCAACATGAATACATGAGAGTGCAAAGAGAACGAATTTTATGTAGAGAGCAAACATGAATGACTGAGAGTGCAAAGAGAACGAATTTGATGTAGAGAGCAACATGAATAAATGAGAGTGCAAAGAGAACTAATTTGATGTAGAGAGCAAACATGAATGACTGAGAGTGCAAAGAGAACGAATTTGATGTAAAGAGCAACATGAATGAATGAGACTGCAAAGAGAACGAATTTGATGTAGAGAGCAACATGAATACATGAGAGTGCAAAGATAACAAATTTGATGTAAAGAGCAACATGAATACATGAGAGTGCAAAGAGAACAAATTTGATGTAAAGAGCAACATGAAAACATGAGAGTGCAAAGAGAACGAATTTGATGTAGAGACCAACATGAATAAATGAGAGTGCAAAGAGAACAAATTTGATGTAGAGAGCAACATGAATACATGAGAGTGCAAAGAGAACAAATTTGATGTAGAGAGCAACATGAATAAATGAGAGTGCAAAGAGAATGAATTTAATGTAGAGAGCAACATGAAAACATGAGAGTGCAAAGAGAACGAATTTGATGTAGAGAGCAAAATGAATACATGAGAGTGCAAAGAGAACTAATTTGATGTAGAGAGCAAACATGAATGACTGAGAGTGCAAAGAGAACGAATTTTATGTAGAGAGCAACATGAATGAATGAGAGTGCAAAGAGAACGAATTTGATGTAGAGAGCAACATGAATACATGAGAGTGCAAAGAGAACGAATTTTATGTAGAGACCAACATGAATAAATGAGAGTGCAAAGAGAACTAATTTGATGTAGAGAGCAAACATGAATGACTGAGAGTGCAAAGAGAACGAATTTGATGTAAAGAGCAACATGAATGAATGAGACTGCAAAGAGAACGAATTTGATGTAGAGAGCAACATGAATACATGAGAGTGCAAAGAGAACAAATTTGATGTAGAGAGCAAAATGAATACATGAGAGTGCAAAGAGAACTAATTTGATGTAGAGAGCAAACATGAATGACTGAGAGTGCAAAGAGAACGAATTTGATGTAAAGAGCAACATGAATGAATGAGAGTGCAAAGAGAACGAATTTGATGTAGAGAGCAACATGAAAACATGAGAGTGCAAAGAGAACAAATTTGATGTAGAGAGTAGCATGAATGAATGAGAGTGCACAAATATAGTGCTTTTACACACCAGTGTGGTTTTGAGTGTACAGCAAACTAATATTTTAATTAAGTCGGTAGATTTCACTTATTCCATCAACAACAATAGTCGAGAATTTAGGTGACCAGCGGAAAAAGCACGTTCATATCTAAATAATGGTGGCTGGCTTAGAATTTAGGGTACCACTTACACGGCTACGGTCTGGAACACGACATTAAGTCAATAACCTTTAAACACACCTTGATAATTAGATTTGTGGGGGTTTGTATTCAATGTTGAATCCTCTCCATTTATGTTGTGTCCCGATCTCCCTTATGTACGTGTCCGTATGATGTTGCTATACAAAATTTTTTGTGTGGTGGCAAAATTATTAAATTATGAATTTCAGCGCACATATTTCAACCGATTTTGATATTGCCTGTGTGTATGAAGAGCAGATGAAAAAACCCAAACCAGAAAAAAGAAATTGAAAAACATTCAATAATTAATATATTATACATAAAAAGTAATGCACATGTGTAGTTGCTGTCACATGCAATAAATGAATTGCACATGCAAAATAACGAAGGCAATTTCGAAATGCCCTCAGTCCGCGGTGGTTGCCCATGTCAATTAAACGAATACGCGATACAGGCTGAGTGAGCTGTGCCAGCTACAGCTCAGCATAATAAATAAAGACTCGAACCTAAACGAACAAATATTTAATAATGATGTCCTTCGTCCTAACAATTCGACCACATTCACACACTCATGCACGGTCAACTCAACACTCAAAGGTCGCTGAAGGAAATACCTTATATTCGAATACTCCTCCGATTTATATAGTAGTGTCTGTGGACGATCTTCAACAAACTTCGTAGCTCTTTTAAGTATCTTTAACAAAATGCACTCTAAGAGCAACTGATGTCATGTCTTGGATAGCATACGCAAATGTTTCAAGTAGTTAGGGGCTTTATGAGTACTGTTCTTAACAAAACCTATTCATACTGCACTTGCTGGATCCTTTGTAATGTTCAAAAATGTCTCTCAAAGCTACAAGTACACAAAATATGGCGACAGTAGTGGTTCAGTAGTTTGGGTCAGAGAATACAGCGTAAAGAAATTTAAACGTCAAACGGCAAAGCAGCGAAATAAAGCAGACGGACGTTGTACATGAACCCACTGAAAATCGTGGTGAATCCACTTAGAATTGTGGTGAATCCACTCAAAATCGTGGTGTGTCCGCTACGGAAAATGGCAGTGAAAGAAACTTTCTTTTCTCTGTGTTCTCTGAAAGAGACTCTCTTTTCTCTGTGTTCTCTGGTTTGGGTAGAATAATACTATCCAGATTTTTGCCTCAGTGTCTATCTTCTGCTTCCACCCTTTCTTTCTATCATTCTTTCTACCTTTCTTTATTTCTCTTTGACTATATCATTTTCTCTACTTTCTTACTCTCTCTCTCTCTCTCTTTCTATATTCTGTACCTCATCAAAGAAATAGAAAGAGCGATTATAACCTGGATTGAACATCTGGAGGCAAAAGTCAAAAATATAAAACTAAGACTACAGTCACTATTCCGATTGCTAAAGATTAATTCAAAGCTCAAATTGGGAAACAAGGTACTTATATAAAGCATGAATTAAACCGATTTGGACCTATGGTAAATTTATTGGATTGATTGAGAACTTCACTGTTATGGAGGTAGTATTGGAGTTAATTATAATTGAAGTTGCCGAGTGATCAGAATATAGATCACATCTTGAAATTTGTCCTATTAAGACCTTTTGTTATTCCAATATCAATTACATCTGGCATTTTACGTTTATCTGCGGGACGGCATGTTGGTTGTTCGGAGGATACTATATCCAAGCCAAGACTGCTAACCGCCGACCAAAGTTTTCTACCTTTTGGTGTGATGAGACGGGAACACCAGTGGGTATGCTTGGCGTTGAAGTCCCCTGCAACTATACACTTCCTTTCCAAGAGTTGCAAAAAAGTCTTTCTAGTGTTGATGGGTTGTATTGAATCTAGGCGGCCAGTAAATCGCTGTGATTGTTAGGTTGTTTATATACCCTTCAATGTATATGGATGTAGCTTGTAAGTGGTCTTTGCAGAAACTATTTAGAACATAGTGTTCTGGATTCTATGATAATAGCGGCGCCTCCACGAGCTTTACCTTGGGTATGATTTGTGATATAGATATTATAATTTGGAATTCTATGGAAAATTTTTTTTAACTGAAATGAGTCTCTGAAGCAAGCATCTATTTGGTGACTATTGAGAAATTCTTTCAATTCGAAATGGGTAGTGCAACACCTTCCCAAGTGGAAACTCTGCAGAAAATGGAAATTCAATCTAGGATGCTTCGAAAATTTACCGGAGCACCTTGGTATATGAAAGCTTGAAATATTCATAATAATCTCCAAATAACAACAAGAGGAATTAGTCAGACTAAATAGAGTTTACCTTCTGAAGTTGGAAAGCCACCCCAATACAGCATTATTTAATACAGCTACTATAAGAGATCATTGATCTCACATGTATAAGCAATTATCTTAAGGAAATGAAATGAAATGAGCTAGTTCGAAATTTGTTGCTATTTTCAGGACCCAAGCTGCTAAGGAAGAAATATATTAAAAATCCCAGCTTATCTGTGTTAGCTCCTTGTATTTCTCGTATATGAATTATAGTTAATAATGAATTAAGAAATTAATTAATTAACACGTTTTTAAAAATATTTGTTCTAAGCATTGGTAAAAGAACAAACACGTTTTTATATTATCTTGCAAGATTTCGAGGAAGAACACTTCGCAATGGTCCTGACCAATGCTCCCTCTAATCTTTGCGCTGGCTGCGCAGTACAAAAGTATATGTGAGCCGCCCTCTGTAGGTTAGTGGTAAGCATGCTAGACTCACACCCCGAGGGCCGCAGATTCAAATCCTGCCCCGGGCTTGGTCTCCAAAATGCTTCTGTCTATAAAATCTTTTTCTCTTCGAGTCGAAAGCCTCTGTAGCTAGTACTCATTCCCCCAACACCTTGCACTCATAATTGATTATGGTGTAAGGTATAATAATGATAATAATAATATGTGAGCAAAAATGTTCAAAGTGTATGTAAAAGTGCGCAAGAGGGGGGGGGGGGGGCTTTGTCTTGAACCTGTTTGGATTTTTGCCATTTTTTTATAGAATTTTTTTATAAGATGAAATAAAAAAAAAGGTGAACAAACCCATTGTGCATAGATTACCAAAACTCCTGCACAACTTTCGAAAAAGCACTCGCGCAGCTTGCAGGGAACTTTGGTCGTGACTCATATTTAGAATATATTTCACGAATGTCAACACAGCTGAAGAAAGCATGTAAAAGTTTGGTAATATTAGATTCACGATCCTTTAGTAATGAAACATGAAACATGATACTTTGATCTCTCCTAAGCTGTCCAACAACCGTGGCCACTACTCTGCTATTAAACCCTGTATTGCATCCGTAAATATCTTTATCCTTATACCGCGTTGTATCAGTTTTTAATTTAATTAATTTTAATGTCATCGCAAAAAGTGATGAATTTTAATACGGGCTACGGGTAGAAAATCCAATTTGGCGTGTTCGTCACCCCGAGGCATGAAATCGCTGCACAATTAACGCGAATTTAATTATATCACTTTGAGTGCACATCCTAAAAAAAAGAGAAGTACTCGTAATTAAAATTAAAAAATTATATCGCATGCATTACGATAGGATGCAACAATAACAACAAAGCCAGCACAAGCAGCAGCCGCGTCATCACATTGTATGATTGCTACTTTTTATGTTATCCTCATCTACTTCGGATACCCATTCAACGAGCAGCCGTGCAGAGCCTGCAGGAGTAGGCACCGAATAGCCTCCCCCCACACAGTAAACAGTCAGAAACATTCCAAATCCAATGGGGCAGGTTTATAAGTGCTAATTACGAGCACCTCTGAACTTACTCTAGGGATTTATGTGCACACGATAGACTGGGTCAAATCAAGTGGCATTAGTTATGTGTGAGAATTCCCTCGATTCTTTGCAAATACATTCTATGGCATTATATATGGAATACACTGCCATCCAATGCAAGTGGCCTCCTTATCTTCATTTGGTCGGTAAATCGAAATTTCGACGATATTTTCGCATAAATTAAAACTGAATTTCTTTATATAAGATATTCTTTTTGGGTTTATTGAATGTTATTGGTTCTTAGCAGAAGACGAGTGATTGATTGAACATAGCCCCATAAAAATCAGTATACCTGTAATGACGTCACATCGCAACTTTCATGGTTCGGGCAAATTATATGAATTTTGGAGCCGACTCATTGGGGTGGTGTGTGGTACGTCTTGTTGCACACGGGGTCAATAGAAACCACAGACAAGTCTCATTCTGCAATACTTGTCACCGTTGTTGGTTAACGTTCGTTCTGGTGCACCCTCAGAGATCATGGCAGCGATCGTTCCAGCGGACTCATAGACTAAACGGTGAGTTTCTCCAAACACAATCAGAGTGAATTTTCAAATTTTGTTTATAGATAAACCCATTCTTCGTCAATGTACACATGTTTTTTTTTTTGGTCAGAATCTGTATTACTTTCCACATGTTCGAAGGACCAATCACCGAAGTGATGGCGCGCCAAATGGTCGCTCGGCTGCAGATCTTTAATTAACTGAATCTTGTAGTCTGAGTCATAGCTTATAATTCTACTCTAAAATCAATATTGACGTACGCGCATAATATTCCGAATACATTTTTAAATAAAGTTTATTTGGAATAGTTCTCAAGCATTCTTCTCGTAGGTCCGGGCAACTTAATCGTACTCCAATTTAAAAAAATAGCATTTGCGAATAGTTTAACAAACTTTTTATTTGGTTTTAAGAATTATCCGATACAATATACTATATATTTGCATTATTATATATATTAATTTGTGTTTTAATTGTTTAAAATTAATTTTCTACATTGTTTAATCTGCATTTTCTACATATTATACAGATTGTATATAATTTATTTACACACAATTTCTTTTTCATTTTGTGTATTCGACATTTTGTGTATCCGACGTTAGAATATCTTCATAGTTTTTCTCCACACAATTGTGGAATATTCACACTCTAAAAGTTTGAACTGAGTTATGTCCAGCTTCGTTGTTTTCAGCGTCTGTCACCAATAGTTCTGCTGTCCGCTTACCTCGACAATTAGAAGCGTCTGCCCTGAGAATTTACTAGCACTGTCTTCAAATAATTGATAGCCAAGGCAATTAGTATCCTTATCTAGTGTCACAGTAAATTCCGGCATATTTTTTAGCCACTCGCAGCGCAGATGCTCCCGATCAGTGCTTTGGAAATTCTTTTCGTTCTTCGGTGTTGAGTATGACCAGTCGTCAATCTGTCTTCTCAGTGGCGCAAGAGTGTGGCACGAGTACAAGACCAGCAGGCAAAAACAACGACAGCAACAACAGCAACAACAACAGCACAACACCGTTAACTTGGATGGCCAGCACACGCTGGAGCCATAAATCGACACGGTTCCAGAAACGCTTCAGGGCTAAACAATTTCAAATGCGTGCGTCATTTACAAAGCGTGATTTTCGATTCATTATTATTGTTTTGAAATCAGTTTGAGTGATTATCCAAGGACTGCAAAGTGACAGATTACACAGAATTGAGCCAGCGAGCGAGCGTGGCCCAAGTCGCCAGTATCGTTGTTAGGTGTGAGGTGCGGCATTCGTGCATGTCCAGCAATTGTCAAAAACGCGGACGTGGACGCGGACGCAGACGTTGGCCACCAACACTCAAGTCAAATTCAAGCAAAGAGCACCTTTTTGGAATGTCTGTTTTTGGATAAATCTCTTTGAATTTTTCTCATATTCTATTTTTTTTTTCATTTCAACGCAGAAACTTATGGCAGAGCCCGCATTACGCCGGCCACGAGTTTAATCGCCGCAACTATTGACAAATATCGGTGTTGGCGTCGGCGTTGGTGTCGGCTTCGTCGTCTGCAATGTAGCATGAGCGAATCAGCGAAAGCCTTCAAAGCACGAGCCACGGAAATGTGGTGTGAGCACTGGCAAAATTATTAAATATTTTTTTTCAAATTTTATTTCATATTATTTCGAAATGTCGCACAAAACAGCACAGAAGCATTCGCAGCTGATCTTACAAGTTATGTTTTTAAATAACAATGCACTGCATGAATTACACACCTACACACTCACACGTACGCGCTCTCAAGTACGCATTCGTAGTGAACTATTTCATTTGAAGGATTCAGGACCGCCGACAATTCACCACTTGCCCTAGCAAAGTTGTTGGTGGTGGGTTTCACTCTGAGAGCGCATGCAATGCCAAAAGCTTTTTCAATCTGGTGAATATATTTATGTGAATATCATAGCATTTGCATTTGTGTGTGTGAGTGTTATGTGTCCGTAGGTGTGTGTTCGTGCTTGAAAAATTGGTGATAATTGCTGACCCAGCTGAGCCAAACGGCCACTTGCATTAACATTTCAAATGTCAGATTTTTCTTAAGTAATTTCATATTTTGTGTAGCTGTTGTTGTGTTTTTATTGTCATTATTGTTGTTGCTTTCAACAAATTTGTACGCGACAATTTTCTCATAAGTATGCACGCCTGCAATCCTGTATTGACCCCACAACAAGCCCGGCATTCCTCACTTGACCCTGCCTACTCGCACTTACAAAGCGAGTATTAGGAAGCATGAGAAAATCGAATGAATACACCGTCATATTTAAAATTTCACCGCTTTACCGCAGACACGAGTCCGCAGGAAAACAAAAAC
This sequence comes from Clusia tigrina, assembly GCA_920105625.2. Lineage (NCBI taxonomy): Eukaryota > Metazoa > Arthropoda > Insecta > Diptera > Clusiidae > Clusia > Clusia tigrina. The sequence continues at coordinate 16,564,266 of OV050032.1, forward strand.
ATTTACCAGCGGAACATTTCAGTCCAGAGTTTAGTATTATTGACGGCTTATGGAAGTTTACCCAGTTGTCTGCGGTCTTGACCGGGTTCGCATTGATTTACTAATTACCAGAATTGGCTGCTACGCGTGTGTGTGTGTGTGCAGTTTGCCAGTAGTCCAATTATACAGATAAAATTAGAGCCTTTGAATTGTGCCTGTTGCAGGATGCAACAACTGACAAAGGCTGCCTTCAATCTGCAGTGGCACAGTTGGATGCAATATTACACACAAAATTAACTAAGCAGTTGGTAAACGAGCTACTTCGGCCTTAATCCTTCGAAATGTTCCACTCTCTATTTTAATGAATTTGGCGCGCACATTTTAGACAGCCGCCTGGTCTGCTGTGAGGTTGGCTCAGCTTCGATTTCATTTGAGCTGTTGAGCTGTGAAGGTGTATTTCAGTGAGTTCTTCATTACGTATTGTTGTTGTTGGTGCTGCTGATATAAAATTATATATGAAATTTACATCTCTCCCATAAATGTCACCAGTTGTTCAGTGAAGCGTAGAATATTGGTTTGATCATCCAACTTTGAGTTTAGAGAATAGTCTTGAAGCGTTGTTGTTTGTAATTACTGTAATGCAAATGCCTAGAATAGTGAGTTCCCCACAAATCTGGTCTTTTCGGTTAACCTTCTCTTTCAAATATGAGTAGCTCAGAACTGGGACAGGAATTCCGAGAGGATACCACCACTCACCGCCAATAGGACATTGAGTTTCCAGCATATTTAGGTGTTTTTTTCGGAAACGTCATTCCGATACTTTTTGGAGGGTTTGAATATCAAACTCATGGCCTTCTCAGCCATTATGAGACGTTTCACGAATGGAAGGCCTGAGGTATCTCGTTAAATCATGCATTCAGCAAGTACTGACAGTGTGCTTTATTAAGAATATTGGACTAGTTTTGCAGAAGCTGAGCACGACGTCTTTTCTACCCAACAAATCATCTTAAATGGTGTGCATTGATTTCGGACCAATACCTCGTAAACTAGAATAAGGATTTTTCCTTCATTATTATTTTTAGTATTATTATTTTTTATTCACTAACTTAAAATTAAAATTTGAAGCTAATGTTTAGCTATAGCGACTTAGGCCTTAAGCGATCCATCAGTATTCTCTTGATTTTGTCGAGGATATCGTTTTCAGCTTAGTTATAACTTTTCAGCTCATTTGTAGTGTTAAATACCATTCTTAGGGTTCGTTCTATAAATCACTTTCACCGAAGACTCTACTCAACATTTTCCTAGATTATGCATAAGAAATTATGTTCGATGAAGCACTTTCACCGAAGACTCTACTGAACACTTTCCTAGACTTTGCATAAGAAATTTCAATGTCGTGTTTCCCAAACGTAGACATAAACACTTCATGGAGCAATAATACATAGTTCAGGATGTTCGGGGTTATATTACCTCCCTAGTCAGTGTCACTAAGAACTGAGAAGCCAGACAACTGCAGATCTTCACGCTAAGGGTCCTCATGTGTGACAAGATGTCTTCGATGATTTCTCCTATCAAATACTCGCCCCTCCTCTCATCAGCAATGGACTATCTTCATTTATTAACGTCATTGAATGGCTCAAAATATTCTAAAATTTCCACTCTGGCTTTTCTTATTACATTATAAAATTAGGACGGTAAATGAGGAACATCCTGGCTCCTTGCACGCAATTTCCTTGTCCCCACTCTGGTCAGCCGGAATCGCTGAACTTTCATCCTTTTATTTTACTTTAATTTAATTTTCATTTAATTTGCATTTAAGTGCTACTACGCCAAAAATTATGAAAAGAAGAAAAAAAAGTGTACACAGAATGAAAGAGGAAAAAAACTGACTGCGTCTGTTACACTGAGCAACAAATGCAATCGTAAAGCAACGAAACGAAAAGAAAAAAGTGCAGCTACATTTAAGTGCGATTTACGTAGCCAACATGAGCATGGACAACATTTTATGGCTAACACGAATAGACCACCAAAGCACTAAAAGAAATCCCAGCCCGATGTGGCACAGAAATAACCAGCCTGACTGACCCCTTTGCCCAGCACATCCTGACATGCACAACAACGCAACGGTTGCCATAAAACTGCAACAGTCACGTACGAAACGTTTTCAACTCGCAGCATTATTCTGGCTGCTTATTTATTTTTATTCATTTCTTCTTTTTTTAACTTAATTTGTATTTTTTTGTTGTTTGTTTATTTGTTGGGGTTTCGTCTACTACCACATCCAGTGAGCGAGCGTATTAAGCCACATTGAAGGTCTCTGCTGCGGATGCGCATGCGCAGCGAACTTAATTTCCATAATGGCGTCAGATTGTTTAATTCATTACACAAAAATTGGCTCCAAATTAAAACCAACGACGACGACGACGACGACGACGACGACGACGACGACGAGGACGAGGACGAGGACGAGGAGGACGACAGAGACGATGACAGAGACGGATACAGAGACGAAGACACCGGAGACGACGACGACGACGACGAACGCAACATGAGCCAAATAAAAAACTCATTTGCGCACAAATTTACCCCCGAAAAGCACGAGATGCGCATCATTCACATTGGCCGGTGTGCGGTACGGCACGGTACAGCGGCGGCCCCACTAAACTCCGGATGCAGATAAATCTCTGAAAATGAATTTTAAGTTTGCAAGTGCGGCGCGACAAGCCCAACAAAAGCAACAACAACAACAACAACAACAACATCAACATCAACAGCAGCAGCAGCCACAACAACAGAAAACAAACAAAAAAATGTGAAACGTTGAAGCTCGATCAGGATCACGAGATAAAGAGCGCAACAGTGGCCGCAAGGAAACGGGCGGCAGTGACCCGCGTTGCCGCAATGCAGATTAAGCTTAATTGTGCTCATTTCTGCATTAATTGCGCGCACACGCGCCTGCGTATGCCAACCCCGACGCAGACCCAGCCCAGGCCCTTCCGCACCATCTCCAGAAAGTGTAAATTTTTTGGCTTTAATGCGGACACGCAAGATGCGAGTGTGGCGCTATTCTAAGGATAATTTTTTTTTCATTTTTTCAACGAGAAAGAAAAGTTCTACATACGCATTAAATTAAGGCTCAACACGATGTCACACGAGCGCCACAATTACGAGTACAACGCACCAGCAACGCGTGCATTCAAAATTATTCATAGCGAAACAAGCGTCGGACATCAGAGCAGCGCAGCGCCGCGCATCGCAACGTATCGACGTGGCCGCTTCCGCTGCCCCAGAGGGCACGCTTTGTCGTCTAGACTGTTTCTGTTTGCGGTAGCGGGCACACAGGACGATACCAGCCGCCCTGCCACCCCTACACCCGGCCGAATGTTGTGGCTGTGTGCGGTTTGGCGCGTACGGTCGGCCATTTTTTGCTCTCCTTTTAACCTGCGAGTTAAATTTTTTGGTTTGGTTTTTATTTAATTTTCATTTTGTTTTTAATTTTTTCGTTTTTGTATTTTTAATGAAAATGAAAAATGGCGACACGCGCGTACGCTGCACAAAAACCGCAAAACAATTTTATTTTATTGTAGTAGAAAAACCTCGAGGCAATAATTTAATGCTCGCTCGCTGGAGCGCTCTTTTTATTTGTGGCCGCTTGCGATGCAATGGATCCTTGGCGCATCCGAGTGCCGCTGGCAGTGCCAGTATGGAGCGGGGGGAGAAACACGGAGGCAGTGGCAATGCGCTGGTCGAACGTCCGCACGCCAGCGAATAAATATAAATTAATTAATTTGCGTATTGCGCTCGTGTTGCAATTGCTGCCAACGCCACTGCCCGTGCCCATACTGGAGCACTCACTTAAGTGGGAGAATGGATGTGTGTGTATGTGCAGTGCGCTGCGCGTTGCAAGCGCGAGTTGCGCCAAAAACCAAAATTTTCGCATTCACTATTTTTGGGGGAATTTATTTTAAAAATGTTTTTTTTCGGGGTGGGGTCGTGGTGGGTTTTGCCGTTGTTGGTTTTGTTGTTATTGTTTGTTGTTCTTTTTTTTTGGCCAATTCATACAACAATAAAGCAATAAACGTGTACAATTTCATTGAACATTTGTGCATGGATAAATTCGACAGCCAGTGAGTAGTGCACTGGGGGCATTTAAGCGATATGTGTACATTCGAAGTGTACGAGTACGCGTAGCGCACAGTGCTGCAGTAACAAATTGCTGCCTCCATATCGAGTCCAAGCAACGCCAGCCCAGCAACCCAGCAGCCAACCAGTTAGCCTGTTTGCTAGCCAAGCAGCCAGCCCAGCCAGCCCAGCCAGCCCAGAGCAACAGACACACATGTGCCCATGCCTGCCTGCCTGCCGACCATCCTACCAGTCCAATTGCAGCACGGTGGGGCAGCGGGCTGGAGAGCGAGCGCTGCGTGCAGCGGCATTCAAATGAGTTACGGCGCTTGTTGGCGATTTTATTGCCACAGCGCGGCCATAAAATATGGTAAATTATAGCGGTTTGTTGTTTTGGCCATTTTGTTGTTATGTTACGCATCGACTCGGTTAGAAGCGAATCCGCTGCAGTGCAATGCCTAAAACGCTTGCATACCACCTCAACACTACACTCCTCCACTCTCAGTGCATCGCATCGCATCGCAGCGCAGCGCATCTCATCTCGTCATAGCTTCGCCGTTGTGTTGGCCACAATTTGGAATTCTGTTTACTCTTGTTTTCAAAATTAAGCATTATTTAATTTCGAAAATTGGCGCAAAATACGAATACCTCCAACAACAGCAACAACAACAACAACCACGTCAAATGCATTTTGTGGGCTGTGCATGCACGACCTTAGCAGCGAGTAACTAAACGGCACCTGCACGCATTTCGGAAGTAGTCCATGTACTCGCACCGCAGAGAGTGTGCTTTATCTACGCTTCCATTGAATTGGCCAGGCCAGGCATCTCGGTTGCTGCTGGTGTTGTTTTATGCCCAACCAAGCAAGTACATCACTTCCTTAACGCAGATTCTAATAAAAAAAACTCGCCACCTTATTTTATAGGGTGTAGTGAAAAGAAAATCTATTATTTTTGCTTGAAATTGAAGGCTGTATTTAGCATAGTTAGAATGATCCGATTTAGGTCAAATATACACCGTTTTGTTCGATAACTTGTTACCATTTTGGAGGTAATTTCATTATGCCTCTCTCATAGAAACCCTCATCCCTATTGGTAAAAAACTGTGATAGTCGATGTACACAAGCTTCTCTTGAGGCGAATGTTTTACCAACCAGATTATTCGCCATAGACAGGAGAAGGTGGTAATCACTTGGTACCAGGTCCGGGCTAAAAGGTGGATGCATATTAGCCTCCCAACCAAACTCCCTGAGCTTCTGGCGAGTCATTATCAATGTGTGTGTCCTGGCGTTGTGTTGATGGAACACAATTCCTCTCCTGGCCGCTTCTGGGTGATTGCCTCCTTCAGACGGTCCAATTGTTGACAGTACAGGTCCGAATAAAGAGTTTGGCAGGTGGAGAGCAGCTCATAGTAGATGATTCCGTGCCAATTCCACCAAACACACAGAAAAACCTTCCTGGCCGTGTATCCTGGCCAGGACACCGTTTGCGCCGGTTTACTGCGGTTCGACCACGACCGTTTTCGCTTGACATTGTCGTAAGTGATCCACTTTTTATCACCAGTCACCATTCTCTTTAGAAATGGATTGATTTTGTTGCGATTCAGCAGCGAATCGTAGATGGAAATTCGGCCCATGAGGTTCGTGTGGCACCCATACATTGAGCTACTTTTTGAATCCAGCCTTATTCAAGTGGTTCAAAACTGTTTTTTCTTCAAAGCTTAGCTCTTGGGTAATCGAATCAATGCTTACATTACAGTCGGACTGACCTATTTCTATGATTTTGTCCGCATTTTCGAAAATTGGCCTTCTACAGCGTGGTTTCATCTTTGACATCAAAACTACCGGAACCAAAATTGCGCATGATTGGCTGTTACAGTATCGAGGCCATCAACACTATTCATATTTTCCGGCGCCTGCCTTGAGTTTTCACCATTATCAAAAAAAATGTAAAATATGGAGTATTTTCTGTTTGCTGGTGTCCATTTTTGACGCGCGCTCAAACAAAACTGAGTCAAGAAATCACAAAACCAGCTGAGAAGTTTTTTTAGTACGAAATCTTATCTTTCTACCGCCATCTAGCGTAGCCTGCTCGCACTTATACAATGCGAGATACTGATTACGAAAGCCTTCTATTGGAAAAACAAAGCATTTCTTTAGACTACACCTATTAAATTCTTGGGTTAGATTGGGATATAATTATATCAAGGATTTGCTATTGGGGCTCTAAGCACGTGGAGAGATTACGAGAACATTAAAAGTTAGAAACATTTTTTAGATCGAATCGCTTTATTTATATTTTTAATAACCCTTGTCTTGGCTCGTCAGAGGTAAGGTAAACGGACTCGGGATGGATGGTTATCGTCTCTACATTCCACAGACACCAGGTAAGATTAGAACGTGTATAGTTGCCAAGAAAGATATTAACAGTTTTCTTCTAACTCCCTACAGCACTGGAAACCTTGCAACGGTGGTATGCGAGCACAGGCACAAGCCCTAGTTTGTTGCTAACGTCCGCATACTTTCCGTACAATGAGGAAGAGCCGCCACCACAGATCTTCCAGCAACTTATCGCTTACGGTGAGTCACGCGGACTAGGCTTAGTGGCTGGCTGCGACGCAAGTGGGCACCATGAGCGCTGAGGCAGCACTGACACCTATGCTAGAGGTGAGTCCATTTCTGATTAAATTCTCTCCACTAGGCTAACATTATGTAACAAGGGAAATCACCCAACGTTTCGAAATAAGGTTAGGGAGGAAGTTATTGACATCACTCTGACCACTGGACCTAATACTATAAGAGTCGGCAATTGGAGAATATCTGGCGCCTGCTCCTTTTCGGATCATAGTCGGATACGCTTCGATGGACATAGATGTCTCCGATTGGAAGTGCGGATACCGTATCCGCACACGCCTTCGCAACCTAACCTAACCTAAAATAAACTATTCCCAGCTGTACCCAATCTATATTCAACTAACTAAAGAAAAACTCGAAGGTCAATCCTCAGTTGCCTTATTTGTCTCTCCTACAATTTTTTATGAAGTGACTGCAGTTGCATCCGGTAAAAATTGAATTGTTTCAAGTGAGCTACTTACTGCGTATTATTCCGAATAGTTTATACTGAAGTGCTGCTCCTTCTGTTTGGGGTAATTAATTCATCCAACAACTCTCATTGCATTTCATTAATTTCGCTCGGATGTCTGCCGTATGGAAATGATGGGACAAAGCGCTGACTATGTCAGACTTCGCCAAGATATGTGTAAAAATATACGCACAAGATTCTACCCTATCATGTCCAGGTAATTTCATCTACAATCGTTGAGTGAATACCGTGCAAGTGAATACAAACCAAGTGCCCCACACTTACTCGTCTACCAGTTGAGTTGTCTACGCTTGGACTCTGAGCTGCTGCGATGTTGCACCGTGATTATATGCTTCGGCTGCTGCGTGGCTTAAGAATGTCCGTGCCATTGCAATTGTGCTGTCAGGGATATTCTCCATAATTGATTGCGGACTCGTACAGCCGAAGTATTTGATATTAAAAGTTCACTTTATAAATACGGATTACATGCGTCTCTAATGGCCCCACCCACAGCATTGGCGCCTGCGGCACAAATTGCTTAATTGCCTGCAGTAGCAGCAGCAGAAGTAGCAGCAGGGGCGGTGAAAAAGTGCTGCAGCAGGTGCGGTTGCGAAATGCTGCTCCCTTTGGCCGTGTCTGGTGCAGTGTGCTGTGCTGCTGCGCCTTAGATGCAATTGTGCGGAAAACCCCTAAACATGTTTTGGGGGTTAATTTAAAATTGTGGCTGCGCTCAATTCGCACAAAACAAAACACCAAATTAATGTTGACATTTTCCACTTTGCGGATAAAACTGCAAAAGACTGGTGCTGTGCGCTGCGTTGCGTTACGCTGCGCTTCTGGAAATTGGCAATAACGTTGTTATGCAATTTGGAATTCTGGTTGGCGCTGCAAGTGCTGGTAGTGGGGCGGTGTGGGTGTGGGTACGGGCCCGCATTTCAGTCGCCCTGGCGTGCACGGCGGTTTGAGACTGCACAGGCAGTGCCCATCTCTCCATCAGCTGCATCTGCATCACAAATTTTATGCAATTGCGAGTTTAGTTTATGACTTTTGCATTTTGCATTTCGCAATTTCGCAATGGGCAATTTACAGCACAGGCAACGCAAGTAGTTCGAGTACGAGTTCCAGTTGCTATTCGAATTGGGTCCGTAGTGTGCTTGATTGGCGCTACAGCATACAATGCATTTTATTAGCCAAATGCGCCGTCTGAAGGGTCTGAAAGGTATACTACATACACACGCATACTCAGGATGGTGTAACTTGCTACGTTTGCACTAAGCGGCCAGTGAGAGTTGCGTGGCGAGTGCGTAGTGGTACTGTTTGGATTGCCATCACTACCCGCTGCACAGAGCAGTGCATTGCACCACCAATTCAAACACTTCAAGTGCCGTTTGCTTGTTTAGCAGTTCAGTTTTACCCAAACTCATTTGGATTGCCAAAGGGCTGATATTCACATTGCTGACGGCCACAAACATCACTCCATTGTTTCTACGAGAAACAACAGAAGCCATGGAAACAGACGAAATTTTTCGGAGACAATGGAAAACATGTGCTAACGTGTGCCTGTGTGTACGAGACCAATGATATATGCCGCGGGCACATCATATCCTTTGTGCTATTCGCTCACCTTTTTAAGCGGAGCCACATTTTTCATTGGATTAATATTCTGACCAGATCTTTTTTTTTCTTAGTCACTGTTGTGGTCTATTCTCTGCTGTACTCTATTTGGACCTACCCATCATTTTCCACTCCCCTCAATTCTGCACTACTTTTTACTTTCTACTACACTAAGTATTACTTTAGATAGCAAATAAGTCTCTATTCTGGCTTACCCTCTGCTCCAAAATACTCCACTGTCTGCTCTACATTATTATCTACTCAACCCAACACTACTGATGTCTCTACTTCATACTAACCTCCACTATAAACTCCACTTTCTCAACTCTATTCTTTACTCTTTGCCGTGCATTTTACTATACAATATCATTTACTGTATTCTACTCCACCACACTATTGCCCACTCTAATCCAACCTAATTTCACCTATGCCTACGAGTCTCTGTGTCCTTTTCTGAAGGCTTCTTCTGTTCAAGAAGAGTGGATACAAGAATTTCATAAGCTGTCGCTCAAGGCATCTCTCCGACCTCAAAGTGGCTCTTGACAGCTGCATTTGATTATTATTTCTCACTGGATGTAGTAGCAATTTAAGTGGTTTTTCAGCGCCCCGCTTAAGATTTTGAACGCCTCTCACTTAAAATATGGAGTATTTCCGAACGGCTGAGTTCGTCCAATGGAAATGAAAGCCTTTCTTTACCATTTCGCTTACAATTGCAAGTTCTGTCTGTCTGTTTGTGGTTATAACCTGAAGTTCGAATTCAGGATTTCACTACCTTGCGGGGGACTAGGAAAACGGCTTCAAAAGCAGATCGCCCGTGGTACTACCATATCGCTCACTAAATCAAGGCTCACTATACGCAGAAGCATTGCCCTTCATCTCCTAGTTATGTGCAGTTCAAAAGAAATCATTGGCGTGATTGCACAAAAATTCGCCTATAAACTTCCCCAACATACTTTGCTGTACCGGACATTGTTACCACTTTGAGCCGCCTGCTTCCTTTTCGACATAATCGAGCAGCGGAAATGATTCGATACTTTGCCAAGTCCAACTACTTATACTCGTAAGCCATCCTGTGTTTATTAGCTGACTAATAAACTTAACAACTCAAAAGCCGCTATAGGCGCTACTCTTGTGGAGGAGTGTGTGTGTGTGTGTGTGTGTGTGTGCGCGCGTACGGGCATGTGAGACCCTCGAACGGGCAAGTACGAGCTATCAAACATCCTTTTAGACGCAGCAGACGTGGCCGAAAATTCACTTGCGTACTTTTGCTGTTCGACACGATGTACACGAACGTGTACAACAATGGTGGCAAGAACGGATAGCAGCGCCCGCTACTCCGTACATCGAATGTCCTTTAAGACGACTCAGACAAAGACGCAGGCAAATTGCTCGGCCAGCTGGAGCATGAGAATACTTTCGCAGCAAGTGGAAACAGTATCCTTGAGCGACGGCGACGACTGCTGCGGATAAACTGGGCAGCAGGCGGTGCGCCATGGTGGGGGCGCTCCACTAGAACTATGTGCTCACTGCACGCTGTCCAACGAAAACGACGGCGCGGCGATGCCGTGCCGTGTGCACGAATCACATGTTAAATCATCACAACTGCGAAACATGCCATTAAAATGGGGTGAACATGCTTTCGACATTTGTCTAACATGGACAGACACGGAATTTGTTTCATGGCCTCCCTTGTTTTTTTTTTCTTCATTCCTCAATATACAAATTTCTGCCACTTTGGTGCATTCCCAACGAATGAGAGAAAAAAAAAACCACTCCAAAATTTTAGAATGCAATTCCGAAACATATGAAACCACGTTGGAGTGTGTCCAACAACTGCAAACACACTCGTTTTTATAAAAGTTTGCGCCTTGTCTCTTTTTCCGTAAACGTTCCCATGGACGAGCAAGGAATTGGTGGAGCCTTTAAAGATGCTGCCAGTTTGCATGAAAAAAGGAATCATTTAGTAAAGTTCGCAACTTCCAACAGGCCGATGGACATATAACCGAAACACCCAAATACCCTACACACCGCTGCAAAGCAAGGTTTAGTCGAGTCCCGAAGCTTGCTTAGGAGTGTTTCCTCAAATGTTCCTCTAGTATCCGATACCGCAAGAGTGGAGTTGAATTTTGCAGCGATCAGCTCTGCCGTATGCAAGTACAGTACACCCACGATTGTGCGGGTTGATCTATAAAATTGTCCAAATACTAGTAAGCATCAAAGTATAGAAATATGATTAAGCAAAACGACTGCTAAATAATTAGTTAACAATTAGGTAAATATAATTAAAATCGAAATGAAACTTCCGAGTCAATAAAAAATGTGGCCACACTGTAGGACCATTACGGGTACTTTCTAGTATGCAGTTACTGCGGATCATATAGTGACAATATTATGAACTGAGAAGAATGCTTCTTCAACTCATAAGAACGACTTTAAATCTAGAGGAAATACGGATAAGAATGCAGGGCGGAATAGTGCAGGTGGTGAAATCCTGTGTAGGAAATCACGGCATTAGGCACAAAGAAAATGGTATATATGGCCTTGAGTGCAGACAGTGGTCCTCGCAAACACACTTGGAAAACTGGTTGCTGGTTGTGATTTAGTTTCTGGTGCCAGTTTTATCCAGTTCGGTTCTTATTTCATTCCCCATTTTCATCTCAGAATCTTAAACAGGTGTATTCCTATAATGTTGGTTAAAATTGTAAGGAAATGGGAAAGAGATTCCCTTGATCTTATCAGACCGACTGCTCTGCGGAACATGTCTAACTTCATAGAACTTGTTGTAGCAGTAAAAAGAGTGCCAGAACTTAGCTAAGGGCTTTGCTCACAAATCATAACACCACCAAATTTTCAGTTATTTCAGAACTCAGTTCAAATATTCGAAAAAATAGTAGGGACACGGCATTAGTTTGATAATTATATATGTGGGAATGGGATATTGATAGGTGGCAACGCTAAGCAATTGAACGAAAGAATGAACGGACATATGACGAACGAACTAGCGAACGGACGGTGTACGAAGTATCCATCAGTAAGTGTATGATTGTCCGCCAAAGAAGGCATAGAGTCGACAAACTCTCCCGTGGTCTAAGTATACTGTGTACTAATTATATTAAATAAACGGGAATACAATTGCCCAATAAACCGTCTTTTCCTACATATATGATAATATATATAACAATAATATAAATTGAAACGATTCATTTGATTTTCCGGCCATTTCGCTGGGGAATTCCAGCAAATTGGCACCCCTATAATGGTAATATTCATAGCTGTTGTCACTAAACATTTTTCTTTACTCACTCAAACATTATAAACATGATACTCACACACAAACTCGATTATGAATTTTAGGTTTCTTTCGGGACAGAAGAGGATTCTAATTCGATGGCGTGGTTGCATCTCCCTATGAAGAAAGAGCCATATTAGTAGTTGGATGCAGAATCCTTTAATATATCCGACATTTAATCTACCGTTGAAACCCGAAGTCAGGGAGTGTCGCTCCACATAATCGAAGGTAATACCGTACTGAATTTAGAGAGACAACAACCACCGTACTGAATGGAGAGAGACAACAAGAACTTTCAACAACCACTTCAGAATCTGTGGGGACTTAACCCAGAAAGAAACACTCTTCCATCACCTTTGCGAATGTTCGGCCTTGGCAAAGACCAGGTATAGGTTTCTGGGGGCTTCCTTTCTTGACAACCTATCGGACTATTCGGAGGTTAGTCCGACGAAATTACTATGTTACCTAAACTCCACGGGGTGGGTTTAGTATCTACCATGAGCTTTAGCCGTTAGTCGGTGAGAGAGTGGTATCAAAACGGCGCTACAGCGCTGATTGTAAGACGTATCGGGCAGATGCCAACCAACCAACCAACCGTACTGAAAATGTTTGTTGAATACTCTGCTCGATTAATACTCGTACATTGGGCAGAAGCCGCGGTCTGACAAGCAGACTTCCGCTTGCCTGCTCACTTACTATGTTCTGTTTTATGAGGACTGGAAATACGTGCCACTTCAGCTTCTTCGGATTAGGAAGTCATTGCAGTATCTCTTTCCAAAATAGAATGTCGCCCGTGTAAGTTGAATTTTAATTTTACTATTGATCATTGTTAAACGGAAACATTTTTGAAATAAATTAATCACGAATAAAGAGCAAAATGAACATATCTGAACACATGCGAAAAGGTGTTGAGGTGTCACTCTGAGGCAATTGGCACTCACAGCTGTCAATCACTTCGAATGTGCAGTGCACGCAACACTTAAACAAGCCAATCGTCTGTAGATGCTAAAATGCACTCATACACACACACACACGCACACACACATACATAGTCATTCATACATATGCAAAGAGATAAAGCAAGTTATTCGACACTTATGCGTACTCTAAACATAAACACAGCAACGGACGCACGAGGAAGATCGCACCAATTGACACGTCAAATGTAATGTCAACTGTCAGGCAAGCGTCAAAACTCACAAAGGACGAAAACTCCGATACACACAAAAGCAAAAACAAAGGCACAAACAAAATTAAATTCAAAAGCAATACGCAGCCCTTGGCGATCACAACGCAGCTACGGTCACATAAAACATCTCAGCGTAAAACAAATTTGACTTCTGTTAATCGCTGAAATGGAAGCAAGTTTGAGGATTCGATTACTGTCTGGCTTAAATATGTGAGGGATAACATGACCCATACGAAGAAACCAGTATGGCAAGCGAGAGCGCGCCACTGTAATTATAGAGACACCATATAACGAAACGCAGAAACACTCGTACCATTCCAACGATGGTCTAAATTTCACTAATTGTTGCTGTTAAACGCATCATAAAGTTCCAGAATTCAAATATAACATGTCTTTATGAACCTGGATGGCTCTCCTTTGACCCACTGATCATTACAACTGATCGTGCATTACCAGACCCCATGATGCGCCTTATTGATTGATAAACAAACAAGGACATCATTGAATAGACTAACGAGTTTTTCGATTTAGTAATAACTGGCCCCATGCTAGTTTAGTTTTCTCCTGGGTCCCAGATGCACACTTCAACCAGACACACACAGAAACGGTATGGAGGATTTTGAAGTCCCCTTTGTAAACTACAGTTTATTTAAAATTATTTTTATGCAAATCACATTTGACAGACACCGCATATGATCCAAATTCGTGTAGGCATATTCTCAACTGCTTTGTCTTATGTCGTAAACGTACTCAACTCTTGTGAATGCGATCCGTTCAAATTAATTATTAGCGCAAGCCTTTAGCCCTCCATATATGGACGCTTTATTTGCATACTTCAATTCTGAGTTAGCATTCTTCCAGTCATGTTCAAAGCACAAGTAACAACTTCATATGACCACGTTCACAGCACTTTCCAATTTAGCTAAACTGGACCCTCGGCTTTGTTAATACGAGTTATTTTGCAAATACATTGCCATAAAAGATTCTGGTACGCCTATAAGCGGAGAAGTCTTCAGATTTCCATTTTTCCTTGTCCATTACTTCGATCAGGTTTGAATATACGCGTACCTTGTATTTGAGGACGCATGCGCAACTATACTTGTTGGAAGCTAAAACATTCTTGGCCTTGGTGGAGATTTCGTACTAGTATTAAATGGGTGTCGTACCCATCTGTACACTTCGAGAGAGATGGTTTGTTGATCATATATCCTATTTACTACGTAAACTTGTGGGGGCTTATACCATGGGCTTAGTGGAACGGGCAGTCATATCCTCAACGAGTTTGAGCATTATGTGGATAGAGACAGAACCTCTTTTTTTTGGTAGAGAGGGTAAAAATGCCTGCCGCATCATCAAAACTGTCGTCACAGGTTTGGTATGTGAGAATTGCACCCACTAAAACATCCCCCTCCCTCGCTGAGAACATCTGCCCAATCTGGAACCCTTTTTATACTTCCTTCAAGGTGGACATTCTCACTTCGTCCCTATTGGACTCTCAACATTATTCCAGCGTACAGGTCCCGCTTCCATCGCAGCACATTTTCCACATATTTATCTACGTGGTCCTAGTTTTCTTTGCTGCTTAGCATAACCTTCACAATGTTCTCGGTGGCTAAGGTTTCACCGAACCTCTTAAGGAAGTGTAAAAACAAACCATTGGAAAAATTCAGAGAGAGAGAGAGAGAGTGGAGTGGAGTGGTTCATAATAAAGCACAACAAAAAAAAATAGCATTGTTCCTGATGTTCCATAACAACATTTTTACAAGTAGAGTTGGAGAGTTTTCGTACAGCAGTAACAATTACCAGCATCAACGATCCGATAAGGGTTGCATTTCTGAGCGTCTGACAGTGCCCTCCAAATTCATTGCTGTATAGTCGTACCACAGTTTTTCAGCAGTGTATTTATAAAGGCTGTAAAGTGTTTCATAACATGCTTGTATCTTATATATCCCAGAATTCTCGTATTATACTGAAAGATTATACTTAAGATCATAGACTATTCTTTACTTTTAGGATCCCTACTCAACTAGAGAGGATTTTTGTTTACTCCCCTATCAAGTTTGAGGAACCTCGTCGCCTGTCTCTGGAGCGCTGATCTCTCTTTTGTGGAACACTTTAGAATTTTTCTAAGCTAATGGGCCTCTACTCTCCCCTGCACAACCATCTTAAGCGGCAGCTCAATTTATTCAATACAGATAGAAAAGTGTTTATAAATACCCGGGTATTAATTAACATCAAAGCTTTCATTTCCTTTGATTTGCTGTCATTTAATTATTTCTTTTGTATAATTTACTCCCATTTTGTTGTTATTTTTATTGGTGCTGTGCAATTTCGTCTTTACATAATTTACAAATAAATCCTGAAGCAAGAAACATGGATTTTCCACTTTGTGACAATTGACAACAGACAATTTGTAGTTTGTGTTCGCAGCCACTTGCCGCCGCCGTACATCCCTGCTGCCGTAGATGCTCCACTCGGTCGTCGTATCTGCATCTGCCTGTCATTATGTTCCGCAACAATGACTTAATAAGAATTACAACAACAACAACAGGAACAGCAAGAACACTGACGATAACAACAATAGCAACAGAAGCAGGAGCAGCAGGAGCAGCAGCGACAGCGAAAGTCGAGCAGACGAATGAGAAACCTAATTGCAAGGATTGCAATTCCGGCAAGAACCATAAATTATATTCAACTGCATATCCTTGAAGGCAAATGGAGAATAATATAAGTGGCAACATTTTGGCCATGTTGTCATTATGGTTGCCATCTTGTGTGGCTTTAACGAAGCTGCCGCTTGAGACTCGAGCTGGCAGGGCCACTGCAACTGACACTGGCAGAGGCAGCAGTGACAGGGCAGCAGCAGAAGAGATGGCGGCATTGGAATGAGTTTCGTTTCGTTTGGTTTGGTTTGGCTTGCCTGGGTTGGGTTGGGTTGGCTTGGGATGGGTTTCCGTGTGCGTGTACGTTTGCGTTTGCGAGTGGGTGCCATCTCCGTGCGGCGTATTAATTCTGAGCTCATTTTGGGTCTCCTTGAGAAGTTCCAGCACTAGCGCTGCAATCGAATTGCCACTGCGTTTTCGATTTGGGGATGTTTGCAGTGCAAGTGTAGCCGAAGCCAAAGCCAGAGCCGGAGCCAGAGCCGGAGCTGGAGCTGATGGCAGCTGGTAATTTGCGAAATGTAGATAAAGAATGCCTTGGCTCAGCATTTTCAGTTGACACATGGATTTTCCGTACATGACAAGCGAGCGCGTTAATTTATATTGTAGAAAATGCAGCAAACTGTTCTGTGCGCTGCGGTTATCCTTACTATCCTGTGCAATGGCGACATATACTTGCTTCCTCGACAAATCTATGGGGTCTCTGAGCAGCATCATTGCTGCCGCTGTGGGTGCTGCTTCGCTTGTTGTTGTTGTTGTCACCAAACGCGCTCCATCACACATTTCAAGAGCAACTCATTTAATTTATTATCGACTTCAACTGCTAACGCGACGGGGTTTGACAAACATTGCCGACTGCTCAGTCTGGCCCCGCAAGACAATGGGAAGATGTTCGGTTTCTGGGAAATTAATTGCAACTGAATGTGGCTTACTTTCTTCGTTGCCAGGAGTGGCACTTAATAAATGTAGGAATTT
The DNA here is from genome assembly GCA_920105625.2 of Clusia tigrina. Classification (NCBI taxonomy): domain Eukaryota; kingdom Metazoa; phylum Arthropoda; class Insecta; order Diptera; family Clusiidae; genus Clusia; species Clusia tigrina. The sequence continues at coordinate 16,581,174 of OV050032.1, forward strand.
GCAATTTGCAGACACACACAATTCGTGTTCGCATTTGCGAGTACTTTGCAAATTAAACCAACTAGAGCGTTGAAGCGTTTGTGTATTAATTGCAATTTCATAATGTTCACAAAATTTAAATCGAATGAAAGCGCGCTATTTCCACTCGTCCTTTGAATCGTACCGGCAACAGTTGCTCAGTGGCTCAGTGAGACTCCCGGCCAGCCATTCACATTGTAATAATTTCTCCTACACTTGTCGATCAGTCATTACCGCTATCGCTAGCTAATTCTGGTCTTTACATATCCCCTACAATGGTAGGCGTCTCTACTTGTACGGATTGTAGTCAGAATAATAATTTTCGTTCTCTGTATTTTGGCTAATGACGACTTTGACTATGTTTACACATTTCATGCCACATCAATTATAGACGGCAGCAGCGAACTTACAAGCGTGCAAGCGCAATGCTACATTGTCCTGCATGTTAATTGGTAATGGCAGTTAGTGTGCCAGTCGAGCAGGTGCTCGTAGAAAATGAAAGACCAATCCGTTCCATCTAAGGAGAACATCCGCCTCCAATCCAGTCCGGCAAAAAATGTTCTTTATGCTGATGTTTATTTAGCGGTTCATAAGAAGCAAATTACCGATGGAATAAGGCGGCCATAATCAGGTCCTTGGCGAGAATATGCCCAACAGCTCCATTTAATGTCCTGAAAATCCGACACGCGTGTGTGATTCGATAATAACTACTTCTGATTCTTTCAATGCCCGCTGACAGTCGTAATTGTTAGGAAACCGCCGTCTAAAATGAGCCGCAAAAGGCTATCTTTTTCATTGATCAGGATCTGCATAAAAAGTTTATAGATCCCAACTTCAAATTAGGTGCATCACTCGTATGATCTTAAACGTGTATAGATCTTGGTCAGTGAAGCGAATATTGAGTCTATAAGTATATCCGATATATAACTCTTATCAGACACCAATCAGGTACAATGTAATGCTGGATGTGGATCTAATCGCTTGTATGCAAAGTATTCTCGTCTACTCTGAGCTATGGACTCTGAACTATGGACTCTGAACTATGGACTCTGAGCTATGGACTCTGAACTATGGACTCTGAACTATGGACTCTGACCTATGGACTCTGAACTATGGAAGCTAAACCTTACCATGTGCATTAAAGCGCAATCAATCTTTGCCGCAAACCGCTTAGCTTGGGTCCACGCTGTGCGCTGTCATTTGCTTCCGGTGCCGAAATTCTCGTATTAAAACATCACACAATCAAGCAAGCTCAGATGCTCCGTCCCGTAAGCCAGTTAGCAAACAAATTCGCATTTTGTTAACATTCTTGGCAATTAAAAGTCGGAAGGGTTGGACGTCGAAACGGTTTTAACGAGTTCAGCACTTGGCCGGAGGTTTTTTCGTACGTGGACATGAAATTTGCCGCTTGTGGATATACGAGTACTTTGCCCGCTACTCCGCCTCATTGAGGCGCACGAGGACCGCAGCTGGCCGCCGCTGGGAGCGAACTGCGTTACGTGCTTAACTGCGTGTACCCAGATTATGACACAACACTCGAGCGCTTACGAGTCAATTGCGGGAAGCGGGAATGGGCGTACACTTTAAGTATTGCATTTCGGCTTAAGTGCTCTACGAGTAATCAGTTGAAATGTTTTATTGACACATAGTCGGTAAAAAACAGAACACTAATGCAACGACGGCAGGGTAATGCCATGCCAGATATGGGACTACCGGGCGTACCGACACAGCAGGAGCAAAACTCACAGTGGCGGGCGGAGTTTAGGTGTCGTCCGGGTACATGTGCGTTTGTGTGCTTAGGGAGGATATTAATTGATTTCGCACTCCTTTTGACAATTCGGCTCTCGTAACGCACACGTGCACACGCACTGACACACGCATACGCACGCACATGCCACTTGTGTGTGCTGAGTGCACAGTAGCAAATTGACACTACAATTTGCCATTGCTCTTCCTGCTGCTGCTACTGCTTTCCTGCTGCTGCTGCTGGTGCTGTTTTTGCTAAATTGCTCACATGATGTTTATGAGTTGTTAATTATGCAGTTGCACAAGTTGCGCTCAAGTTTTACAGACCAAAAGAAAAAAAAGCCAAACAAAATGGAAAATAAAAACAGTGCATAAAAAAAAAAAAATTAGCAAAACACGAAATAAAACTGAAAATTACGCTGGAATTGCAATTTTGTTCGGCGGGATTGTCGTGTCAAGTTGTTGTCACTCTTCGCAAAAGTCATTAAATTTACAAGCAGCGCCGTGTTCGTAAATTGCTCAAGCGCTGCAGCGACAGCTCGAACGCTTTGCAAACTATGGACCGGAGGACAGGCGGTCGGACGGGCGGACGGACGCATACGCAAATCCACAGATGCACATCAACGCATCGCTCGCAATTACGACGGGCATACGGACGTGACACTTAAAAATTTATAATTATTCATGGAAAATGGCAGTTATTATCTTTTGTTGTTTTTATGGTTCACTTTTTTATATCTATTTTTTTTTTCTTTTTGTTATTTTTATATTTTATTTTAAAATAAAATTTGTAAAATTTTAAAGTCGACCACTTAAACCCTTTGCTCTGGCTTGGGATGATTTTCGGGTCATCATGATTAACGCTTTAAACTGGAGCCACGCAAAAGTGACGCATTACTACGAAGGATGCCGGAAGCCACACGCAGCAACCTCAGCGATTTGAGTTGATTTTGCCTTTTATTTATTTCAATCCAGGCTCTGTGTCCATTTATTGCATTGTCAAAGTTGGGCACCGCGGCATATCAGGACATCCGCTAAAAGAATACCTACAAATACATGTACCAATATGTGGACTTTTCCTGCATAAAAGTTGATTGATTGAGCAGCCGTGGGCGATCTCTTAGTGAGACATGAGCCTGATTCCGTGACAGATCTGAGCAAAGCAGAATGCAAATCGTAAAACCAATCTTGCGTCATTACTCGCCTGTAAGCCACATTGTGATTGCAATAATACCAAAGTAGCTGATAAGGACGCAACTGATAAGAGTGATTGGAAGCTAGTGTGGTAATAGGAAGTGGAGGAGAAAATCACCAAGCACCTTTTCCATAATTGACCCGCTGAGAGTGGGAAAATATAGGAACCGGAATCGGAGCATCTAGCGACGTAACTATATTAAGGCTTCCTGGATTTGGCTGATGCAAATGTTAAATACCTGCCCATCTTTACTTACAGTAAATGCTGAGATCTGCAGATATAGAATGGACCTTGATGGTCTGAGTGTGTCTCCCTGGAATCTGCAATTATACCTGGCATTTTGTGATGTAAAAACACTCATATTAAATATTGTAACGAAAGGGTCCTTTTGTCTGTCATAACTAGATTAAGCTATTAAATCATTAGTGTCAGGTTTTCAGCATTAATTCAATAATTGTAAACCATTAGTAAAATATCATAAATAACAAGTAATAAACAACAAGTCAAAAATTTATATAAATGATACATCTTTTATACAAATGAACTTATCTTTGCTATTTATTGGATTCACCACAAAAGCAGTTGCAATAAATACAAAGGAGATGCAACGTGGCGCGTCCGGTGTGACTTGGCGGAAGTGAGAGAAAAACAATGAATCAAAAGTGAAAATTGTGGGTGACAAATGTTTAAACAGAGTTGTGAGCGAATTTTGTAAACCATTTTTTAATAATTTTAATAATTATTGTTGTTAAACATTACACCATAATTCAATATTTCGTTGGAGGAATGAAAACTATATCTAAGACCTTCCACTTCAAGGATAAAATATATAGAAAGAAGCATTTTAACACCATTTCTTAGACATGATTATCCGACTAGAATACTTACCATTAATCCCGGGACGACGACTTGAATTCAAATACTTCAATTAAAGCCCACTGATTAAACAATGTTGTGGAACTATTTGACACAATCCTGTGATGAAACTATATAGTGACACTAATTCACGTTACAATTAACAATTGCTCTCAAGTCTCTGCATGACGAAAAACTTCCCGTGATCTGCATTTTTTTTTACTATTACCTCGACCACATCCCAAATTTCCTTGAGACATCCCAAATTGGCCATGTGTTTTATGTTGATCCATTCCTGATTAAGATTTCTCACGGAATTCCTGACGTTGCTTTCCAGAATAATATTTACAAAGACAGCCTGAAAGAGTGGTCATCTGCTGATTACCAAGTACTTCATGAAAAACGAATACGTCCTTCGCTTTCTCAGTTTATCAGGTTAGGTCCACCAACTGTCCAGCTAGACCAGATTTTCTACGACAAGCCTTGTAGAATCTCCGTAAAGCGTTCTCATCTGGGGTGCTCTAGCAGTTTTGCCATCCACACACACATGAACTGCAGACCGTCCTCTAGCAGAACCCTCCCAGTGACGCGGGTTTCCAGCATTACCATTGTTATCAGGTTAGGTCCACCAACTGTCCAGCTAGACCAGATTTTCTACGACAAGCCTTGTAGAATCTCCGTAAAGCGTTCTCATCTGGGGTGCTCTAGCAGTTTTGCCATCCACACACACAAGAACTGCAGACCGTCCTCTAGCAGAACCTTCCCAGTGGCGCGGGGTTCCAGCATTACCATTGTTATCAGGTTAGGTCCACAAACTGTCCAGCTAGACCAGATTTTCTACGACAAGCCTTGTAGAATCTCCGTAAAGCGTTTTCATCTGGGGAGCTCTAGCAGTTTTGCCATCCACACACACATGAACTGCAGACCGTCCTCTAGCAGAACCCTCCCAGTGGCCCGGGTTTCCAGCATTACCATTGTTATCAGGTTAGGTCCACAAACTGTCCTGCTGAACCAGATTTTCTTCGACAAGTCGTGTAGAATCTCCGTAAAGCGTTCTCATCTGGGGTGCTCTAGCAGTTTTGCCATCCACACACACACAAACTGCAGACCGTACTCTAGCAGAACCCTCCCAGTGACGCGGGTTTCCAGCATTAGCATTGTTATCAGGTTAGGTCCACAAACTGTCCTGCTGAACCAGATTTTCTTCGACAAGTCGTGTAGAATCTCCATAAAGCGTTCTCATCTAGGGTGCTCTAGCAGTTTTGCCATCCACACACACATGAACTGCAGACCGTCCTCTAGCAGAACCCTACCAGTGACGCGGGTTTCCAGCATTACCATTGTTATCAGGTTAGGTCCACAAACTGTCCTGCTGAACCAGATTTTCTACGACAAGCCTTGTAGAATCTCCGTAAAGCGTTCTCATCTGGGGTCCTCTAGCAGTTTTGCCATCCACACACACACGAACTGCAGACCGTCCTCTAGCAGAACCCTCCCAGTGGCGCGGGGTTCCAGCGTTACCATTGTTATCAGGTTAGGTCCACAAACTGTCCTGCTGAACTAGATATTCTACCACAAGCCTTGTAGAATCTCCGTAAAGCGTTCTCATCTGGGGTGCTCTAGCAGTTTTGCCATCCACACACACACAAACTGCAGACCGTACTCTAGCAGAACCCTCCCAGTGACGCGGGTTTCCAGCATTAGCATTGTTATCAGGTTAGGTCCACAAACTGTCCTGCTGAACCAGATTTTCTTCGACAAGTCGTGTAGAATCTCCGTAAAGCGTTATCATCTGGGGTGCTCTAGCAGTTTTGCCATCCACACACACACAAACTGCAGACCGTACTCTAGCAGAACCCTCCCAGTGACGCGGGTTTCCAGCATTAGCATTGTTATCAGGTTAGGTCCACAAACTGTCCTGCTGAACCAGATTTTCTTCGACAAGTCGTGTAGAATCTCCATAAAGCGTTCTCATCTAGGGTGCTCTAGCAGTTTTGCCATCCACACACACATGAACTGCAGACCGTCCTCTAGCAGAACCCTACCAGTGACGCGGGTTTCCAGCATTACCATTGTTATCAGGTTAGGTCCACAAACTGTCCTGCTGAACCAGATTTTCTACGACAAGTCGTGTAGAATCTCCGTAAACCGTTCTCATCTGGGGTGCTCAAGCAGTTTTGCCATCCACACACACACAAACTGCAGACCGTCCTCTAGCAGAACCCTCCCAGTGGCGCGGGGTTCCAGCGTTACCATTGATATCAGGTTAGGTCCACAAACTGTCCTGCTGGACCAGATTTTCTACGACAAGCCTTGTAGAATCTGTATAAAGCGTTCTCATTTAGGGTGCTCTAGCAGTTTTGCCATCCACACACACACATGAACTGCAGACCGTCCTCTAGCAGAACCCTCCCAGTGACGCGGGTTTCCAGCATTACCATTGTTATCAGGTTAGGTCCACAAACTGTCCTGCTGAACCAGATTTTCTACGACAAGCCTTGTAGAATCTCCGTAAAGCGTTCTCATCTGGGGTCCTCTAGCAGTTTTGCCATCCACACACACACGAACTGCAGACCGTCCTCTAGCAGAACCCTCCCAGTGGCGCGGGGTTCCAGCGTTACCATTGTTATCAGGTTAGGTCCACAAACTGTCCAGCTAGACCAGATTTTCTACGACAAGCCTTGTAGAATCTCCGTAAAGCGTTCTCATCTGGGGTGCTCTAGCAGTTTTGCCATCCACACACACAAGAACTGCAGACCGTCCTCCAGCAGAACCCTCCCAGTGGCGCGGGTTTCCAGCATTAGCATTGTTATCAGGTTAGGTCCACAAACTGTCCTGCTGAACCAGATTTTCTACGACAAGCCTTGTAGAATCTCCGTAAAGCATTCTCATCTGGGGTCCTCTAGCAGTTTTGCCATCCACACACACACGAACTGCAGACCGTCCTCTAGCAGAACCCTCCCAGTGGCCCGGGTTTCCAGCATTACCATTGTTATCAGGTTAGGTCCACAAACTGTCCAACTAGACCAGATTTTCTACTACAAGTCGTGTAGAATCTCCGTAAACCGTTCTCATCTGGGGTGCTCAAGCAGTTTTGCCATCCACATACACACAAACTGCAGACCGTCCTCTAGCAGAATTCTCCCAGTGGCGCGGGGTTCCAGCGTTACCATTGTTATCAGGTTAGGTCCACAAACTGTCCTGCTGAACTAGATATTCTACGACAAGCCTTGTAGAATCTCCATAAAGCGTTCTCATCTAGGGTGCTCTAGCAGTTTTGCCATCCACACACACACAAACTGCAGACCGTACTCTAGCAGAACCCTCCCAGTGTCGCGGGTTTCCAGCATTAGCATTGTTATCAGGTTAGGTCCACAAACTGTCCTGCTGAACCAGATTTTCTACGACAAGCCTTGTAGAATCTCCGTAAAGCGTTCTCATCTGGGGTCCTCTAGCAGTTTTGCCATCCACACACACACGAACTGCAGACCGTCCTCTAGCAGAACCCTCCCAGTGGCCCGGGTTTCCAGCATTCCCATTGTTATCAGGTTAGGTCCACAAACTGTCCAACTAGACCAGATTTTCTACTACAAGTCGTGTAGAATCTCCGTAAACCGTTCTCATCTGGGGTGCTCAAGCAATTTTGCCATCCACACACACACAAACTGCAGACCGTCCTCTAGCAGAACCCTCCCAGTGGCGCGGGGTTCCAGCGTTACCATTGTTATCAGGTTAGGTCCACAAACTGTCCAGCTAGACCAGATTTTCTACGACAAGCCTTGAAGAATCTCCGTAAAGCGTTCTCATCTGGGGTGCTCTAGCAGTTTTGCCATCCACACACACAAGAACTGCAGACCGTCCTCCAGCAGAACCCTCCCAGTGGCGCGGGTTTCCAGCATTAGCATTGTTATCAGGTTAGGTCCACAAACTGTCCTGCTGAACCAGATTTTCTACGACAAGCCTTGTAGAATCTCCGTAAAGCGTTCTTATCTGGGGTCCTCTAGCAGTTTTGCCATCCACACACACAAGATCTGCAGACCGTCCTCTAGCAGAACCCTCCCAGTGGCCCGGGTTTCCAGCATTACCTTTGTTATCAGGTTAGGTCCACAAACTGTCCAACTAGACCAGATTTTCTACTACAAGTCGTGTAGAATCTCCGTAAACCGTTCTCATCTGGGGTGCTCAAGCAGTTTTGCCATCCACATACACACAAACTGCAGACCGTCCTCTAGCAGAACCCTCCCAGTGGCGCGGGGTTTCAGCGTTACCATTGTTATCAGGTTAGGTCCACAAACTGTCCTGCTGGACCAGATTTTCTACGACAAGCCTTGTAGAATCTCCGTAAACCGTTCTCATCTGGGGTGCTCAAGCAGTTTTGCCATTCACACACATACAAATTGCAGACCGTCCTCTAGCAGAACCCTCCCAGTGACGCGGGTTTCCAGCATTACCATTGTTGCACGAGTACTCGTACAATATAATTTCTTGACATATTTTTTCCGGTTGTGTGGTTGATTTTGGATATAATTTATGTTTGAAAATCGGCCATAAATTCATTGAAATTCTTCCGCTTTCTCGCAGCCGCTGACTTTTTAACGCGCCCAATTAATTTCGGTACATGTTCCTTTTTTTCCACTGTTTTCCACGAAGGCAGCGATAATAATCTTTCATGTATTTTCGCTTGTAAATGCGTAAAAATTACCGAAAAAGATTTCTTCCCGTTTGCTTTTCACTGCGGTGTGTTTGCTTAAGTTCTCTGAGAGTCTGAAAGAGAATATCGCGCCAACAGAAGCTATTTTCGGTTAATTGCGACACTAATTCAGTGGAAGCCCACAAAGTTGCCGAATGCGCGCTCCGAAATTAATTAAGTTACACACTTTTGTTTATGACGCCTGCGTTTTGACATGAATGCGAGTATACGAAATAGGTGCGAGACGGGAGTTACTTGTGAGTGATTTGTATGCAAAACTTTACGGAAAGTCATGCCGGTCGGGCGGCATCCGCTCACGGGACGACTGATTAATGCTGACGCAGATTTTCGATTTTCGATTTTGAAATTTGAAATGTGAAATTTGGGTTCAGGCTTAGAGTGGAACTTTGGCAGCTTGGAGCGTTCAATCAAACGAACGCATACCTACGGCCCTCCCAGTCACATGTGTCACATTTCTGAAAGGGCCCATAAATCTACTCAGCTGCGAGTGCGTACGTCAGCCGCTAAATTGTGATTTGTGACAGTCGAGCGTGCGCCGGCGGGCCACGATGCGCATGAGGCTCCAGCATACGTTTTCACGCCACACTGGGAAAAGCCTCGTCTGGCAGCAACGAAGAAAAGTGTGCATGGCGGTTATGCGTGCAGTGCCCAGCGGTATTAGCATACTTGACTTGAGGCTCTATTCCCCAAAGAACTTTCCAAATAAAAATCATTCTCACTTCCAAACTGATTCCTGCTCTCTTCTAGCTGAACTATGTGTGTGTGTGTGTGTGTGTGTATGTGTGAATTTGTGTGTGATTGTGTGCGGCATGGGAAATTGCTGGCCGTGCAATTGTTTTGGAGCAGACACTCGTCAAGTCGACAGACATGCTCGACGGGTGAAACAATCTCGATGTTCAACGCGGTATCTCGATCTCGTGTTTAATTGCCCTGTGCAGCAATTGTTGATGATGGTTGCGTGACTTTAAGAGCCGTTTAAAGGGTTTATGACCAAATAAAATGAAAATTTTATGGCCATACGCCGCATTTAATTTCTGTTGGGACGACTTAAGTGAAAACGAATTTCATGTTACTTTCAAGTTCTTCCAATTTAGAGGAAGTGGAAACATTTCTCTCTTTAGCCGAGCAATTTCAGCGACTGACCACGTCGGCTAAACACCATTATTATAGACCGCCGCGTCCACCACTCAAGACCAATTACGTTTTTCGACTTCCGAATATACTCGTACTCATTTATTCCAGAAGGGTCGACTTGAGCTACTTGCGAGTAGGTGGGATTAGCAGAGCTCCAATAAGTTGATTACGAGTAATTGTGGTTCACTGTGTAAGAATATAAAGGGAGCATAGAATAGATCAGTTGTTGCTGCTCACTTCTATCTTTTCTGGCCCCAACAAGTAAAACGTTCTTAGACAAATTTTGTGGTTTCTTCAGCATGTTCTACCAAGTCAATAGATGCTGGTAGAGTGGATCTCGTAGTATCCTACTTGAATTCTAGAACATTGTCAGCCGTTTCACTCCGGCTCTGAACTCTTCAGAAGTCACGGGTGTCCTGATCTGGGACTGTAACAGTGTAGCGAGAAATTTCTTAGGTTAATGAAAAGAAGTTATGAACCTCCTTTCTAGCAGAAGTCTGCAAACTTTTTCATTATTTTTCCAGTGTTTGGTTGTCGAGCGGTGTCTCCCGCTTTGTCTCACGGCACACAGAGATTCGAGTATACGAGTACATATGCAAAGGGCACCAATGCCACATAAAGCCCCCAACTTTGTGGACTTCTGCACAATATCTATAATTGTTTAATGCAACCGTATCTCTATTTATGATCTCACTGAGAGGCCAGTAACGGTATTTTAACTTCAAAATTGAGCAGTAATTAAGTCACTACAAGGCTCAGTATTTCTCTCGAGCTGATGAAGAGAAATCGCACCCAAATTTACCTTCCCGCATACTTCCAGAGAAAACTGAAACGCACACAGTCACAGCAATTGTGCTGCTGCTCGCCTGCTTAACTCCACCCATACGTACTGCTAAATCGTTGTTTATTCGTGTTGTTTATTGCCCTGAGAGTCCATTTATCTAACACCAGTTGACATTTTAAAGATGCCTGCACATAAACAAGACAGCCAGCCAGGCACGGAGCGCTCTCTGGCATCTCCCGTTTTAGGTCGGTCCAATTCCGCTCTGCTCTTCTACAGCTTCAGATCGTTTACCCCCTTGCAATGCTGCTGAGCCTTGCTGACAATTATGTACAACCAGGGAGCACCAGACAACAGCGTCTGCGACTTTTATGGGCGTCTAAATCGGGCATTCCCATCGTAATTTATCTCGCAGCGCAGTGCAGCAGCGCACGACTGAGAGCGCCCCATCGAAACGTACGACATTCGCTCTGCGATTTTGACATTTTCCTGTCAACGTCACGATTGACGCCGTGTCGGCGGCAACCAGGCAAGGCCGGGGGGGGGGGGGTGGTTTTGCAGCGACGTCACAAATGTGTGATTAAACGCATTCAAATGTCGCAGTAGATCGTGTTGATCGAGTGTAGCGATCGTCTTGAATTGTTTTTCGTGTTGCTGCATTTGGAAGTATTATTTGTGAGCGCTCTTTGAGCTTTCGAGTTAATTGAAATGAAATTATGATATTACAAGCGAAGTGTCGGCGCGATAATAGCGGCTGCCAGCCCCCTTCGCCCTTCCACTAGCACACGAGCGTGAGATATTATAGAATATGAGTATCTGGAATGTTGGCGTTTTGATACGATTATTTCGGAATTTTTCTTCAGCATTTTTACATGGCGCGTAGATTTGTCGTATGCGTCGTGATTGATGGGTTAAATTTGTGATACAATATTCCAGGCAACGTGCTGCCACAACTGCGGCGACTGCTGGGACTGGTGTTTCTCAGCCAGAAATTAGAAAGTACTTAAAATGTTTTTGAATACGTCTCCGCGGCGGATTGTTGCCGGTGATTGTTGTTGTTGTTGTTGTTGTTGTTGTTGTTATAGGCAAGCGCAGCAATAGACAAGACGCCCAAATGCCGCTGCTCCTGCACATGCCGCAGCAGATCCATAAATCATGCTCGCTGTCTCAATTTTCTGAAGCGATTGTTCAGGTGGGCGTACCACTAAAAGTGGAAAACGATACAGAGTTTTCTCCAACATTCACCGCGGCATGGCTGCAGCCGATCATGTCCCAGCTAAGATCAGCTCAGCTCTGCGATGCTCAGATCATCTCAGTGCTTCTCGGCTCTACTCAACTCAGTTCGGTTCAGTTCAGCTCAGCCATAATTAAAATTTTTAATCAATTGGAGTTGTCGTTTGTGGCAGTTGTTGCAGATACAGATACAGAGAGTTCAGCAGCGAACGACCCCCTTCTGTTTTGTGGGCAACTAAATTCAAATCCCAACAAAAATGAATTCATGCCGTTCAGCATGCGCATCGCGATCTCAGCTTGCGATTTGCATGCACTTGATGAGCTTTGGCTGCCTGCCTGCTTGCCTGGCTGACTGCTTGCATGGCTGCCTGGCTGCTTAAAATCCAACTCGTAGTGGGTACATGTACAAGGTCTGAGTAACTGGCCGCCTGCCTGCCTTCCTGCCTTCCTGCCTGCCTGCTGACGATCATGGTGTCTACGCTCTGTCCACTCTCCATTCATGGAGCTGCATTATCTCGCATTTGCGACAGCGGCAGCCAGGCGACCTCGGCGGCTAAACGTGCGTGGCAGTCTCGTTGCTGCTGCCAGTACCACCGATATCCCGCTAGGAATATGACTGCGCATAAGTCAAGTTAATTTTGCGTTGATTTATTTTGATGTTCGATCTGATCTTGTGTTGGGGTTCGAGCTTCAGTTGTTTTGGCTCATGTTCGATGAAAATGATTGCGGAGTGTGCTGGTATGGCAGTCGCCAGCTCACTTGTCCGCCACTCAATGAGGTGTTGAAGGATGCTTAACACATTATTTTTGCATATTTCGCGAGCCAATTTATAAATTTGTTAATTCGCATCCCAAGCCTGGTTCACACGCTGGCCTTCATCAAGCGGAGGAGACAATTACACTACTTTTAGATGGAGCCTTGCCAAACAAAGTGAATGTGGGTTGATAGAAGCGCTGTAGTTTGTGTGTACTGAGATCGATAATAGTTTAAATTCGGCGCTTTTTCTTCTATGGCATTAAAAGTCTTCTATATTAACTGCCTCCAGTCGTTCCTGTTTCATGGTCGTTTACAGCAGATCCTCCACTTTTAATCTGCTATATTTCTATAATGATTCTAGTCATGCTTTTCTGGTTTCTCGATGGTCAGAGAATGACCCTCCATTGCACAGAGAATGACCCTAATCCACTCTACTAATGCGCCCACTGCAGTTTTTAAAGCTTTCTGGACGTTGAATGTTCAACGGACCTTTTTCCCTCTTCTGAAGCTTGCTTGATATGCATCAATCGTAGTCTTCCAGTATGGAAGTATTTGTGATCCGAATATCGTTGTATAAACTTCATAAACAGTGGACACCAAAGTTCTCCCTCTATTATTTTTGGATGCTCAGCGCTTCTAATATTTGTATATCGAGATGAGACTCACTGTTCCGGCAGTTTCTTAATTTCCTGCTCCTCATATTTTATGGTCATAATCTTCTTTGTATCCAATGGTTGCCTATTTGAATGCCCTTTAATGCACTCATCATGATATCCCGAGAGAAAACAAAATTTACCCACCTTGGAAAGTTCATTGACCCTTGAATTCCAACGACGCCTCCTGACCAGCCATCTTCAATCAAAGATAGTTAGATTCGTTAATTGGAAACAAAAATATCAGATCCCTATTTTCTTCAAGGTAAAATTTGCTGATCCGGCTGTTGAAAAAATTCAGATTTGCCTTTACCTTCTCTTTTTGCTCCCCTAAAACATCTTAGAAACTACTCCCTTGGCCTTGTTGGCAGACTCAAAGTACCTTAAATATATTGACGTCTTATGCTGTCTAGCTATGAATGCCTTCATACTATTTCCAGTTGTGGTGGTGATAACGAGCTAAATGTGCGTAGGATGAGGAAGCATTCTCCAATATGGAGTTCCTTCAACAATATTACTCGTTTATAATTTAAAGTTCCTGAAGTGCTGTGAACTATTTGCCTTCAAACACAAGAGAAATTACTCAAACCTCATTCCTCTAAGCTAACAATTAGTATCAGGGCCTTCATAACGAATGCAAAAGGAACCAAACACCATCCTGCGTTATAATCCTGCAACTATCCGAAACTTTCTTTCGAAATGTGGGATTTACCACTATATGTGACGATAAGATGAAGCTCTGATATGGAGTAAAAGAGGCATTAGACTGATCGGCATCTGCACAACCGAAGTGACCCAACTACGATCCCTGCTACCATAACAGCAACGACACTGAGCATGTAAATTTAGAGACCAAAAAATAGGTGATGGAGTAATGGATACCAATGAGTGAATACCGGACATGTTCCCAAGTAGCTTAGAACTGAAATTTTAAAGCTTTTCTGACCGCCATTGCCTTCTTTAGTCTGACCTGATACTCTTGGTGCCGGCTGTCGACTGCAACCAGAGTGATGAACTCTTTTGTCTGTTCTCTTGGTGAGTGAGTGAGCATCATTTTTCAATTTCAAAATGTAATGATTACATTTTCTGCACTAGGATTATGCCTGAACTCTCCCACAAATCAATACAAGTACGAGGAAATACGTAATAAATATCTCAGCCATGGCAAACAAGTCACAATCGAGGCTTTATTCCTCGAACTTATTTTCCCTGTTCACGTTCCAAGTCGCGTTGGAATCCGTTGCCAAATTACTCGCAACTCCACCGAACCATTGAAATGACGTTCTCAGATCGTTCTGAACAACAAGCAATAACAAAGTGCAAAATGGCAAAGCGAAAAGTGAGGAGAAAAAAAGTATTGGGTGCAAGAAGGCCCATCTACAATTACCGCTGAGAGTTGGCAAGCAAATTTCTAAGTCCAGAGCTCGGATGTCTGCAATGATGCCAACTCACGCTGAGCGGCATTCGCCGGCCTTAGAGTTACGAATATGTGGCAAGTACTCGTACAGCGTAAGACTGCAGCGGACCAACGCTTCCCATCATTAGCGGGGCTAATAAGATACGAATATATTTAATCAAGTGCGCTGACTCCACAGCCACTTGGATGCACGATATTAATAGCCGCAGCTTAATCACTGGCGGCCAGCCACAGTATCCAGCCGTGCTGATACCGCCACCGCCATTAGACACATGAGCAAATCAAATTAAAAACGCATTCGTAAAAAGGCAGCCACGGCGTGTGCGTCAAAAGAGGCGAGCAGTACGCCAGCTCGTTCGCACCGCGCACAAAGCGCTGCAGTCCGGGACCGATAATTCTGTAGAAAACCAGTAGCCGCCGCATATGACAGCTAAAATATGACAAGTAATCATTTCAGATGGTGCGCTGTTGTTGTGGTTGTTGTAGGTCGGGCCGGTAGTGCTGCACCGAGCCGTGTACAATAAAAACCAGAGGCAACAATAACGAAAAACGTGAGAGCCACGTCAAAACACTAAACCAAAATGTCCAATCCAAGTGGCATTCATTTCATTTCGGGGAAAACGCCAGCAAGCCCAGCAGCAGCAGTGGCAGCAGCAGCACTAGCAGCGGCAAGGACGGACGTGGAGCGACGCTACTTATCACATTGTCGGAATCTCGACTCAATGGGCTTATACGGTCCCATCATAAGCATCATGTGGTCATAATCATAGACATCACAGGAATCACAGAGCCATCACAGGCATCAGTTTCATCCTAATCGGCGTCGGCAGCTCTTGGCAGCGGCTCAAAGTATTCACCTCGTATAACACATTTTTGTGACTCGAGTGGAGTGATCTGGAGAGATGTGATCTTCATAATTTTTTGTTTTTATTTTATTTTGTTTCATTTCATGTTGTGCTTTTTTTGTGTGGCTTTACATGAGCCTCCTTAAAGTGGTTTTTTACGCGCCCGTGGTCCCTGCAATTGCAATCATTCATCAGCTCAGCTCCTTTGTAGACGAGTTCACCTGATGATCATTGAAAAAATTGCCGCCATTAATAAAACGATAACAGACAAAAACAACAGCAAGGAGTAAACACAAAAACAAAAGCAACAGAAAAAAGAGGGAAGAATCCGAGCATCCGAGCGGTCGACGTACGCGTGCTTTTTACTCGAACGGATTTTTTCCCTCCGTTTCTGGTTTTTTAAAATTTTTTATTTATTTCACTGCGCAGAGCGACCCATTTTTTCCGCTGTCATTTCAGCTAAAGCGTTTTTAAGTTGTTTTTCCCTTGCTTAATGGTCGTCAATTAATTATGAAGAAAATGTCACAGCAGAGGTTTGGCAGTTATTTATTTAATCAACTATTTGACAATCTTGTGACGTTAGAAGAAAAGGATTAGCTTAAGTAGCTGTACAACATTTGTCAAAACTGAGCAGCGCGCCAGGCATCGCTATCGCATCGGCCACTTCTCAGAAGCTATTGAGCAGTGCAATTAATACTCAACCGATAAAAAGACACACACACGCATTGCCACGTAACACACAGAAATACTTGCGTACATACATACGAATACACACACACGCACAGCAACGCAGTCACAAAAAGGATTTACTCGGCAAATGTAATTTCAGAGTTGCGATGGTGTCACGCCACTAATGCGAGTAGGTACTTACGTGATTTTGGACCCACTGAAAATATGGAACAATTATGGTTCCTTGCCGTCAATCGGTGCATGCAACAAATCAATTCTTAGAATGCTTCCGACCAACGGCGCTATAAAATTACATATGAAGAATTCAATTCACTGCCGAAGATGACGGAAGGTGCGTAGGCAGAGAGTGAAGCAAGCGATGCCAATTGTAATTATTTATTTATTTTGTTTTATTTTATTAAAATTACTTACAATTAAAATTATAAATAATTAATGGCTCTAGCTGCCAGAACTATCGTCTTATGATTTTGAGATTTTATATAATAATAATGTTCTCCTGAATTTGTCAATTGCCCCGATTCTCAGGGAGTAATCATGCGAATTTTTGATAAAGGTTACAATTTTACTACCCAAGACCCAAGTAGTCTCAGAAGTTGTTCAGGGGACATATCGAAAATATAATGTTTGTAGCCACCCTTTGTGGTCTAGTGGTAAGCATGCTAGACTTACAACCCGAGGGTCGCAGGTTCAAATCCTGCCCCGGGCTTGGTCTCCAAAATGCTTCTTTCTTTAAAATCCTTTTCTCTTCGAGTCGAAAGCCTCTGTAGCTAGTACTCATTCCCGGAAGACCTTGCACTCATAATTAATTAGGATGTAAGATATAATAATTATAATAATAATAATCATAATAATAATAATAATAATAATAATAATAATAATAATAATAATAATAATAATAATAATAATAATAATAATAATGTTTCTATGAATAGTTGCAAGGCTTTCATGGGATCAGAACAAATTGGAAGAGAGTCGAACTCAACCTCCTTCAGGTCGGTGAAGCCCAAGCATTAACCTTCAACGTGAAAGAATGTTCAAGGCCCCATTTATTTAATGTTTTTTTTTTTATTGTTTTGTCGGAACAATCTAGTAAGCGCAGCACTCAGACAGAGTATATATCCATTGTACTGCACTTAAGGTTCCCTTTTACTCTGCTTTAAATCTACCCGACATCCGAAGAAATAGAAGTAGATACTGTGGTGCCAAGGAGCCAAGTATTTAATGTTACCCTTCAAAATGAATGTTTCCAACCAAAAATAGCTACGTTCCGCACTAGTGTGGTAGGAATCGTTTTGCGTGAAGATCTCCCGATGCGTACGAGTAGTTTCACAATAGTGATGCTAACTGAATGCTAAATTCCAGTATTCAACACCTTTTCATTTCTTTCTGCGGAGTAATGTCAACGCACCTCACTGGACCCCCAAAGGATCAAATGTGCATTTCCAAGAATCATATTTCTAAGAAAGATTCTTCTTTGTTGTTTGAGATAACTCTTTTGAAGACTTTCATCGGTGGGACTCAGTAACCATGTGTAGTGTACGAATACTTACGTTCTCTTTATATGTCTGAGATAACAAACAAAATTATTGTTGTTCTCCCAGCTAAATTAAACGATAATGAATGAGAGAACAACTGAACTTAACACCATCTAGAATTATATTTGTAAATATACAATATCTTGTGCGAACAGCATGCATAAATTTTATTGAATTTGACTGCCTTTGACATGTTGTTTGGCAGACAGGAGGCCACGGCCATGGTAGGTGCCTATTTGTAACTATATCGCAACATGCGGCCACTGTAAGAGGCAATATGTCCAGTATTAGGCCATGCTTATATCCTTTTTACTTTATGCTGGCAAAACTTGGCGACTAGTACTGGCCCAGAGCCCAGTCTGAGGCTTATTGAGCAGTCGTTGGCAAGGCTTTGTATGACTGATGTTGATTAGTTCCAAACTTTTTAAGTTGCTACCTCACTATTAATATAGCACTGAAATTGCGAGGCTAAAAATTCCAACAATCATTAAGAATTACCTAAGTACTCCTATAGAAGTATGTGAGTCAGCTGTGGTATCAGATGGTCCTGACTACAATCCACCAGAAGGTTCAGAATATAACCCAACAACACATTTGACATCGGTTTGCCTTTAGTCAATATTGACAAGCTCAGCCGAAACACATGGCAACTTAACTCAGCCCACTTTTCAGATCGAGCCTTTTTGGTATGTGTGACTACGAGGTCTGTACAAAACGTATCGCGAATTTTGAATATTCGCGGACTACGGATGTTCGATTTTCAATCTTTTTGTGGCGTCATGTTGGTACTCATGACCCTGACTTATGTTGACAATCTCGGCCATTTTGAATGTTCAGTCAGTTTTGGACAGCTATTGTGCGTGGACGTGTTTTAGGTTGTCTTTGATATTTGTCTATCCCGCGATACTTTTTGAACAGACCTCGTATATCCTATTATATACTTAGTCCACTTGGAAGCTCCACACAAATTTCAATTCTCTGGCTATATATAGCAGAGAACACAGAGAAAAGAAACTCTTTTTCGCTGCCAGCGTCCGTAGCGGACACATCACGATTTTGAGTGGATTCACCACGATTCTGAGTGGATTCACCACGATTTTCAGTGGATTCGTGTACAATGTCCGTCTGCTTTATTTCGCTGCTCTGCCGTTTGACGTTTAAGTTTCCTTTCTCTGTGTTCTCTGATATATAGTGCGAACAGCCCAGGGCAGCACTCCAGTACAGTCACATGGGGTTTTCATTTGCCAGAGTTGCTCTCAGTGGATTTCGCGGCAGCTCAATTGCTTAAGGCGACCAATTGTGCAACTGCTCCCCAACCGACCCCACCTGGTAAGTTATTCCGCAAACTTTCGAATATCTATTACGAGTACGAGGTGCAAGGTATCTCCACAATAGAAGGCAACACATCAACCATTTCGGATATTATTGCATAATTTATTTAAATGAAATTCAATTACACATTATTACGAGTATTTTAAATGTATACGATTCAATTGTTTTTGCTTTTTTGTGATTTTTATTTTTATTTTTATTTTTTTTTGTTGTTTTTGTTTTTGTTTTATTTTATTTATTTAACAATATGATTTATGCATATTTGAAAATTTATGATTTATTTCAAAATGTATTTATCACAGCTTACAAATTTCTTAATAAAACGTTACGGTTGCTTAATGAACTCTCCGCGAGTACACAATACAGACTGCACACGGCTCGCAATGCCACGATTATGAGCTGTATGCATTAATTAATTAATTACTTAATTACAAAGGAATAAAATTGTTTAGTGATGTGTGAGTAAATGTTTAATAATAATTTAATTAAGACCTCAAACTCAAATTGCCTGCATTCGAGTGAATCCATCCACGCTTACGAGTGCGCTGCATACAGCCGCAGCCGCAGCCGCAGCCGTGGCCATAATCATAGTCGTACAGCAGCTGCGTTTGCTGGTACCGCTTCTCTGCGGCCGCCGACTGCTTCCATTCTGCTAGCTGGCTCTCTGGCACTCTGGCACGCTGGCACGCCGGTTCGCTCGCTCGCTCGCTCGAAGGTTTCACAAACAATTTGTGAATATTTTGTTTTTTTTTCAAGTCATTAAACTCGCATGACTAACGCTCAACTTATAAATTAATTACAAGAGGTTTCTCCTTCGTTCTGTCTGTTTTTGCGCCAGTGGATGTGTCTGCATATGTATGCAGCTGAGAGAGTGTGTTTGTATTTGTGTATGATAATGTGAGACACATAAAATTCAAGAATTTACGATTGCGAAAGAAATTAAGTTTTACTACAGTTTAAAAAGTACTTAAATTACGTTTACGGCTTAATAATTAGTCTAGTATGTCGAAGCTTACAAACAATTAAAGTATGGTACAGTGCGTTACAAAGCAACGTGCCCCAAGACATGGCTCGCACGCCTTCATATAAACACAATATGAGCTTCTGCCAACATGACCGCTTCATATGTGTAAACGATGTTTGGCATCGACTTCAGTTGCAAAGCATTCAGCATTGTTGTTGGGCCGAGAAACGCGAATAAACACAGCTGACCTTTTAGTATATGATAACCACAAGTCTGAAGTAGTTATGGCAATCCTTGACATTATAGTAAAAGTCAACTTACATATTAAAACCTGTGTAGAATTGGCGGAATTGCACCAGCCCTGCAGAATCTCGGCTTTGAGTTGATTTACTGAACATGATTTTGGTATGTTATGAAGGCAGTTCAATTACACCCCTTACTAGGCTGCAGAGCAAAAATTCTATTTACCATTTATAAGTTGAAGTAAAACTGCAAAAATTGGATTTACTGGTAGGACTTTCGCACATTTGGTTCTTCCTATGCCCTTACGATGAATCATGGACAAAAGTAAATATTTTTGATATCAGCTGTTCAGCGAAACGATACTCGTATCATTTGGTGTGATGGAAAAATTGAAGTGCCAAATTAACAAATTTAAAATTTTGTTACTCGTCTGCTTCAAATTGAAACATGTTTACAGATAATCTGGATACACCTTTTCCAGATAGCCTCTAGAATGCTTAGGATAGGTGTTGAATTATTATGCTAGGAATAATACTTGAAGCAACTTTTAGTGGAGACATTCCAAACAATGATATCAGGCCTTTTAGCAGGCATTCTGTCGGCATTTTTTGTGCCAAGCAAGTTTTGGGCGTATACGTTGTTGGTGGACATTTGTTTGGAAGACGTTTCTCTGGAACACACTGTACGTGCATTAATGCTAATAGTAGTGTTAAGTTTATTGCAAATTGTGAATTGCAGCATTTATTTGGTTGTTGCACAAATCCCGCTTAAAGGTTTTACTATAAATTAAGTTCGCTTATATTACGAGGACAACCGCCACAAGGTGAGCGGGGCGGCCCATTCAACTGGGGAGGGTGTGTGTGAGTGAGTTTGTGTGTGTGTGTGTGTGTGTGAGAAGTTGATAGCTGAAACAAGTAAACATACCGTGAATTATGTCACATCTTACGTACAAGGTATGTGCTGCCTTGAAAGAATCTGTGGAACACCAACTGACCTCTTTAATACTTTTGGCATGAGCAGTCCTAGACTTCGGTACGAGCCGTCGTCACATAGTTGTGGCATGCTTGGGCACTGCCGGGTGATGTGTTGCTGCCGTATGGTGTGCCATGGCTTTTGCCGCCATTACTGTAGCATATGCCGTTCGTAGGGCCGGCAACCGGGCCCGCAAGCAGAGGAGTAACAGCCGAGGACGCCATCGAGCCGCTGTTGTGCGAGAGCTTCATGTTGGGCGGCGTCTGCGGCGGCGTATCGGGCTGGATTTCGGGAAACCCCATGCGCTGCTGCTGCTGCTGGTAGCGGTGCACCTGCAGCTGCTGCGCATGCTGCTGGTGTGTGTGTGTATGGGGGTGTGGGTGTATGGTGGGTGGCGAGGTAGGGCTGGTGGGCATGCCGGAGCTGCTGTTGCTGCTGCTGAAGTTGCCGGGTCCTGTGTACGCCGCCGTAGGTATCCGAGAATAGGGCGATCCGCTTACGTAGCTGTTCATTATACTCAGCGGCGAATTGTGTGCTGGATGCGGCTGCAGCTGCATCTGCTGCGACGGAGGCTGCGGCTGCATACTGGCGCCGCTGTTGTTCGGCACCAATTGCTGCTCCTGGTGAGCCTGCTGCTGATGCTGTTGCAGCTGCAGCTGCTGCTGTTGCTGCTGATGGTAGTACTGCTGGCCCATATATGATGTTGGCGGTGGCGTTTTGCAAGCGACTGTGTCTGCTAGACTCCAAATTTTGGGCTTGGTTGCTGGAATCGGTATGCCACAGTCTCTGCTCATGGGGTTTTTTGGAGCAGCATAGTTGGTCGGGTCTTGCGCTCCGTAGTTGATTTGCTGGGCCCCATGCTGATAGTATGCCAGGGTAGCGTGTTGCTGCTGTTGTTGCTGGTGCTGCTGCTGTTGCTGATAGGGATTGTAGCTGGGGTGGTGGTTGTAGGTGGCGTTGTATGCCCCAAATCCCCGCATAGCGGCCAGATTCTCCGGCTTGCGCTCGTCCTCGTTTAGGTCGTCCTCCTTGTCCTCCTTGCCGAGCTCGGATTTGACATGCTGTGCATCTGCAAGACAATTCATATAAATTGAGTTAAGAGCACTTGAGTCTAATGCGAAAGTAAGCAAGTTTCCTAACGAATTAAACTTGGCTGTCTAGGGCAAACACCCTCAAAATTGTTCGTAGGCGTTGAAGCGTGCAACCCCATTGCGCAAAGCTCTCAACTACAAAATGCTCAAATTTCCGCCACTTTCAGCTGCTGCTGTGATTTGGTTGCGCCAGGCGTACGTAACTCAATTTACAAAAGTTAAAAACTTCGTGAAGGCCACTTAAAGCTGCGTTCAGCAGCCCACTTTGCCATATGCTGCCAACTTCCGGGGATGTAAATAGAGCTCAACAAAGCAGACAAACAAACGATGGAAGAAAGCGTTCGTCGCGCCACATAAATTTCACTTAAACGAAAACGAACGACCCGTCACCAAAACGCCAAACGGGGTGGCACTGTTCTACGAATAGTGCTATGCTAGCCGTAGGACCGCTGGGGCGCTGGAGCGGCGGAGTGACGGAGGTGGGGTTGGCTCACAGCAGTAGCAGCCGAAGTGGAAGTAGTGCCTTGGTTTCTATGAAACACTTGAAAAACAATAGAACAACAACCCCAAACATGAGGTCGTCGTTTCAGTTGGCACCGAACATAATGCCTTAGCGTCTTAACGTCTTAACGCAGCAGCGTGGGTGGGAGTTGGGCGCTTAGAATGACACAATAATGAAGTAAGTTTGCAAAAAATCTTGGCTGAGGTTGACATAGGGCAGTAAGGCACTTAAGGAAACACAACCAACGTTAAGAAGGTCAATCTAATTGGGGGAAATTTGAAATTAGGCATTTAATGAAATAAGAGTTTTTGGACGATTGGTACTTTTGAGCTTGGATGGCATTAAGGGTGGGATGGGAGATAAGTCTCACGTGCAATCTTTGCTTACCTGTAGGCTGTTCGCCGGCAATGATGCCAGCACCCGTACCGTAAATGCTACCAACGCCAACGATAACTCCCACACCGGCGCCGCCACCTCCGCCACCAGATTTTTCCGCATCACTTGGATCCTTTTCCTTGTCATCATCGGAAAGTACTGCATCATCGTCATCTTCGGTCTTGTTCTTTGGTTCCCAGGTCATTTTGTTCTCCTTCTTTAGACGTCGGCGGGCATTGGCAAACCAAGTGGACACTTGAGTCAATGTCATCTTCGTTATAATGGCCAACATGATTTTCTCGCCTTTGGTTGGATAAGGATTCTTTTTGTGCTCATTTAGCCACGCCTTTAGGGTGGCAGTGGATTCGCGCGTGGCGTTCTTACGACGAGCTGCCAAGTCATAGCTAGCGCCGTACCTGTAACAAGTAGAAAGGATGGGTTAATTAAATTAAGACGTACACAGATCGAAATAAAAGTGTGGACATATTTCATTTACTGCACTGTCTGTCGGACCATTAGAGGTAAATTGGAATGCGCCAGGAATGTGAAGTCAATGGGTATGTCAGCGGCTTTCTTATGAAGTGTAAACAGTCATGTATCTTATTATCCGGTACCAGCAGCAACTACAATTAAAATATTCAGAGCTCCACCAACAACTCAGTTGCACAGATTAATGAACGTCAGTTGTGAGGCAAGCAGTCCCTTTGAACCGGACCTACTCATCACCATGTTCTCATTTTGTGGTATTTGTCTGCATTCAAAAAAAGATCTCGTCAAGGCACGATAAGAGTATCTAAAAATGCCGCAACGAAGTCTCTCAGAGCTTGGCAGTCTCAGCATTTGTGTTTGCACTGAATGCAGTCAGATAGTCTACAACGTCTGTCTGCCAGTTGTCTGCCACAAATGCCTTTAGTTGGGAAATATTTAATTGTGTGCAAACAATTATGATGACAACAGTAAGAACGACAATTGCAACAACTACGACAACAACAACAACAATAGCTAAAGCAATTTCATATTTATCAACACAATAATTGCGTAGAATATGCATTTGAAGTGGCGAAGTGGCTCAATTAAATGCAAAAAGGCTGCCGCCGTATGCAATTTGTAACTTTGTCGTGGCAACCCTAAAGAAAATGTATCGATTTGCAACTAAACCCCCAGTAGCCAAGTTAGTGAATGCCTCGCCAAACATAACTATATAATCTATATAAAAATTTGCACCGAACATGTATTACCCAAGTATTTTTGAATGTGTCCTCCTCGTTCAGAACGATTGGCGCCACATGAATGGTAGGATATATGCATGTTGTTCCAGTAGTATTTCGCCTAGAGAGTCCTACATATGCCCGAATAGGCGACACGTCTTCCAAAATCTGGCAATTAGTGCAACAGATTCTCTCTCTATATATCAATCTCTCTATCTCTATCGCTATCTCTCTCTCTATCTCTATCTCTCTCTATCTCTATCTCTATCTCTATCTCTATCTCTATCTCCATCTCTCTATCTATCTCCATCTCCATCTCTATCTATCTCCATCTCCATCTCTATCTCTCTCTATCTCTATCTCTCTCTCTCTCTATATAATGCCACATTTTTCCTCCTCTCGCTCTCTCTCTCAAATTTTTCATTATTTGTCTTCTTCTCCCTCTATACATCTCTTTCTCTACCTCTTTGTGTTACCTTTCCTCACTTTCTCGCTGTTTTTCTCTCTTTGTTGACTTATTTTATTTCTCTTTCTCTCCTTTCCATATCCGCATATATTCCCGCCCATTCCACTTTTGCTCACTCCGTACCACAATCTCCATATCACTTTTTCTCTCACTATATGTGTATCTCGTTTCTTCTTCTCTCCCACTCCCACTCCCACTCTCCCTTTTCCGTTTCTATTATCACCAGAGAACACAGAGAAAAGAAACTTAAACGTCAAACGGCAAAGCAGACAAATAAAGCAGACGAACGTTGTACACGAATCCACTGAAAATCGTGGAGAATCCACTCCAAATCTTGGTGTGTTCGCGGCGAAAAAGACCTTTTTCCTTTCTCTGTGTTCTCTGATTCTCACTGTGTTTCCTCGCTTTTTCTCTCTCTCATTTCTCTCCCTCTCTCTCTCTTTTTCTCTCTCTTTTGTTTATATTTTGGTATTTTTCTTTTTTTCTCCTTCTCTCTTTTTTATCTTTACCTTTCTTCTTTTTACCCCTAAATTTTGTCTTTCTTTTCTTTCCCTCTTTTTTCTTTTTAATATCTCCATATATTCTCCTTATTTGTCTTTCTTTTCTATCCTTCTCTTTCTATCATCACTGTGTTTCCTTGCTTTTTCTCTCCTTAATTTCTCTTCCTCCCTATCTCTCTCTCTTTTGATTTCATTTTCGTATTTTTCTTGTTTTCTCCTTCTCTCTTTTTTATCCTTACCTTTCTTCTCTTTACCTCTAACTGTTGTCTTTCTTTTCTTTGCCTCTTTTTTATTTTTAATATCTCCATATATTCTCTCTATTTGTCTCTCTTTTCTATCCTTTTCTTTCTATTATCCCTGTGTTTCCTCGCTTTTTCTCTCCCTCATTTCTCTCCCTCTCTCTCTCTCTCTCTCCCTCTCTCTCTTTTGTTTGCATTTTCGTATTTTTCTTTTTTTCTCCTTCTCTCTTTTTTACCTTTACCTTTCATCTCTTCACCCGTAACTGTTGTCTTTCTTTTCTCTCCCTCTTTTTTTAATATCTCCATATATTCTCTCTATTTGTCTCTCTTTTCTATCATTTTCTTTCTATTATCCCTATGTTTCCTCGCTTTTTCTCTCCCTCATTTCTCTCCCTCTCTCTCTCTCTCTCCCTCTCTCTCTTTTGTTTGCATTTTCGTATTTTTCTTTTTTTCTCCTTCTCTCTTTTTTACCTTTACCTTTCTTCTCTTCACCCCTAACTGTTGTCTTTCTTTTCTCTCCCTCATTTTTTAATATCTCCATATATTCTCTCTATTTGTCTCTCTTTTCTATCCTTTCTTTTTTCTCTATTTGTTTGTCTCTTTTCTGTGTCTTTTTATCTATATTTTCTTGGTTTTTTCTTTTTATTTCTTTTTTGCCTTACTTTTTCCAACTATTTGCTCTCCCTTCACTATTCCACTCTATTAATCTCTCTTGTCCTATTTCCCTTTTTTCTTGTCTCCCTTCCTCACGATCCTCTCTCTCTAGTTTTCTCAACTCTCTTTTCTCTCTATCTACCTCTATTTTTCCCACTTCTCTTCATTCGTTCCTTCTCGCTTCACTCTTCTCCCTCTCCCTCTCCCTCTCTCTCTCCCTCTCCCTCTCTCTCTCCCTCTCCCTCGTACTGCCAATGTATCAACCAATTACTTGGCTATTATTGAAGTTAGGTCCTGTAAAGCGTTCATATAGCACCATGCTTGTATTCAAAGACGTGGTCAAGCGAGTGACAGTTCCTTCTGGGAAGTCACCTCATGCAAACAAACTACCATTCGAACTCGTACATTGTATGTGCTCTGGTAAGTCATAATAGTGTCTGGCGGATACGAAACGCTTGTCAAAGAGCCGCGGACTCTGGCTTTGATTTCGCCTTTGACGGTGACTATGACTGTGACTATGACTGTGACTGTGACTATGAAATTGCCGCCTCTGTCTATGACTGCATTTCGATGCTGATTCTAATACACGCGGCTTGTTTGAATAGTGCTGAACTGTTGCGCTGCCTGTGCCACTAATGAGTTGTGTGAAGTTTTGTAAACAATTTGTTATCTATCGTCAAATCAAACACTTTCGCGGGCGAACAATCAACAATAATTGACTGCTAGCTACTTAAGAGTATGCCTATGCATATGTCTGTCTGTGTGTTAGTGTGTCTGCTTGAACGTTTTTCCAATTAATTGATTGCGTATTGACAACCAAGGCAGCGACTGAAATTGCGCTGGATTCTTGAGCTTGTATCATTTGAACTGCTGTTTACTCGATTTCTTTTGTAGACGCCGTTTTTGTTCTTAACAATGCGAGATAATGCCTAAAGTGCTGTGTTTGTCCCTCAGTATATATATACGTTACAGTATCCTTGCTGCATGGTCATTGATCCTTTGTGAAACTGCAGCAAACTTAAAATTTAACAAGTACAACAAATTCACAATTTTTTGTGGTAATTTTTGACTGTTTTTTTTTTCTGAAATAGTTTTTTATTGAAAACTTCTTTAATGCCAACCAGCAGTGATATAATACCGCAAATCTGCGTCTGGTCTTCGGTGCGAAACGCAGTGAGAATATTAATGTCAACATTTGAAACTTCCGTCTTGATACGAGGAGCAGCAGCAGAGTCGCACATTGCCACGCCACGGCACGTCATGCCAAGCCGTATTGTAAATTTGCCAAGCACAATAAGCTTTCAGCCACAATGCGCTAGCTATACGGTCTAGGCACAGTCGACTCCCTACATCCGCCACCCTTACAAACGCGCATTTCAGATTTGGCCAAGCATGCCGCTCTCGTCTCCTGAGGCAAGCGCTTTACACTTGTTGAGCTGGCACCAATTTAAAAACAGGATACAGGCAAAGCATGCGGATTCGCCATTCATTCGGCACTACTTGGACCCCGGCCGGATCAGCATTCGGCTGACGCACACTCGAGCATACGGGGGATTTGCTTGTTGGTTTGCTGCCTGCAGCCGCAGACATTTGTGCGGTTGCCACTTGTATTCCTCCCGTTGGGAGTACGAGTTTTTTTTTGCAGATTTCACATTCGCATTCGCAACAAATCCTTGGCTGGCGATAAAAATCCTCCAGCAAGCGTTGCCGTAAGCGCTGTAAGACAGTGGCAAGCAAGCACCCGTTTGTGTTTTAAGTGCATTGAATTTATATAAAGCGTTCCCGGCACTCGGGGCGTATGAAAATGAGGCACTTCAAAAAATATTGAATATTTTTAATCACAATTGAAATGCGTGTAGATTTGTGTGGATGGGTGTGGGTTTAAATCTGACATACATTTTTTTAATAAATCAAATGGTAAACTGTAAACAGCTCCTACGAATATGTACCCAACCTGACTGCTTCTGATTGCTCAGTGACCCTTTAGATTCGGCGACAGCGGCCATGCATCATGATAAGCAGGCATTTGTGACAGGTCCGCAACAGCGTAACATAAACATTTCAACACTTCACTGCCGGCCGCACAGCGAAGGAAGATTTATTGAATTCGAACAGAAGTGCATAAATTAAAGAACTACCAACTGAGCTGAACTGAACTGCCCTGAACTGAACTGAATGGGCTGAGTGACTGATTCAATTGCTGACTGAACGGAGCTGAGCTTGGTACTGCGTCGTCTCTGATCTCAGGCCACTGCTGCATAGAGACGAGCCATTCAAAAACTGCTGTCAAAACTTACCCATACGCAGCCAAAGTGGGATCATACGAGTAGTATCCAGTCGTGGGCTGCAAGCCAGCGGATGTCCATGCGGCGGTCATGTCAGAAGCGGGGCCACTTTCTTTAAGCGCATATGGGTTGCTCTGCAAATAAATAAAATACAACATTAGAGGGTGTTCGATTTGATGGATGGATACTTCGGTTTAATGGAATAATTTATGAGCGTGTAAATGCGTAGGAATGTCGATGGATGCCAAAGTGACCAATTGTTAGAAAAAAATGTATGTGAAG
Organism: Clusia tigrina; assembly: GCA_920105625.2. Lineage (NCBI taxonomy): Eukaryota > Metazoa > Arthropoda > Insecta > Diptera > Clusiidae > Clusia > Clusia tigrina. The sequence continues at coordinate 16,609,856 of OV050032.1, forward strand.
AATTATATACAGAAGTGTCGGAAAAGGCGTTAAGGGTACGGTGAGTACATTGAGTGCAAGTATTGAGCTGGATAGCATCATAGTGATCAAGTATTCAATGAAAAATGTGCGCTGAATATATACAAATATTTATGCAGCATCCCAGTACCCCGCACCAATTGTAAACTTGATCGCATGCGTACACAGAAATAACTACCCGGAATTACTCGTAAATGTGCCAGTCAATGGACTAAGGACTTAGAAGGAGGTCTAGGACAGGCAAAAATGACACATATATGCAAAAATAAGTTCACAAAATGTTCATGGAGCAATCAAGCTGCCGCCTCATTGTTCATCTGTCTGCGGCAACAATTTGAAATTGCCTGAAAACGAGTGAGAGGCGAACAATGGTGTGATCGCAACGGGTATTTGTGGAGTCTTTACACCAGAGGGGTATGAGAAGTAGACCTGACGTCTAAAGGAAGAAACATCTTCACCAATATAACATATATCACATGCAATTTTCACATGTACCTTCCACGCAGAGCAAAGAAAGACGCACTCTATAAAGACCAACCCAAATTTCTGAGGGTTGATTTTAATGCTGAAAAAACTCAATACTGTCGGCTCTTTCATAGGTATGCAGTGATGGGATTCCCTGATTATTAATAGTGGGGGCATGTATAGTCAAACATATCTTTGGTGGAATCGTTTAACATTGACTATAGTTACTAGAGTAGGCACATGTTTAGTACATTTAAAGAGATTAAAGATGCTTCATCTCCATTCCAAAAAAAATATGATAATGCTTGTAAAGGGGATTCCAACAAGAGGTGTTATTTTGAATCACCCGGTATTGCGGAAGCTGTCACTTTTGATGCTTTTATTCTTTGACATTTAACAAGTAGAAACTACGCCATTACGGAAAATGGAACGACGTACGCTTCAACAACGCTTTGAAATTATTAAAATTCACTACAAAAATGGTGAAAATCTTGCAGTCACAGTTCGCAAAACTAAAGCATTTTTGGGTCGTCGTGAAGCACCTTGTCGGACCGCAATACAGAAATTGGTGGAAAAATTGGAGCTGTTGGGACAAGTTAGTGATGTGAAGAATAAAACCCGTGCACGTCGCTCAAGAACAACTGAGAATATTGCTGCTGTAGCCCAAAGTGTTGAAGAAAACCCAGGTCTGTCCATTCCTCGTCGTTCTTTGGAATTGGGCATTCCACAAACGTCATTACACCGTATTTGTCATAAAGACTTGGGTCTTAATGCTTATAAAGTTCAGTTAACACAAGAACTCAAGCCGGCCGATCATCAACAACGTCGTGTCTTTGCTGATTGGGTCCTTGAAATGCATGAAAATGATCCGGAATTCCATTGAAAAATCATCTTGACTGATGAGGCCCATTTCCACCTCGGTGGCTACGTCAACAAGCAAAATTGTCGCATCTGGGGCTCGGAAAACCCAAGAGTTATTGTTGCGAAGCCTCTCCATCCTCAACGTGTGACTGTTTGGTGCGGTTTATGGTCCGGCGGGGTCATTGGACCTTACTTTTTCGAAAATGAGGTTGGATCAACAGTTACGGTGAATGGATTGCGCTATCGAGAGATTATTAATGATTTTTTATGGTAAGAGTTGGATGGTATTGATCTGGACAACGTTTACTTTCAACAAGACGGCGCTACGTGCCACACAAGCAACGAAACCATTGTTCTTTTACGGGAAAAGTTTCCGGACCGTGTTATCTCTCGAAGAGGTGATCACAATTGGCCACCGAGATCTTGTGATTTAACACCTTGCGACTTCTTCCTTTGGGGGCATGTGAAAGATAAGGTCTACGCCAACAGCCCAGCGTCGATTCAAGACCTCAAAGATATAATTCGTGAGGCTATCGAGGACATAGGGCAGCTACTTTGCGATTTGGTTATGGAAAATTTCATGAAAAGGATATGGTCCTGTAAGCGTGGTCGTGGTGGCCATTTGGCTGATGTTGTTTTTCATTATTAACGCCATACCTTCTTCTTTATTATGAAATAAACATCCGATCATTTATCTCAAAAAATTGCATTTTTCTTTGAATACCAAAATAACACCTCTTATTGGAAAACCCTTTATATGTATAGTGTCTTCATTCACTAGTCAGTAGTTCCTTCACCTAGGTTAGGTTAGGTTAGGCAGGAGTGGCCGCCCAGTTTGCCAAAATAACACTTGAGCACACATAATGGCCCATTGTGATACCACGGTGTGGCGCCGTTCAAACACTGACTAAAAAGTTCCCATACTTGTGGAGAATCCTCTCAATTTGATTATCTGCTACACTGTAGCAACATCAGTTGTTTTTCGTTTTTTTAGCATATTGTTCACGAAACATTTCGTCCGACATAAAAGTAATCTTATTCGTCAGTACACGTCGGAACTGAAAGATCTTACAAAGTCGCTCGCCCTCTACACGCAAATAGTGACATACAGCACATTTTATCAAGAGGTATTTCTTTCTCTACCACACGGGCACATATCTTCACTGGCACTTATGACTCTGGCACTGAACCTCTGACACGTTCCTCATTTATTCAAGTTTAGTTATGAATGATGAAAAAACCATTTCGTCACAGTACTTTTTGCCGAAGATATTCAGTGATATTTCCATTCCTTCTTCGGGAGTTCTGCCATGTTTTTGGAAATTTGGAAAATGGAATTTTAAGTGACAATGACTTCGTCGACCGAAAACTCATTTCTATGGTACTAGTTTCATTAATCGCAGTTATTACACCGGAGTCTTTAACATTGTATAAAAGCGAAGTATTGGAAGGTAGTTGGGGAAATTTGTTCGAAAAAAATATAAAGAGCTTGCTTCTCTGTTTGATTTAAAGACATTTGCTCTACAAATGCCATTTACCACGGCACAATAAACGCAATTTCCAGTGACGAGAAATATTTTTGGATTGCAGACAGTAAAAAAAGAGGAGATTTTCAAAAATATACTAAAATAATTGCAAAAATATAGTAACAATGAAAATAGTGCTCTTTTTGTTATTGTGGTGGCGAAAGCCGAAGTCTAAAAGAGAATATTTAAAATAAGAAATAAATAACTAATAAAAATTGAAAACGATTTTTGTGCACCAGTCGCCGCCCTCGTCACTTGCAACTTGCCAAGTTGGGACCCAACCGATCGGAGAGTCTGACGTGTGATGGAAGAGCCTAAACAATGTGTGTGAGTGCCTGTGGTTGTGTGTGGGAATGTGTGTGCATATGTGTGCGCATATGTGTGTATGTAAAAGAGCCAGGCGAAATTGAAATTGCATTTTTAGTGGGTGGGTGTGGTATTGGGCGAGCGTTGATGGGTGCAAGGTGCAGCGTTTAGAGTATGCCGCGTTGACAAATGCAAAAATGTCAAACATGCATTCTTTTGTGAGCTGTTGTTCTTGTTGTTGTTGCGAACTGGGCGTCGCTATTGTTGTTGTTGTTGTTGTTGTTGTTGTTTGAGGCTTTTTTCGTTTATGTGCTTGTTTGTTTGTTTGTTGGGTCACTGTTATTGAATTGTTGGTACATGTGTCAAAGAGCCACAAAACACAGCACTGCAGACAGAATGAAACAAGATTCCAAAATTGCATCAAAGCCAAAAGACAAAAAATAGGAAAAATATAAGAAAAATATTGTAGAATTTACATAAAAATGCGCAAACAGTCTCGTAATCTATCAAGTTTTACACGAACACGATGAACAAGCCACATAGGCGTGTGCAGTGGTTGGCTCTGGTTCTGGCACTGGCACTGGCACTGGCATTTGCATTCGTTGTGGCCGTTAGAGTGGCTGAATGGACTGCAGGGCTGGTGGACAAGTGGACTGGTGGACTGGTATACTCAGAGAGAGACCTGGGCAATGGACGTGACTGTGTGCATTAGTCGCTAATAGCTGAAAGCGCGGGCACCCCAGAACGAGAGGCACAGCTGTAATTAAAATCTTCATAATCACTAATTTCGTTTGGTTGGTTCTTCTCGCTTGGACGGCTTCCAGTCGCTGGTTGCGGTTGCAGTTTGTTGATGCTGTGTTGTTGTTGTTGTTTTTGCTTGTGCTGCTGTTCTTGCTGCCGTTGTCGGTTCGATTCAATGTCGTTGTAAGCACTTTATAAAATGGTCGCTAATTAGCAGTTAGACGAGCAACCATTTTAATGTCAATAGCAATTATTTCTGCAGATTTGCATGAAGTCAAACAGTGTCAGTCTTCAGAGTTGCCACATTATTAAATATATGTGTAAAACGTGCGCAAGCACATCATCGCCGGCACACAACAAACTGCTACACAAGCGTCAAAACGCATATCAATGATTCACAATGGGAATATGACTAGTACCTGCAAATAGAAGCTGTCATGCAGAAGAAGACATGAAAACAATGTTATCCACACTCGTGGAGGACACTAACCTAAAGAGTAACAAAAAACAACTATTGTGCCTATACATAAAAAAGTTCACTTCAAACTGGAAATATTTCGCTGCAGGTGTAGACCAGGCTTGTCACCAAGTATCCTTCAAACAGTTCATTGATTCGAATGTCTAAAGCTGCCACTAGATTACTGCATACATTATGGGTAATGAAAAGAAGCATTTCTATACAAAACACACCGACAATTATGCGGTAAAGTATGAATCAAAGGCTAATGAGTGTGTTCAATGAACAGTCTAGATTGGACCCCTCAGTTCTTGAAACATATAAGTGAGCGAGGAAAAGCGCTTATTTGATTGCCATCTCGTTGCTCAGGTAATTAGACCGACTGATACTCGACGGTAAGCGCTGTAGCAAAGTCTTACGAGTATCCTTGTTACCCTATGTTGAGTTTCTGCATCCTCTAGAATTAAATATGTTAACCGCTTTGCCGGCCTCTTGTGGAGACGCGAGTTATGCTCCCATTTTAAGCCCTTTCTCATATTCCCATCTCTTCATTCTTTTGGAATACAACGTTTTGTTGCTGGAAACTCATGCGTCACGTGTCTCCTGGGAAAACATATTTAACTGAGAACATAGTGAAGGATGCTACCATCGTCAGAGCACTTGTTCAGCTTCGGCTCAGAAAGCCCTCTCTACGACAGTGCTAGAGCCCTTTGTTGTCGTTCTTGCTTCTTAACACTCGCGATTACCTGGCCTCGCTAAACCTTTCTTTTCCGCCTGGGTGTCTATTGCCTACCCATGGACAAATGCTTCACGGCTGTGAGCATGAAGTATGTCTCCCGCAGCGTCTAAGCTCGCCACTGCTCGCCCATAAAAGCAGACATTCAGTAACAACACACAGATTCAGCAGACGCAGTGAGGTAATAACTTTTTCCTAGAGATAATCATAATTTGCTCCACACTCCGAACTGCATAGTGAGTGAGTCGCTCGAGAACGCACTCGTTCCGAGGCTTTGTCCGTGCCGCTTAGCCGCTTGGTCGCTTTGTCACTTTGCCGCTGTACCGCTGCAGCGCTGCAGTTGGTTGCATTTTTATCGCATTGGCTTTCTGCTTTTTGCGGCAGATGCCAGTCGGCTAGTCAGGTGTAATTCCAAATCCAATTACTGCTGCGAGTCATAAACTCGCTTGCATACAACATGACGGTATCTGCTCGTGCTGTCGATATTCATGGGGAGTACTTAAAGGATTTCTGCAGCTTTGCATGCAATATCCGTAGCAAGGCTGTCTAATCCAATTAAAATCTGACAGAAATTTGCATGCTAGACTGGCCAAATAGGCGTGCGTGTGCACTGGAACAGGGCTTGAAGAAATGCGGGGGAAGGGGGTGGTGTAATGGTAAAGAGAGTGGAGAGGAAAAATTCCTCTCTAACTTATTTAGTACCTGGAAATGATGCGAAATGTCGCCTTAAGTAGTCTACAACTTACCAGCGGCGAATAGAATGCTGAACTGTCTACGCCGATGCTCGGATAGGGATTCTGTTCGGTCGAAGGATACGCAGTGCCGTAAACGCCGACACTGGCAGCCGGCATGCGCGAGTAGCTGGATAGCGCCAGACGTGCCGAATCGTATTGACAGGAGCACACGGTCTGTCCGGAGACAGGATCGGTCATGATGGGTCGGCCATTCTCGCAGCAGGATGTCCCTCCGCTACCGCCAACGACAACTGACGCTCCGCTTCCAACGCTGACGCTGACAATGCCACCACCGCTGTTGACCGTAACAGCATCAGAGTGGCCATCGCCAAGGCCCAGACCGGCGGCTACGGCTGCAGCGGCACTACCGGCCACGTTGCCCGCATTGTTAGATGTTTGCGAAATTGCACCTGGACTGAGTGGCCCAGTGGTGACACCGGTCGTGGCCGAACCGCCAGATGGACTCAACGACGCCTCATTAGCACCGGACAGCGGCGAGGGCGCTGTGCCGGCTGTGACTGGAGGTATGCCGGTGACTGCGGCAGTGGCCTGACCAACGCCACCAAGTAACTGCAAAGTTTGAAAATAAAAAACGCATTTAAGTATATGTATAAATTGCAACAACACAACCATAAGTCTCTCGGAGTGTATGGGTCGTGTATGTGTATATGGGTGTGTGTGTGTGTGGTGTGTATGAGTATGCAGAAAACCTTATTAGAGCATGCGGCACAAAAGGCGAATGCAACAAATGAAAAAAGTTTGAGAGTGGCGGAATTTTCAAGCAGGTGATTTGTGCGTTCAAAAGACGAGGCTGCTGCTGCTACCTCAACTGCTTCAATTTCAACTTCGACTTCAACTGTTCGAATGTTTCGACTGCCTCGATGGCTACGGCAAAGAATGAAGAAGCAACAGAAAATCGTCCACGAAACGAGGAAGGCAACTAACGCTGAACTGCGTACCAATGCTGTGCGCAATATCAGATCAGCGCGGAGGAAAAGTCAGCGAAGCAGATTAAGACGATAACTCCAAATGTCAAAATATTTTATTGGCTTGGCGCAATTTGCGATCCGTTCCATCTATTTTCACTTCATTAATTTTCAATTTATCACAGTCAGATTCCAGATACCGATTTCGAGTGCTTTTAACATTTCTTTATTTGTTTATTTCGGTGCGTGCGGATGTGTGTGCCTGGCTGCATTCGCTGATGGCTTGAAAAAAGGGTCCCTCACAGAGCCCAAACGGGCAATGAAATAAAAATCACTAATATGAAACGAAAGAGGCAAAATGGCAGAAAGGCATAAACGGCCGGGCTGGAGCGCATGCGCGCAGGTATGCGCTTGCCCGATAACCGCAACGAATCGAACGTCTACAAAACCAACAAAGAATCAAATGCTGCCTCGGACAGAAGGTCGGACGGTCGTTGTGGTCTGTCATTTGGCTGTTACTGTGACTGTGACGGCAACGGCGACGTCGACGTCGACAGCGACTGCAACTGTGACTGTGCCCATGCCCGTGCCTGTGGCTGTCACATTTTATTAGGCTGCATTATGAGGACTCACAAGAAAAAAAATTCACAAGAGCAAATAAGAAGAAAGCGGATTTTTTGGTAGTGAATACCGGCAAAGCCAAAGTGAAAAGAGAAGGCTATTAGATTGGTGTATGCAAAAAAAAAAAAATTATTATATATTTATAATAATCCAACAAAATAAAAGAAACAATTTAAAAGAAAAAAACGAAACGAAGAAAAAAAAACAGTTGAAAGCTACTTTGTTTAGTTCTAAAATTTAGTATAATATTGTGCCAATGAAAGCATAAATATAAAAGTGATGATAAAAAATAACAAATAAAAAATTGTAATTTAAAAATGATTCTGGAATCAAGTCAAGCAATATGACAAAAATTCAATGAATTTGAAACACACAAAAAATCAAATAAATTGTAAAATAAACAAAATATTATAATAATAATTAAATCAAAAAAATCAATTAAGGGAAAGAAAAATAAATAGAGAATTAAGCAATAAATACAAATTGGTGTAATGAAAAAACTAGTACGATCATTTAAAAAAATAATATATAAAATAAATAAAAAATTTACAAAACACCAAAAAAATGTATTTATTGAAATAAATTTTAAATAAATAAACAATTAAATGAACTAAAAATACATATAAACAATATTTAATCCGATCAAATAAAAAAATTAAGTAAAACTAAACTAAATAAATAAAGTAAATAAATAATGAAATTGACATTGAAAATTATTGAAAAAAACATTGAAATTAATAAAAAATTAAATTTGAATTAATTAATTAATGAAAATAAGTAAAAAGTAAGTAGTATATTTACAATGATAGAGATGAAAATATATAAAAAATTACATAAAAACCAGTTAAAAATAATTAATAAAATTACATAAATAAAATAAATTCAAATAAATAATTATAATATAAGTGAAATAAAGCACTAAAAATAAATAAAATAAAATTCAATGCAAAATAACTGATATTGTAATATATTAAAATAAAAAATAAATTAGGTGAATAAAATAAAATTAAATAAATCAAATCAGAATAATTTAATAAATTAACTAAAGCAAAAACAAAATATAATAAATATCGAATTGAGAATAATAATAAAATATAAAACATATTAAATCGAGAATAAAGGAAATAGAATGATTTAAAAAAAACAGATTAAATAACAAAATTTTCAAAAAATAAAAGAAAATATATATTTAAGAAAATGGATTAAGATAAAACAAAATGTATAAAAAAATTGAAGAAAATGGAATATCAAACAGAATGTAAAAAATTTCAAACTAAACAAATAAAAATATTTACGATATAAATGGAATGAAACTGTATTAAATTAAATTAAATTATTTTATTAAGTAAATAAAAATTTTAAAAAATTCTAAAATAAATCTAAAAATATAATGAAAACAATTTTAAGAAATTTTAAAATAAATAGAATAAATGTAAAAATGTATCAAAAATTTTATGATTTAAATCAATTTAAACTTAAATAAATTAAACATAAACAAATGTATTAAACATTTTGGAATTTAAAGAAATTTAAATATAAATAAAATAAACATAAAAAATGTATTAAACATATTGTGATTTAAATCAATTTATACATAAATAAACTAAACATAAACAAATGCATCAAACATTTTGTAATTTAAAGAATTTTAAACATAGATAAAATAAACATACAAAAATTTATCAAACATTTTGTGATTTAAATCAATTTTAACATAATGAAATGTATCAAACTTTTTGTGATTTAAATTAATTTAAACATAAATAAATTAAATATAAAAAATGTATCAAATAATTTCTGATTTAAAGAAATTTAAATATAAATAAAATAAACATACAAAAATGTATTAAACATTTTGTGATTTAAATCAATTTAAACATAAATAAAATAAAAATAAAAAAATGTCTCAAACATTTTGTAATTTAAAGAAATTTAAATATAAATAAAATAAACATAAAAAATTTATTAAACATATTGTGATTTAAATCAATTTATACATAAATAAACTAAACATAAACAAATGCATCAAACATTTTGTATTTTAAAGAATTTTAAACATAGATAAAATAAACATACAAAAATTTATCAAAAATTTTGTGATTTAAATCAATTTTAACATAAAAAATGTATCAAACTTTTTGTGATTTAAATCAATTTAAACATAAATAAATTAAATATAAAAAATGTATCAAATAATTTCTGATTTAAAGAAATTTAAATATAAATAAAATAAACATAAAAAAATGTATCAAACATTTTGTGATTTAAAGAAATTTAAATAAAAATAAAATAAACATAAAAATATGTATTGAACATTTTTTGATTTAAATCAATTTAAACATAAATAAAATAAACATAAAAAAATGTATTAAACATTTTGTGATTTAAATCAATTTAAACATAAATAAAATAAACATAAAAAAATGTCTCAAACATTTTGTGATTTAAAAAAAATTTAAATATAAATAAAATAAACATAAAAAATGTATTAAACATATTGTGATTTAAATCAATTTAAACATAAATAAACTAAACATAAACAAATGTCTCAAATGTATCAAACATTTTGTAATTTAAAGAATTTTAAACATAGATAAAATAAACATACAAAAATGTATCAAACATTTTGTGATTTAAAGAAATGTAATTATAAATAAAATAAACATAAAAATATGTATTGAACATTTTTTGATTTAAATCAATTTAAACATAAATAAAATAAACATAAACAAATGATAATAAGAAAAAATAATAAAGATAATAAATAAAATTGTTTAAATAAATTAAAAAAACAAAGTAAATAAATATTGAAACAAAAGAAAAATATGAAAAAATTGAAAATAAATACAACAAATTATGTTACATAAAATAAAGATATTTTAAAGCAAAAAAAGCAGCACTACAATAAAATCAAAATGTAAGTAGAGTTAATCCAGTCGTGTGAGTAGTATTCCAATGTATTCCTTTATTGAGAGCCGCATACGAAAGTTATCAGACGCCAAGCTGATCAAAGTCGAAGCAGAACACTACTGACGGCACTGGCATACGCTCTGGAGTCGGACCTTTTTGAATAAAAATGAAGGTAGTCTGCAGAAACAAGAACGCTGGCCCAGAGCTGTGCCAAAGCCAGCTCGCGTTTCTCATCAATAAACCCAACACAACGCGACTCTGTGTCGTTGTCAATGTCATCACCACCTCAGCTGCAACTGCAACTGCAGCCTGCCCGGCATATGCACCGGCAACGACGCATCTGCGGCTGGGTCTGCTGCAACTCATAACTGCGAACGTACGCTAGAATTCATTGATTGAAATTTTACGCAACCACTTAGCATGGCTGCGCGCACCGCAGTGACTTATGTTGAATTTCGTTTCCAAAGGCGTGGACAGTCGCCGAGATCCCAGAAGGCTGATTGCGAATTATATGCGCCGCTCTCATGGCCGAGCATGGCGAAATATGCAAATTGCCCGAGCATCGCACATGGAGGCCGGCAGGAAAGTTTCGCATATACTACAACGCAACGCAATACACACACACACACACACACACACAAACAAAATCATAAACAAATAAAAACATACACACGCATATCAAATATCTTAATGATTGTCAGATTAGGTGGATTTACGTTGTTTGGAAACGTTTAAGCGATCTTAAAGACGATATTATTGGAGCCGAGTTGTGGTGACTACAACGTGAACTGGTATGAAAACTTAGTTCAGGTACCAACTGCAGAAGATACCAGCTAATCTATGTGAGTGCGTGTGTAGGCGTTTACAAAGTGCCCACAATGCCAATCTTTTTAATCACCACAGTCGTCGTCGCTGCCGTTGTCGTTGCCCATGATTGCCAATGCCTCGTGTTGTTAATGGGTATCCATACACATTCTTCCTGACGAAAACGCGCCACTTGCATTGTCTTCCATACACTTCGAATTGGATTTGTCCTCGTTTTGCTTATTTGTCCATGCCCGGTGACTCAACAAAAGAAAGGAAACACCAGGACCTGAATCTCAGAGAATGGGACAGCCCCATAGCTGGACTTAGTTGAAAGCATGTTGCGTTATTAACAAAGGAACACTTAAAGCATTCTTCACAGAAACTCTAAAGTCAGTTTATTATTGTTCCCGCTCCAAGTAAAACCATATATCAGGATTTGACTACGGATTTTTTAGATGCATGACTGGGTGGTTTCTTATATAACTACGCCTTCAGAGCTTTCACGACAAACAAGACCAATAAAATTTTAAAAAATGTAATAAAAGAATATTTAAATAAAAAATTTAATATTTAAATAAAATTAATCAAACAAAAATAGACAAACAAATTAAACAAAAAGAAAATATAATAATAAAATTATAATAATTTTTTACTTAATAATAAAAATTTTAATATAATAATAAAAATATAATAATTTTTTACTTAATAATACAAAGTTTAATATAATAATTTTAATATAATAATAAAAATATAATAAAAAAAGGATATAGAAAATTACATAATTACGATAAAGACATAATTCCAAACAAAAGAAAATTAACAAAATAGAAAATAAAAATATATAAATTAAAATTATGGGAAAAAAATAAAAAAAAATTTAATTCCAAAATACATCAAATAAAATATAAACAAAATCAAATTAATTTAAATTAAAAAAAGACATATAAAAAAATATATATATAAATTAAAACTAATTCGAATAAATAAAAAAATTCAAATAAATAAAAGAAAAAAAAAACAATTAAAATAAAATAAATATTAACAAATGGAGTAAAACAAACGTATATTAAATAATGTAAACATAAATTTAAAAACAAACTAATTTAATATAAAATAAAAATTTTTTTATAACAATAAAAAATATAAAAAACAAAGAAAATAATTAAGAAAATAATAAAATAAATAAAAATAATAAAAAAATAAATAAAAAAATAATAATAAAAATAAATAAATAAAACAAAGAAAAAAAAATAAAATAAAAAATAGTTGAAATTAAATGAAAAGTAAAATATGATTAAATAAAAGAAATATAAAATAAAGTAAATAAATATGTAAAGTAAATATAAATATATAAAAAAATATATTAAGCATGATATTAAAAAAATATATCAAATGAAAATAAACAAAAATAAAGTAAAATTATGTGAAAAAAAATTATGTCTCAAAAAATTGTGTAAATTTCGAGCTATTCACACTCAGATAAGAATATTGTGACTTTTAAAGAATTTATGCTGAAATTGTAATAATTGCTGAAGATCTGCTTGCTATAAAAATTGTGTCTTAAATAGAAAATAGTACAAAAATGCCAGATCCTTCCTGTATCCTGTTGAGCCTAACAGAGCGGTTAATTAACACACTTCATCTTCTTCTCTACACACGCCACTATCACAGCCAGTAAATGAATGAATGAACTGCGTGCGCTCAAATCAGCTGCCAATTTTTACTCCACACTTAAAATATACTTAAAAGCTACAAATTGCATGTTGATAACTTCAAAAACAAACATTAAGCACAATAACCATAATCATCATGTGGACAATACCCAACTTGACATGCCACGCAACATAATCCACACACATACCCGGCATGCGCTGCTACCGCACACAACTCGCAAATCCACAGGCATGCAAGGAGGTGCACATACACACTCATACACACAATCACTCTACTAGTCACATTCCCAGGCCGAGTCACAGTCACGACCGTCATGGCAAGGCCAATATTTACGATTATAGCAATTTCTCAGCTTTCAAATGGGCCCCCAGCGAAACCAGCAACAAAACACTCCGAGAAACAAACAAGCGCAGCACAATGCAAGCAAAAAACAAAAGAAGAAAATAAACGCCAAATCATATGCAAAATCTAATAATGATAATCCAGCGCAGAAGAAGCTGCTTTTCAACACCTTCGGACGACCGCTGCTATCTAATCACATTCGTAATTCGCAGTTGGTGCTGCCCATTATAGGCACAGCTCCAGCCCAAGGAGAATCAGTTCACTCACTGGCTGCAGAAAGTGAGTTCTGGTGAGGCTCTGCCAAGGCTCCGGCCGGCAGAGTCACACTCGTTAAAATTCGAAATTATAATAAAATCATTTTTTCATGAATGAAATCTAATGAATTCTGAATGAATGTCCAGCAGGCCACTAGCGACCGGCAAAGACAACAACAACAACAACAACAACAACAACAACAACCACAAGTGGCTCTCCTTACCATGGCCGTGCGCACTCGCTGGCAGTTGGCAGTTTTTTCTCTTACAAAAGCGGACATCAATTTTCGTTTTTATACTCGTACCAGCTCAGATAGGAAAGCGTACGAGAGTACTCGTCCATACGAAGCTGCAGTTGCAGCGGGGCCTACAGCAGCAGCAGCAACGCGTATTGTCCAAATCGTCGTCATCGTTGCAGTCGCCGTGCGTTGTCTTAGCCAGCCGCGAACGCTTATTATCAGCACGCAAGTCAGTTTATTTTTAATGATCCTCTTACACCGGCTCCATTTCTGGTGCTGGTGATGGTGCTGGCGTTGTGGCTATTGCTATTGCTGTTTCTGGCCAGGTCGGACGAGGCTTGACGGGACGAGGTGAGGTGAGGTGAGAGAAGAGACGCTTGTTTGGCTCCTTTGGGTTTCCTTCAGAGCCAGTCAGCTTAGTTGCTGCGATTAAGCAGTTTCATTGGGGTTTCAAATTGTTCCGGAATTTATCGAAAAATTGCTGCAGTAGTGCAGGGAGGATACGGACTCGGCAGCAGGCAGCAGCCAAGCCGGCCGGCAATAAGGGCAATAAGTGCGATATGAAGTTTTAAATTGTTGTTTTAATATGCCTGAAAGTGTTGGCGATGTTTTGCACAATTTAAGGACGTTTAATTTTTATGGGCCCTCATTTGATTGCAAGTTAAAATGAATTATATGAAACTAGATACGAGTTCACGCTGAAGTGCCGGAGCGGCAGGCGAAAGGGTAGTTCTGAGCAAGTACAATACAAAGTACAAGGACGCTGAGAATTGTGTCTGGGAGTGGGTGTTGAAGTTGCAGAACGAGGAAGTGCTTTTAGGAATTTTATGGACGAATTTTTCACAAAAAAAGCATCTAGCAGGACATGAAAAAACACATAAGAAGAAAATAAGTAGAAGGAGCTCTCATGTTATTCCAAGTGCTGTGCCATAACAGAATTATACAGATATTTTTGTTTTAGTGCTAGTAATAATAAAGTAGACAATCGCCTTGCCGCGATTGTTAAATTTTGCGGATAGATGCGATTCGATTCGGAAATCATGGTTAACAGCATTCCCAGAGTATTCAAATCACTCTAACGAGTACTTTTCAAATTCATCCATGAGTATTCAAATCACTCTAACGAGTACTTTTCACATTCATCCCTGAGTATTCAAATCACTCTAACGAGTACTTTTCACATTCATCCATGAGTATTCAAATCACTCTAACGAGTACTTTTCACATTCATCCATGCGTCTGACATTCATACGCATACATAGATGATGATTATTACGGGTCTGAAAGTAGTTTGAGTCAGAGACGTTTTTCAGTATTTGATTGTGTCATCCATCATTCTTACTATATCTAAAACCACCATTAAAATTTAGAACAGAAGTGGGGTAGGCCGAAGAACCGCCGCACCAGGAGGTATCCAAGCACTCAGGCATTGATGCCCATTGTGCTCAAAGAACAACTTAGTTTTGAGTTGAATCTCACTTTTATAATTATGTGTGATGTGTTTTCTGAAGATTACTTGTATTGCTTAAACTGACGCCGTATTTGGAAGACAAATTAGTTAATATACTCGTATATAAGTCTCCATTCCTCCTCCTCGATCTTCAATGGGATTATTGAGTATAGAGGTTGAGCCGTACTTTCTCTACGGAGCTGTCTTCTGGTGGCCCGCAGCTGACAAGGCGGTGAACCTAAACCCTTTTGACAAGGTCAGAAGAACAGCAGCGATTCTGATAACAGGGGCTCGGGGTCCACCTCTTCGAAAGCTATATTTGCAATCCTACATTCGTTGCCCACTAGGCTTCTGGTCAGGCAACAAGTACTCGGCAACCAGACTCAATGCTATATCTCGTTGGACTAGGCTGGACCTGGGAACTATAGAATATTTTCTAATACAGGACACGCCCGTACCGATGGACGTTGACTATACATGCTCTACACCTAATCTAGATCACGGGTTCAACACCCACGATCCTAGTAGAGAGGAATGGTCCCAAGAAATTAGTGGTCACTTATAGTACTACTGACATCTACACGGATGGCTCCAAACTGGAGAATAAGGTCGGTTGCTGCATTTTCTCCAGCAAACTTGGCATTAGGCTCTCCTATCGTCTCCCTGACCATTGCAGCGTCTTTCAGGCGGAATTAATGGCAATATTCCAAGCGTCCAAGTGGGTTATTCGCAATGAAGTATGCGATGTGAACATTCGCATATTCACGGACAGTCAGGCGGCAATCAAGTCCCTAGCTGGTGTAGTCACTACATCTCAGCTCGTACTTGACTGCCGCTCCTCCCTAAACGTCGTCTCAGGTAATTCTTAAGTTCACATATGCTGGGTGCCTGGACATAGCGACATTTTGGGAAATTGCGAGGTCGATGAATTGGCCAAAATAGGTACGCTGCTCCCTGACATTTCCCCCTCTTTTGATGTAGGTGTCCCACTGGCCACGGTCAAATGGGCCATAAAACATAACTACCTTGAGGCAGCTAAAAGAGCCTGGGTAAATGAACATACCTGTAGTGTTGCCCGACAAACCTGGAGCACTATTGACATAAGGCGTACTAGTCAGCTACTCAATATTAGCAGGAACTCCATCAGCACTACAATAAATGTGCTGATGGACACTGTCTGATCGGGAAACACGCTGAAAGACTAGCATTGCCCCATAACGACTTCTGTCGCAGCTGTGGCTCTGAGGAGGAGGAAGAAACAGTACTTCATCTCATGTGTCAGTGCCCAGCTCTGGCCAGGCAAAGATTAAAATTCCTAGGCTCACCTTTCTTCAATACCTTAACCGAACTATCTTCCATCAACATGAAGGACATAGCCAGGTTCATTTCGGAATCACTGTGGTTCCCAAAATTCTAGACAGGGGAGTCGCGTCGTCTTAGTGTGGTACCACAACGAGCCATTGTATGTGCTTAAGTGTGCTTTTGCGTCAAAGGCTGCCACTCCTACCTACCTACCTACCTTGAGTATATGGTATATGAGGGATATTTGATTCCTGGTATAATTCTTTTTATTTGCTTTGCCTGCTAAACCGTTCGGATCAGATACGTTCTATTGGAAAATGCTGCGAGGAAGCATTCAAAGCTCTTTTTATCTGAAAGAATCACAGATATATCGAAAAGCATGCACGCCCACTTTTGCTCACCCATTTACATGACCTACAAATTTCTATACCATTTCTTTACAAGAAAACATTTCGAAATATGAAAATCGAAATGCAGTTTGCTATCAAATACGTTCCAAAAGATTATTTTCAAGTGCCACGCCCACATTACTTTCCTCATTCTGAACACTTATAGCATTAAAACAGGCCTTTTAATCGAGATTATTTTAATTCATTGCCTCGTTTGTCAGCAGACCACAGTAAAGTTGGTCACATGTGTTGTGATTACTAACAGAAGGCGTGGCTCTATTTAAGTCATTGTAGTGCTTTGTTGACAATCGCTACGGATGACTTCAAAAACATTGCTTACTAGTTTGATGTGGAGTAACATTGCAGACAACTGTTGTGGACTTTAGGCCAAATCGGGGCAAAGACAAAAACTTTGCGTAATGTTAAAAATCATTTAAAATCAAATACCAAATAAGTGAGTATGCATATGTGTGCGAGCATGAATATATATATATATATGTATATATATATATGTGTGTGTGTGTGTGTCTGAAAATTCCAATGAAAAGATCAAAGTCGTCTTTGTTCGTTCGCAAATTGGCCGTAAACGTAAATAACGTGCAAATATTAATATTCCATATTATTACAATTTGAACAAATTTCTGTAAATAACGTAAGCAGACACATGCACACATACTCACACACACGCATTCGAATACTCGTACACACTCGCACAAACATGCACGGGCATACACACGCAGACATAAAAGGAAATGAACTAAAATTAGTGCAAACATGAGCGTTAACGGCCGAAAGGAATTTAACAGCAACTAAATTAAAAGAGGCGTTTTCCAAATACAACAAAAACAACAGCAACAACAACAACAACAGCAGCAGCAGCAGCAACATTAACAACACAGTAAAACAAAGCGAAACCACAATGCGTGCATGAGCAACTAAACAACAAATGCGAATATTGCGCCAGGCCACGTTTCGGTGATTTACCAAAACTTGAAAGAGATTCCAAAACGGCTCTGGACCGACCCGAAAGATACTCATTAAATTGCTTTGCATCTTTTTTGCACAAAGGCAACGGTGTTCCTTTTTTCATATTTTTTTGGTTTTTTTTTTTTTTTTTGTTTAACTTTTTATTTAATTTTCCAAATTTAAAAAAAGTATAAATATATTTTTTTGTGAGTCGATATTAATCGAAAGCGATGCAATCAATCGCTGCCGATGAGCAGAGGATTAAGAGCAGTTCTTCGGATGCACAGCCACAACAGATACAGCTATAGCCGTAGATGCGTCCACAACTACAGCTGCAACTGCAACGCAGATACTTACATAAGTACGTGATGAGTGGCGGCTGGAGAATGAGGGAAGGGGGGGCGGTGTCTTTTGTGGGGCTATCGTGCCTCTCGTAAAAGTGCAACCGCATAAACTGAGCAGATAAAACTGAACCTGTCACTTTACGGTTAATAATTTTATGATTTATGTGCCAGCGCACGAAATCGCACGAAACATTTTATTGCAGATTGTTTTTGTTGCTGCTGCTGCCGATGAAGCTACTGCTATGGCTGCTGCTGCTCTTGTTGTTCTTGCTGTTGTTGTTGTTGTTGTTGTTGTTGTTGCTGCTGTAATGCGTTTATGGATTTTTGATTGTGTATTTACTTTGGAGCCAAACATCAACAGCAGCAGCAACGCACACAAAACTTGCCTCAACTGCACTCGGTCAGCGCACACCAGTAGCAGCAGCAGGAGCAGCAACGTAAACAAGAAAGTGTCCTTTGCAGTAGCTTTAACAATAAAAAAAATCACACAAAATCAAGAAGAACAAAAAAACAACAAAACAACAACCACAACAATCATCATCATTGAACAAAAGGTACGAGTTACCCAATTCGAGCGAGGACCGCGCACGGTGGCGGTCGGTGGAAATATTCTCAGATGCGTTTTCAGGCTAGCAGGCTGGACTGAGGACCGCTGCAGCGCTGGCCGACTGACTGCTTTGGACGAACGACAATAATTGTTGTTTTTGCAGTAACGTGGCATTGTTTTTTTTGCCGTCTGCTGTTGTTGTTGTGTTTCTTGTGTTGGCGCAAAATGTTTGCATTAAAAATTCATAAATCAATTATGGAATGTGCACTGAGAATACTATTTCAGCTTTTTTGCTCTGCCTTGTTTGCTTTAGCCTTTTGTTGTTCTTTTTGTCTTTGCTATTTCTTTTTTTTTTTGCTTTATTTTGTTTTGTTGCTTTTCTTTTTGCTTTGTAGGATAATAAGGACAATGCATGTTCCACAGATGGAAATTCGTGTGGCGCACTTGCCTGGCATCATCGCATCCCTACGCATTGCAGCACATTATAGCGCATTGCAACGCGTAGCAAGCGGCGTTGTGTGATTGTGTGACTGTGTCTCTGTGCGTCTCCCTCCGTATGGATCTGTGTGTGTATGTGTGTGTGATTGTGCCTTGCATGCATGTCGTGTGAATTCGAATTATTCCGTCCGCCTTGCAATGCGTGAAATATACGCTTGGGAAGTATAAATTTGAAGGCATTTCTTTATCGAATTCTTAACGCAAATATTTATTAATATTAATAACTTCGTTTTTTGCTCGGCACCTCTCTGGTCTGATTGTGGGCTGTTGTGGCAAGTCCATTAGTCTGCCAGCCATCTCAGCTAACGTAGCTGGAGCGCCTTCAAATGGAAGGCACTGCGCTCTGTTCTGCACTCTCCTTATTCTGTGTCTCTGCTTAGTTTGCGTCTTTGCTTGTCTGGCCATATGAGGACACCATCATATTTTTTAGGAATGCACTTCAAGTGGTCGAGTTAATGTGGTTACGGAGATATCTAGGATAATTGCATCCTGCACAGTACTGCTCTCTGTTATTTAAATACTGTCCCTGAATTACAGTAGACCCTGAATTTAGGCAACAACGCCTTAGCCAAGTTAGCCCAAAATAAGAACTAAGGTGGTCACAGGAAGCTATAGCGGATGAGTGCAAAATCATATCTAATCCTGATCACGATCGCTTCTTAAGTGGATTTACATTATGTGTGGGTTTCTCCTCTGACAATAAAGGACTATTGTCAATTTGAGATATCGGTCATAGCCATGCTACTCTTGAGTCAAAATGAAACACTGATAAAACTTCAAATGGCTCTAACTTCTATACGGTGCGTCCTAAACCTAACAAAGTTTGCAACATTCAAATGCTGTAACTTTTTACTGGAGCGTTCTTGGTATTCTTGCTGAGCTTATCT
>OV050032.1:16634855-16747355 GCA_920105625.2 Clusia tigrina
GCAGGTAGGGTAAAATTAAAAACTCATATGCGCTCAGCTCAAGGATGTGGCTGATAATTAAGTTGGAGAAGTCTATCATTCTGTGAGGTCCGGCGAATGTTCGTCTAATCGTTTTCTACTATCCACACAATACTGATGAAGGCACTGTCAAAGTAGTCGAGTCTTGTGTGAGTTGCTATACTCGAAACTGTCAAAGGGAATAGCAACACCATCACTTACAGTTACCGTCACATTGAGGGTGAGGTCCAGTTTACAGAGTCGACCTGCGAGTGCCACATTCATATAAACGTATGAGTACATAAATTTCCTTTCGACGAGTATATTACTCATGGCAGTGTGGGTACTCAGTCCTACCTGTCAAGAGTCACGAATAATTCTTTGTTCTCTCCATATATTTATCCATTGCTTGCAGCTAAACACTTACTGCCAACTCCTGGCAATAATGACGTGGGGTCAGTGGTAGCCAGCACTACAACAGTGGACCCCATTGTTAATAGTGGACCCCATTGTTAACAGTGGACCCCATTGTTAACAGTGGGCCCCATTGTTAACAGTGGACCCCAGTTTTCGCCCGTTCTGAGGACTACGACATATCGTTAAGCCTGCATCCGTGCCTACAATTAACACAATGGAACCACTAACCACTTTGTGTGACTATTGAACTCTTCTAAACGACATTACAGCAAATATGGCGCTTGGCACAATTCACTACTACGTGTCTTAGTATTCATTCCATTGTTAGTCTCGTTACACTTTCATGGTCGGGAACAACTTTCTTCCCATATCCAAAATTTTGTTAAAATAACGATCTGAATCAGACTGGACTTAATAAATTAGTAGTTCAATCTACTCCGGTCTATATAATTCCAGCACAAATGACAGTTGAATTAAGTCAATGGTGGCTATGTTTGTATACACCCATAAAAAGCAACAATTCTCCCCTTTTTTAAGCGTAAATCGAGAAAAATATTTATTTGCATTCTACTCAGTTACATTGTGAGAATCAAGTTCTCGCTCCATTGTGAGAATCAAGTTCTCGCTCCAATTTGAGAATTCAAACCCCACGGTTTACGTCTTACATATCCGATTAGCATGCCAAAACTTACAAACTGTTTGAGAGCCTTGCACAACCGGGGGCCCTGACGAAGAAAACAAGCAAAATCGCTCGGAAATGAAATATGATGTTGATGATGATGCAAAAGTAATCTCCTCCCAGGTTTAGCTTTTATTCTAAATTCTCCTCCACCCGACTGTTTAGTAGTTAAACACTGAAAATTGGAAATCCATTAAACCTCACATGCAAAACAAATATACTCGTAGTTTAATTAGTGAAAGGATCAGCTGAGCAACAATTACGAATTTAATTATTTCACTTAAAGTTTGAAAATTATTATAGCAAACTTGCTTAACCCTTCTGTCAACAGGTACGAATAATTTTAATCAGACACTCGTAGACTGTGACTACATGCATACTCACTGACCTTCTTAATGGATGGATCAATTATCCGCAGTTAAATAGAATGCAATGTAATAAAGAATAAAAAGTATATTTTTTATAAATATTTATAAGTGCAGTACCCAAACCCAGTATTATGTGATTAATACATTTTACTCGCAAGTCTTAAATAAACACCCCACTTCAACATGAATACAGGTCTACGGATCTATGGGTTTTCCTCCACACAAATGAAGTAGCCATGGAAGATATTTGCATGGATCACACAAATCGTCCGTAGAGCTGTAACACGATAGTGTTGCTCTTGACAGCACGGAACTACGTGTCACAATCTGCTAATGGTTTTTTTCAATTTTGAAGTCGTTAGAATTCATTGCGCGACACCCCTGCACCCATATCCACGGATAAAGTGAGGTACTAATAATTATAAATGAAATTCATCAAATGCTATACAAAGATATCCAGCTACTGAATGCAGTTCTTGAATTTAAGCACTCATTCCAGAGCGAAACTTCTTCAGCTCTTAACACAGAGAAGTTCCCAGCTCTGAAATACCAATCTAAACTAATCCCCGTTCATTTTAAGATATGATGTGAAAGCACAGCATTTTCCCCAAATCAATTGGGAATACTCAGGGAACAAATTTTTCAACTGGCATTCAGCATCAATTCAGGCGGCATTCGGAACAACTCAGAGCATATTTTCTCACAGGATTCCGTTACAGTGCAGCGGGGAACTCTCACTTTGCTATACATGGACTAATAAGAATTGATATGGGCCTATAACCATAGAGGTAGATATGCAATCCAACTACGAGCTCAGCCGAGCAGTGACAGCTCTGCTCGTCACTTTTGCTTCGATTTTGTATAATTTTTGGTTAAAGCACAGAATTAAACATCAAAAAGTGTTGATGAGGGCTTCTAACAAAAACTCCGCTAGCAGATTTTCACTCGATTTCTAGCGTAAAGCGATTTGCCTCACGCTTTAAGTCGTCGCATTTGTTTATTGACACTTTTCATTGTTTTAGTGTAGCTTGTGGAAACTTTGTTTCTTGTTTTTTTGATGGGGTTGATTTTTTATTGTAGTTGGTTTGTCGAGACTTACCTGATTTGCCGACGGATAGCCGTATCCGAACTGCGCATATGCAGCCATATTCGTGCTGGCTGCTGCGAGCTGCCACGGCAAATGGGCCACAAATGCTCTATCGGCGACTCTCCTCCACGCCAGCTAACAGGATGTTCAAAGGACACTCCGCAGGGCTGCGATAGATATGCGCGTATCCTTCCTTACGCACCGCAGGGGCACCACGTACACTCGCTCGTACTGATTGCTGTTCGGTGTGGCTCTGCGTTTTAGTCACACGTTCTGTAACAGGATCTGTAAGGATGTTGGATGTTGCGTAGGTAAAGGCAACTTCAAACCGGAAGAGCTGCTTTGGCAGCCACAACAGGAGCGGGAGCTGAAGCTGGAGCAGCAGCAGCGGTGTTGTAGGCGGTGACGGTGGCAACGGCAGCAGCTATTGTTGCCGTTTCCGTGTTGGAAATTGGTAAAACAAATTGTTAAGCATTTGTGTGTTGTAATAGCAGCGGGAAATGTTTTGTTGTTGTAGCGGTTTTTGTCACTTTTTATGTGCGCAATCAGTTAGCATTGAAGTGGAGGCAGGTTTGTTTGCACAAAGGAGCTTTTCCTAGATTTGTTTGCGCACTTGTTTTCTTTTGTTTTGGTTTTTATTTGCTGGTTTTTTTTTTTTTTGTTTTTTTTTGAAGCCGCAACCGTATCCTTTTTGCGTGAATTATTATTTTCTGAACTTTGAATTTCTCCGGTTTAAGGTTTTTTGTTGTTGTTATATATTTCTTTGTTTATTTATTTTTTATTTGTTTGTATTTGTTCTGCTTGTTGTTAGTTTGATTGGCTTGTTTGCACATTACCCATACACGACATGTTTTTGGGATGTCTAAAATCCGTTTGTTAAGTGGCTGTCTGAGCATTGAGATGGGAATTGAATGCACTTTTTGGCTTTAATTGTCCTGTTGTGGCTACTGTTGATCACTGCCAGCAACACTTGTTCTGTTGTATAGAAGCGTTCCAAGTGCTTAGCTTATTACGCTGGTAAGCGAATACGCTTCAGGCTAATTAACAATTATTAAGCATTAATATTAATATTATTAATTGTGCCAATTCGCCTCGACTCGATTTGTTTACTTTAGTATTGTTCAAAATACGAGCAATCTATTGTTTGAAACTCGTTTCACAACCTGTTCTCGCCGCTCGCTTTCTCGCCTTGTGATTCGATTTTCAGAAGCCAGCGACTGACTGACTGGACTGCCTGCCTGACTGGCTTGCTTGGTCGTTGCTTCGTTCGCTCGGTCGGGTCGGCCACTTCACCGATGCACACTAAATCGCGTTCGAACACAAACTAGTTGGGCGCATCTCGAGCGGCCAGCTTGAGCTTGTTTGGTTGGATATTTCGTTACTGCTCTGGTTGTTATGAAATTTTCGCTGCACGGCGCGCACGAACCAAGCGCTGAGCCAGACAGCAATAGTCCGGTGTGAGACGCACTCTGGCGGCAGCCAAAGCGAGAAAACCGCAGTTGCACTGCTTTCGTACGACCGTTCGTTCGTTTGACATGCGGCTGTGGGAGTGCTGAGCATTGTGTGTGCTTGTGCGCGCGTGTGTGTGGGGTGGTTGCTGGTTTTGGGAAACGCCTTCCTTGTGGAGTACCGCAACTTCAGCGAGTAGCGAACAGTGAACACAGTCTGCATGCAGCGAGCGGAGAGCTGAGCTGGTTTGTTTACAAACATTTACCAGAGCATTTTTCCCAACACACATTTGTGCTCCTCGACGCATTCGAGAGTTCGCTCGTCTCCAATGACTTTATTGCGGCTCGGCACCCAAATACGCAGGATCCCAAAGCTCATATCTCTGGGCAGATGATTAAAATTATTGTTACTGGTGGCAGCTTCTTGTAATCTTCACATAAACACAACTTTCTGATTAAGTTTGAAAACAGGAATTTGTGTAAATCCACCAAAGAAAGTTGCATTGTTTTACTAAACAGCTTGCAAATCAAGAATTAATTAATTGCGATGAAATGAAGCTGCTTAGAAATGGATTAAAGAAATTAGGTGGTCCTACTGAGCCTGAACTGATCGAGATAGTTATGATGTATGTATGAGCGACAATTTTCCTGTTTATCAAACACTGCAGCTGGCGATGTCGCGGTGATTTATGGGAATTTGAGATGCGTCGAGGCTCCGCTTTCTTATAGGGAATTTGTGTAAAGTGAGATCTCTTTTAACATTTTTAGGGGTGTTGACTTGTGCGTGTTTATTAAGTATGCCTGGGTGTATAGCGGGTTTCAAGGAAACCCTGGACACTCAGGTCGCCGCTGTTGACACTGACAGTTCCTGCGCTTGCGTTGGTACTGTTGAGTTGCATGTGTGCACTTGTTGGCGCCAACCAAGTGACGAAGGTCGTTTGTTCGTTCCTCCGTCTGGGGTCCTTTTTCGTTGCTTCTTTTTAAGTAGATTTGTTTAAAGTATGCAATTTATTTGTTTATTTATTTCTACTATTATTCGAATAATATATGCTGAACCCGTTTCTAGCTGTTGGCAGCTGAGTGAATCTCTCGCAGAGCTCACGACATACGAAAAGTTGAGCCATCCATACAAATGTGGTATTACTCTGCTCAGCGAATTCTGTCAAAACCTATTCACAAACATACGGGTCTTCAGGATCTGGCAATGTGGCAGTGTATATGCCGAAGTCTGATATGAGTTTCCATAGTTTGCTATGTGGAGATCTGCTTGTTTGGAAACCGTACTGTAATTACCACAAACTTGCCCTTAAATACCCACACTTCTGATATGCACAATTTAGCCACAAGCCTCATTTGAATATCCACAAAACAGTCGCCAAGTTCATGCTCTAAAAAGAGTTGACTGCACTGACCACAAATGTTCTGTCGACATTCATATTTTCATATGCAAAGAACTTTGAAAGTCAAATCATAAGAATCTGGTTCCTGAGAGCACAGAAGAATCGATTCAAATGCAGTCGATGAAAGCAACTGACGTTCACAGTGAAGTGGGGCCTGAGTGCATAACTGAGTGCAGGAATGATGGTACTCGCATTGCCATGGTCATAAAATAAGAAACTTCTCACATGCATTTAAAAAAAGTTTCAAGACAGGAAATACTCGAGAAAGCGAAGAGCCAACTTTGTAGTTTCAACTAAATAAACACGTATCTGACAATAATACGAAAGCTTACTCAGAAACTTTTTTATGACTTCACCCTGGAATAAAACATTTCGCTTAGCAGACTACTACGGTATTTTACAGGTAAAAGTCAAAGGTCTCCCCTGAAATACCATACAATACAATGATACCTGTATGCCAGTTTCAGTCCCCTGTCGATTCATTGACATCCCACATGCCCGTACACTGCCATGCATCTCTGCAGGGAATAGCAGAGCTGAGTTGGACAAATTTCAGAGAACTGTGAAGAAATGTTGTGTATCATAAAAATTCCGTGAAAGAATCTACCCACAGTTGGGCAGTTGGAGAGAAATTCTGTGAGGCAAGGTAGGTATGTTAAAGCTTAACCTGAGTGAACCAAGTAACCTCATAAATCACGAGTAACACCCTTGGGGTCGACACTATTGATGATAGTATCTCATGATATAAGAATGGTAAAATCTTCTCAGAAACTATGGATAATTACTTGTGAAGGAGGCAAACAATGCCTACGCTACCACATCCTTGTGATTGAGTTGATTTGGTTGATGGCTTCTTTCCGCCAAAGTGTCTGGGGTATGTTCGTTCCAAAAGGATTATTTTTTTTTTCTTACTGAAACTATAAAGTACGAGTCACTTTCCCTGCTACCATAATAATATTTGCTATAGAGCAGCATATTCCATCAGTATGTTGTGTGAGTCGTGTCAAGCTCCACACTGAATCTGAGCAAAATTGAACGACGTGATCATAGCATAAAAATCTCTGAAACCATGCAGCTCTTTGCATGTAGCTAACAGCACCACAGCCAACTTATGCAACTGAAAAACGAGTAATTGAACTTTGTATTCTGACCGATCCAAGCTATTCTGGCAAATATACCACACTGAAACCACTTGGACTGCTCAGGCCAGCTCGACCAATCGACCGACCATCCGCCATTGACCCCCGCCTGATTGCTCATTATGAGAAAAGTTCCACATGCGACTCACTGGAAAAGCTTCCTCAAGCATTAACAGAGCAGACGTTCGGTCGTTGAGCTCAACTGTGTCGCGTCTGTGATTTGAATGGCTGATTGGTGGGCCGTCATGTGAGTGTCATTGTTGGCGAATGTCCTTTTGGGCATATCGTTAACGTAGGACGTCTCAGCAACATGCGCATTTAATTGAAAACAATTTAAATGCAGATTTCAGTCTTACAAAATATTATGTTCCTGCAGCTCCTGCCGCTGCTCCTCTGGCTGTATCCAGCACCTGCGCCTGCCGCCCCCTGCCACACTCCACTGCATTCTTGCTCGGATTGGCACACTGCCGTCAAGAATAGCAGCCAAGTGTACGTACGGTGCGGTATACGACATGCGGTAAGCGGCAAGCGGAAAGCGGCGTACGGAGTCGTGCGGCAGGCACTGGCAACACTTACGGGATGTTGCCTAAGTGTTGTTTCATGTCACCTGGAAAGCATTTGGACACGAAATTGTCTATTTTTGAATATGCTGCCAGCGTATGACGTTCTCACATACTTACGAGTACGCGTATGTGCATGCGGACGAGTGTGTGTATGTGTATGCATGGCAGTCTGTCTGTCGTCGTGTCTGTCTGTCTGCCTGTGCGACTGAGTATATGCACGTGTGTGTGGGGGCATGGCCTCACTGGCTGGCTGCCTTGCCTGACTGGCAGCACACGTCATGTGCCAACGGAGTCGACGTAGCTGCTCAAAATTAAAGTTTTGTGAATTTCGTGCATCAATTCACTTGAATGTAATAAAATCCTTGTGAGCGAGCAGAGCGAGAAGCAAGCCATGAACCCATAAAGGAAAGGATTTAATGCAAATATTGCTTAAATAAATTTGTAAAGTCGATATTAATCCTTGGGGAGACATGCTTCACAGATTTCAGTTACGATATGTAGTTGGCAATTTGTTTTTGTCTGTACAGCAGCGACGTGCACAATGGGAACTTCAGAAATTTGGAAGTTCGGAAATTGGGAAATTGGCAGAGTTGTTATATTCGTAAGTGGTATATTTGCTATTTCCTCCTGCCACTGGGCGGCTTCAAGCTACCAATTTTCCTCCGACTTCCGTCCGCAAAAACCTCTGACAATTGCCGGGCAATTTTCCTGTAATAAACCGTAGACACGATGGCGACTCACGCGTGGCAAATAGTCAATAAGTGAATATGTCCGTCAGTTCATGACTCAATTCGATCAATCCAAACCGCTTTTGTCGTCGTATCGCAACGCAACGTATGTGCACCTATTTACGCTACGCATCTTATCGACCACTTGAATTTGAAATTGAAATTGGTGCTCAAACAAGCATGCAATAACAACAACAACAACAACAACACCAGCACCAACAAAAGCGGCACATTTTTCCAAACATCTCCAAATGGAAACTTATTTACTCGCTTTTCCAAACAAATCAACAGCGGGGCTCACTTTGCGCCTGAAGTGCGTGCCAGCCCCACACCTCGATGCGTACAGCGAGCGTTTTTATTGTCGGCGCGTAACAATTCGTGTACAAAAACAATACAAAAAAAAAATTAAATATCAGAGAAAAAAACAACTCAAGTAAAAATAAGAAAACAAAATTAATTGTTAGGCAGGCGCAAGCATTGCTACGATTTCCCATTTCTAATTCGTGCAATCAATTCGAACACTCGAACGTGATAAGGTATCTGGCTGGCGAATGCGTGTGCTACATTTGCGCTCACCCGCCTATTGGAAAGCGCTCCCAGGTTTATTGCGCAGCACATTTAACTCTGTAGCGTACTACTTTGTAGTCAGCTGCAGTTAAGTGCGGAGTGCTCACTAAGTACGAGCGGAGGAAGCATTTTCAAATTAAAAATTCAAGCTCGTGCCCAGGCGTGCTGACGTGCCGACGTGCCGCTGTACTGGCGTGCTAATGTGCGGGCTTTCAACACATGCCCAACGGAGGGGCCTGCAGGAAGTGGCACTATTTTTCAGTCACTCACCTAAAGTCCCCCGCGGAACACAAAAGCTCGGCTGGCAATTAGTATGGAGCTGATCCCCAAACGATCTGGATTTCTGGTGTAGCATTGGAAGTGGACCAAATGCGAACAGTCGGAAAAGGTTTTAATTATTTTCCTCTGAATCTTTGCTTCCGTATGGAAGAGAGTTCGATCCTCAAAAAACGGAGAAACCACAAACATAATTGCACCTTGCATTTCCTTTGAACGGGAGTATTGCCATTCCCCAAACGATCAGAATTTCTGGTGTAGCATTGCAAGTGGACCAAATGCGAACAGTCGGAAAAGGTTTTAATTATTTTCCTCTGAATCTTTGCTTCCGTATGGAAGAGAGTTCGATCCTCATAAAACGGAGAAACCACAAACATAATTGCACCTTGCATTTCCTTTGAACGGGAGTATTGCCATTCCCCAAACGATCAGAATTTCTGGTGTAGCATTGGAAGTGGACCAAATGCGAACAGTCGGAAAAGGTTTTAATTATTTTCCTCTGAATCTTTGCTTCCGTATGGAAGAGAGTTCGATCCTCATAAAACGGAGAAACCACAAACATAATTGCACCTTGCATTTCCTTTGAACGGGAGTACTGCTATACCCAGTACCTTCCACAGCCAAAATACTCTACACCATTAAAAATGAAACAATTTATTATTATATAATGATCATACTCCCTTATAGAGAAGCTTCCAAATGAGACCCTTTTGTTTTGTTTTGTGTGGCTCAATTCTGTGGCAATATAATGACATTCCCCGCTTAGTACTGCACTTTTCCTCTCGTCCAGTTCTCCTTCGGTAGTGAAGAACTAGAATATCATTTTGAAGGCCTTTGAATATAAATTCGCAAACTGTTCTAACAAGCCATCTTTCTGCAGCTGCATCAAGTACTAGTACACTTCAGTAGTGTTGATTTAGGTAGGTAGGTAGGAGTAGCCGCCTAGTTTGCCAAAAGCACACTTGAGCACACATAATCGCCCATTGTGATACCACGGTATGGCGCCGTTCAAGCACTGACTAAAAAGTTCCCTTACTTGGGATGGTGATAGTCAGCGCAAGGACAGCGCTTGCTTTAAAAGCTAAGATTTTCGTCTTCAACGCCTCCCTTAGACGATGAACAATTTCGGTAGAGATGAACAATTTCGGTAGAGATGAACAATTTCGGTAGAGATGAACAATTTCGGTAGAGATGAACAATTTCGGTAGAGATGAACAATTTCGGTAGAGATGAACACTTTCGGTGTATTGCTACGATTTCTCTAAAAGTTTCTACTTAATTTAGGAACAGTGGATTACTTTAAGTCTACATACGTCGGTACTAATTGTTGTCCCTTCCATAAAGTGGAATTGCGTGGGCCCTTCACAGACCACGCTGATGTTTGACAAGGTCAGAGAAACGACCAGTGAAGTTCTCGTTTGCAACTGGTGAGGGTTTCAATACAGCAATTCAACCACTTTTAGATTGTTGTCTGAGATGGAGAAGCATGATTAGCAACACCGACCAGAACATGCCCCCTAAAACAACAGAAATATTGATATGTTCACTATGGAGGCCACGGCAGCGGCTTTTTGGCAAAATTTATTATTATTATTATTATTATTATTATTATTATTATTATTATATTTCACACCATAATGAATTGTATATGCAAGGGTTTGGGGGACTGAGTACTAACTACCGAGGGGTTTGACTTGATGAGAAAAAGGTTTAGAAACAAGCATTTTTGAGACCATACCCGGGGCAGGATTCGTAACGGCGACTCCCGAGTGTGAGTCTAGCATACTTGCAAAACTTTGGCGCAGAACTGAGAGTTTAAGCAAAACAGAAAAAGACCAAAGTTCTCTCAGTCCAGATTTCGCTCACATTGTCGAACAAATAGGGCGCTGTACATACCTCATAAGTAGACTGGTAATTTTCCTTTATTTATTTTATTAATTATAGTGATTATAACAACAACTTCTTATAATAAAAAATTAGTGATAAACAAAAGAATTGCATAATATTTTAATTAACTATTAATTTTAAATTGAACTCATTTCTCTTGACATGCCCGTAACACTGATGCTCGTATAGAAAATGCGCCAGGAACGTAAACCGAAAGTCCAATTTTCAATTATAAATTTTGATCAGCATTTGAATTGGAGACCTTCAGAAATATTCTGTTGAAGCGGCCCTCAAAGTTTATTTATAAGCATTTCTATTAAAATACTCGGCACATATTCAGGCATACGTTTCGATCTGTGTGCGATATCGACGTTTGATTATAAAACTCCCAATTGTTTAAACCAAAAAAAACTCTAAATAAGTCAAATATTGTAACACGAACCCAACGTTGTGTGTGAATTTTTCCGCAGAATATATCACAATCAATTATATTGCATAAATGGGGTAAACTGTGGTGGGATTCCTAACAGAGTTCGTGCCGCCGGGTTCTGGTGCTGAGGCCCGGACACCAACGTTAATCATAATGTGCCATTATCTCATTAAGCGAATTTATATGTTTTTTTAAACACATGCAACTATTTTTTTCTCAATTGGATTATTTTCAGTGCCGTGCCAAGTCTGACGGCAAAGAAACAAACGCACTTGACAAGTAATTTTATTAAGTAGTGTAAATATTTATCACACACAAACACACACACACACTCACACACTCCCGCACACATTTGTACAAATACCACCTACAGCAGCGGCACATCCAAATCCACCCTTAATGTCGCAATCATTGTTAGTAGAGGAATATTGGTTCATTTGCGCAATTTCCCAGCGCACTTGGCGGATAAGACAAGTTGAAGCGCTTCCTTTTGTACAGCAGGAGCCACCGTTGCGAGAGTGTCCATTAATGCATCATTATTAAAATCCCAATTACGCTAAACTCCGCTTTTGGGTGCAAATGCGCGTGAGCTCTGCAGTGACGCCGCCGCGTATGCGTAAGTGTGTGTGTGTGTGTGTGTGTGTGTGTGTGAGGATGTGTGTTGCGAGCATATAAATAAACTACTTAACCCGAAAAGGGTAGTAATCCTACGAAATCCATGCACCATGTTAAAACTACTTAAATGCACATGTACTCCGGTGAATGGGTGTACTCGTATGTGCAGGTCCTTGGAGTGCAGTGACAATTCATAATTTTATGCTAAAAGGACATGCGGGACATGTGTGTGTGGGCGCGTGTATATGTGTGTGCAGTACATTATCATATAAAAAATGTGGCAATTGCAATCAGAGCGTTGCAAGTAGCGCTGCTAGAAATGTTCCAGGGCACTTTTGGGTGCTGCTGTGCTTCCTATTAAGCAGGTTGAAGAAGTTAAGCATAGGCATAAAACACACACTCTCAGACTTGCTCATGAGTGCTTAAGAGCCGCTACTCGTATGCAAAGGCGTCTCTCAACCAGATTGATGGCGCTTGTAGTGCGACTCTGTGAAAACTAAATCACGCTGGTTTTAGTACGAAGTGCACTCAGCAGTTAAGTGACGGGCGAGCCATCAAATTTATATGACGCTTATGAAAATAAAACCTCCGAAACAGTGGAGCGAGCGGTTGACGAACACCAGGCAGTGCCGATCCTTTGGGGGTGGCACTTTTGACTTAGAGCCGCAAGAGCCAAACAAGTGAGTTTCCTTATAAGCGCCTTGGTTTTTATATGCATTCAGCTTAATTGAGTCCCCGTTTGGCCCTCAAACGTAGCCGTAGTATGCGAGTGTGTGCGAATGGAAGGCTCTGCCCGTTCCGGTATTCAGAGGTGTCAAAATTGAATTATCACCTCAGACCTTGCGGCGCGCTCTGTCGGTGTCGCTGGCTCTATTGCTGCCGCTGTCGCTGTTGCTGTGGCTGTCGCCGGCTCGACAGCCTTGGCTGTCAGGCGTGTCAAAGAGCGGCGTGGCGTGTGTGAATTGAGATGCATCACTTTCGCAATTGCAACATCTGCTCTGCGGTTTTCATTTAATTTTCGTGCTTGTTTGGGTGAGGCTTACCCGCAGCTCGCTGCTCGCAGATCGGCTGCATTTGAGTGCGAGCGCAAATGCACACCAAGCACTGAGCGAGCGACTCGGAGTGAGTATGGAAGCGTGCATGGATGTGTGTGAGCTAGTGTGTGATTTCATTAATACGTAGGCATAATTACTGTGACACTTTTATGGTTGACAACCCCTCTGCAAATAATTTATCGCTTATAAATGGGTAGATGTGCACTTTTCATTCCGCTTTTACCCCTCTGTCTCTTTGTGTATCTGCTCCTGGCTGCTGTCGAATTGAAATGTCAAAACAAAAAAATTACCTCATGAAAAATGGCCACTTTGCACACTGCCAAAGGCCACAAAATTAACAATAACCGAGCAAAAAAACCACGACAAATAAATAAATTTAAATAAAAAAAAAATACA
The DNA here is from genome assembly GCA_920105625.2 of Clusia tigrina. Lineage (NCBI taxonomy): Eukaryota > Metazoa > Arthropoda > Insecta > Diptera > Clusiidae > Clusia > Clusia tigrina. Next base: position 16,647,908 of record OV050032.1, read on the forward strand.
AAATTTTGTTATTCAAACCGCATTTCAGTTGATTGGTTTGCTTCTTTGTTGGCTGATTTACGTACACTTTTTCAGAGAACTGTATCAAAAATCGCCTCAGCAAGTCGAGTTTGTAAATCTAGTATCCCCGGAGCAGCGAACATGCTCATTTATTAGAATTAATTGGGTCTAAGTACATACAAGAGATAACAAGGGTACTGCAAACGCCACACAACACACACACACACACACACACACACAACGCTCACACACACACACACACACAACACACATGTATATACCTTCACCACATTCGGTGCTCCTTGCTATTGTACCACATCCCCCCAGCCCGCAATAGCGCTCATCCACGCTCGTGTGCTTGCTGCAATTGTAGCGATCTCCACCCACATGCGCGCACGCCGCGCTGGAGCGCTTATTCATTCGTACCTGGGCGCTTGGAGTCGCAGAGTCTCCTCTCCGTATGGCTGCTTCCTTCTTTGCTTGCCATAACGCTTGAGGCACTTTTACCGTAATTTTTTATGAAGCCAACCTGAACACGACTGCACACAAATGTTTTTCATAAAACATGTTGCAAAATTACTGCGCAAAGTCCTTGGAGACATTTGCCGTTTTTATTTTTGCTCCTTTTTTAAACGTACCAACCTTATTTTAAGCTTATATATATATATATATATAAATATACACATATAGTCGTATGTATATATATATATACTCGTAGATATATATATATATATATATATATATATATATATATATATATATATATATATATATATATATATATATATATATATATATAGATTTATTTATATATATAGAACGAAGGTTTCAAAGGATGCGGCAAATATATTTCATGTTTATAGCTGAAAAGCACAACAGTAATTGGTGGAGCGCTTATTCACAAAGGGTTGGTTCTTGTTCGAGCTTGTTCGAGTTGATGGGAAATCATGTTAACAAAATACTTCCATGCATCTCATTATACAAAAAAAAAAAAGAGTAGAAGAAAGAATAAAATCCAGCAAACAAATACAAAACACACAAATTTCAAATTTGAAAATAGTCAAGGAAAATAGTGAAAGCACGAAAGCCAAACGGAAATGGCAACAGATAATTTATGATGGGCTGACAGTAGTAAGCGATAAACCCTGAATTAACGCCTCTTCATTTAATATTGGAAAAGGTTTAAATGAATATTATTGAGAAATACACATTTTGGAGCATCCTTCGGAAGTCTAAGCAAATATTGCATATGGAATATACGAAATGGTAAGAACACACTTTCAAGTTGGGAGTGCAGAGAACCCATATGATAATTAAACAGTTCAAATAGTGAACTCCGAATCAGAGAATACAGAGAAAAGAAACTCTTTTTCGCTGCCAGCGTCCGTAGTGGACACACCACGATTTTGAGTGGACACACCACGATTTTGAGTGGACACACCACGATTTTGAGTGGATTCACCACGATTTTGAGTGGATTCAGCACGATTTTGAGTGAATTCACCACGATTTTGAGTGGATTCACCACGATTTTGAGTGGATTCACCACGATTTTGAGTGGATCCACCACGATTTTGAGTAGATTCACTTCGATTTTGAGTGGATTCACCACGATTTTGAGTGGATTCACCACGATATTGAGAGGATTCACCACGATTTTGTACGGATTCACCACGATATTGAGAGGATTCACCACGATTTTGTGCGGATTCACCACGATATTGAGAGGATTCACCACGATTTTTAGTGGATTCATGAACAACGTCCGTCTGCTTTATTTCGCTGCTTTGCCGTTTGACGTTTACGTTTCTTTTCTCTGTATTCTCTGCTCCGAATAGAACGACTACACTCTGCTGGAGAACATTCGCAAACTGAGAGAGTGTCCGAGTAAATTTTGTTGGGAATAAAAAGAGAGTAACAATCTCGAGGCTCAGTGTATCCTGCCCCATAACCATGTTTTGGGTGTGGATTGATAGTGCACCTACAATAAGAAAACAAAGATTTATTAAATTTTAATATCAAAATTTGCTCTCGTGCCCAAGAGCAAACTCGAGAACTGAAACCTCTTGATTAAATCACAGAGTTACTCAAGCAACGAGCCGTGACAAAAGCACATAAATGGAAAGTATTCTATCAGAGTTCATAATACAACAATTTGTAAGATATTATTCCTAGAGAGAGAGAGATAGAGAGAGAGAGAGAGAGAGAGAGAGAGACTTAATTAATCTTTGTTGTTTTTGAATGATTGCAATCTTCCACACGAAACTTCCACAAATTGTTCTAAATCTGAATCTGAGGCATAACTTCGATATCGTACGAAACATTTCAAGAAAAGAACTTAACTATGATACACGTAGTCAGAGTTTGTTGAGTGGGAAAAGATCCATGAATGTGCGTAGAGTGGAGAGAAACATTAATATTACCAGTCTGACTCGAATTCAATATAACAACGAAAATAGGCAAATCAACTGGCTGCTCGATAAATTGTTGTTTATGCAAAGATGTGTTCTGGATTTTAACCACAACTGGAGTTCTATGAACACTCGTTATATAGTACCTATCAGAAGTTCGTGCTGTGAGTCAACTACATGCAGGTAGCTTTGTGTCCAAACATTCTTCACGCAGATGCCATGAAGAGTGTTTGGACACCCAGTAAGCCAGTAAAAACGCCTTCATTGAGACATTGCGAGTTAGGTCCAGATATACAATGCCTGAATGCTACTCAATCCGCAATTCAATTTCTGAAAGTTAGCAATTTTATTGCTAACATTTATCTATTCAATCTATTCAATCTCTTCCAATCCGCAATTCAAGTACTAAAAGTTAGTAATTTCATTACAAAAATGTAACAATTCAGGCTCGAAACTATGGTAATGCAATTGATAATATTCAGAAGATAAAAATCAGATCTTGATTTTCTAAACTTCATCTCTTACTATCTACAATTTGAGCAGTTAACTAGTCAAAGTCTCTTGGTCCTTTGTTTTTTTGAGTGTATTTGGAGTTTTTGTTTGGAGTGATAGAATCGCCACCACAGCCGACCTACCCGCGATAGATTTGCCATCAATTAAAAAAACTCAGATATCGAAATAACGTCACATACCTGCATCTACGAGTATATCATGAATACGATATTTTAGTCATCCATTTCTGTTAGAAACTCTCCTGCAGAGCATCACTTATTTGAACTCTTTGGAACATAATTGCTTTGGAACATAATTGGGAAAGTATTATAAAATCGTAAATACTGGCTGCATATTTCTGTGGTCAGACCTATATTGCTATATGGAATACTTGTATGGTGGCCAGCCGCTCAGAAACAAAGTTATTCGAAGCTTCTGAGTAAAGTCCAAAGAACGGCATTTCTGGTGCTTTAAGGACCACTCCAACTTAAGCATTAGCAGTGATACTCAACCTACCTACATTAGAGTAATATTCGAATCATCTTGTGTTTTGGACTTTGTGCGGCACAAATTTTCTAAATTTTCGGTGGCCACAAAAACTATTGATACATGTTTTTAAACCGTTTGTATCTCGAAAGATGTCTGAAGTACGAAATGTTTTCAGAGATGGAAAACTTTTCAAATGAAGCATTTGTGGCATAAATTTACGATTTAATTGAAAAAATGTGTTTTTTAATTGGACGTTTCCAATAGTTTTATTGTCTACGAATAATCTTGGGAAAGCATTAAAGACTAATCCAGCTACTGGCCAAAGTAGTCCGATAATTGTTCCGGCAGTCCTCAATTGTTATAACCAACACACCGTAATAAAACTTACAATATTGCCTGAAAATCTTTGTGATCGTAAATGAAAAATTATTACGAAACCACATCGTCTCAGGTTCCTAAAACCCAACTTTCTATTAATTTTTCACTCTTAACTCATTCATGTTATACTCTGTATTGATCAGGTACCATATTGCGACGAACTCCGTGCTTGAATGTCTACTATATCGGGCTGCTGAATTGTCCTGTCGCGCAATGAGCTTCAAGTCTTAGAAATATTGACATCATGACCAATATTTCGAACATTTCACTCACCGACTTTAAACAGCAGTTTCAACAGAGCTATGAAGCCCGTAGCCCAGCTTAGCTGAGAATGCCCTTCAAAAACTAGTGAGACTATTTCTTCTTCTCTTTCCGCCGCTCAAACCCGTTCCGTATTAAAGATAAAGGCTTCTTTCACTTACCTCTCTGGTGTGGAAATACGACTCATCATCATCGCAAGTGATCATCTCGGGGAGAAATAACGATACAGGTTGATGCCAATCCTCACTAGAGCAGTTCAAATTGTTATCCATGATGTCCTTACTAAGCGTAGATGCTAAACTCGCTCTGCTAGGCACACACACAAAAACGAGTAAACACGTACACACACACACACACACACACACACGCACACTCGCAGTCACTGATAATTTCACTCAACTGAGCGTTTGTCACAAATTTTCATTTACAGCTGCTGGCAAAACTCGTCGAACTCTAATTTGACTCTTTATTGCAGTTTTTATTGCGTGCTATCAGCTCCTTGGCTTTTAATGAACGAAACACGAATGACACTTGTCCTGTGTGTGTGCCAGGATGTGAGCGAGTTGCTTCCGTTGGCGCTCGGTGTTGGTTAATGCAGTGCAAAGCTTTCCCATGACGATGCTGCCACAAGCAACAGAAAGTAGAGCCCCACTCTCAACTGCTGCGATTATGGTGTGTAGCATGCACAAATATATATTCGATTCACAACATTCTTTAAGTATCCTGTGTAATCCTTAAGTACGGGTATTTAGAATGCAAGCATTTTAGTTTATTTGAGCTCTTTGTAGGAATGTCATTTTAATTTTTGTTTGTAACGAATTTGAAATTTCTGAGTTTAACGTTCCATCCTGCGCCACATATCCGCTTCCTGTGTGAACGGGCAAAAGCTTGCGCGCTCTCTCCCAAAGCTTTAATCTCCGCATGTGTAGTGGCTGAGCAAATGTGGTGAGTTCTGAGTTCTGTATTGGATGATTTAAATTTTGAATTTGTTTCCCTACGTATACCTAAGTGGGTGCATAGTTAGTAGTAAACAAATCCTTTAAAGATATAACTATATATGACAGAATATTTATGATGTCACTGTAAGGCCACCCTAATCAGTTTGAGCCACACCAACCGCCGCTTGACATGTACTCTCGTAGTCGTATGGCAATTGGTGAAATCCTTTTTGGCAGGTTTGGCGGCGCACCATTTCAATTCATAGCAGACTCATATAGTGCGACATCCTGTGCGGTATTATATGAAAATTTCCTGTTAGCTATAAACGTAATCCATTTAATGTGGGGCCTTCCGGAGCATTAACTAATTCAACTAAATGAATTGGCACAGTTTCCGTATTTGAAGCGGTTAAGTTCGATAAGTCCTTGCGCTGCATAAAGGCGCGCCAGCACACAGTTTCCTGTGTTGGGAACTGTGATTCGTATGCAAGCGCGTAAGAAATCGTATGCATGAGTTGCTGAGAAGGTGCCACGGCTGCCCGTTTCCTTCGATTTCACAAAGAAACTGTGCCCTACTCATAGTTTGTCAGCCATTCGACGTGAGGATTTTGGGATTAGTCTTTAAGATACTTAGCAGTACAACAAATCACATTTAAGCGGCGTCTGTGCCCCATCTGTGAAAAGTTTGCATAGCAGAACAGGCCACGTCATTCGCGGCTCATTATCTAAGTAAGGCTCAGTAGTAATGCTCCGATGTATTGAGACAACAAATTGATTAATATAACTTAATAATGCGGCTCTGATCTACGGGAAATAAAATGACTTTTTATTTTCCCAGCTTCGACTACCAAAGACAATCATCAAAAAATGGGAAAATCTGCACACAACAAATGCTCCATTGAGGTGAATGAATAAGACATCATTACAAAGGGTGCACTACTTCGAGAGAGTGCCACTATACTTTCCGATTTAGTAATCTCAAATTACATTTACGAGTATGCGTCAAAATTAATCAGCTGTGCACTCATTTAATAGAGTTAATTACCTCCTGAAGACTTGAATCCGAAAATATAAAGAAAACCAAGCCATGGGAAGGATTTTAACCTATTCCCAAACGAAAATAAGACTAGCATCCCTACGGCTAAACCCCATCAGAAAAAACAACATTTCACATTCCATCAATGCATGGTATCCTATTCCACATTACTTTGGGGTCCTTAACAAAAATTTAGGTTAATATATAGAGTCGAGAAGTGTTCCCATGAGGAGACACCTCTGTAATCTGCTCAAAACTCCTTCAGACTCAGTTCAGAACCACATAAAAACCTTTGAGAATCGTATTGTAAACCCACCAGAAGCATATCAGAACCGTTGAGAATCACTAGCAAAAGTCGTTCAGAACCCCATCATTCAATCTTTACAAACCCTTCAAAACCACATCAGAACCGTTGAGAATTCCATCAGAAACCCATCCAAACCACATTAGAATCGTTTCAAATCCCATCAGAACCCCATCAAAGGCCGTTCAGGACCGCCTCATACAATCTTTAAAACTCCTTCAGAACCACATCAGAACCGTTGAGAATTCCATCAAAAAACAATCCAAACCACATTAGAATCGTTGCAAATCCCATCAGAACCTCATCAAAGGCCGTTCAGAACCCCATCATTCAATCTTTACAAACCCTTCAGAACCACATCAGAACCGTTGAGAATTCCATCAGAAACCCATCCAAACCACATTAGAATCGTTTCAAATCCCATCAGAACCCCATCAAAGGCCATTCAGAACCTCATCAATCAATCTTTAGAACTCCTTCAGAACCATATCAGAACCATTGACAATCCCATCAAAAAACAATCCAAACCACATTAGAATCGTTTCAAATCCCATCAGAACCCCATCAAAGGCCGTTCAGAACCCCATCACTGAATCTTTAGAAATGCTTCAGAACCACATTAGAACCTTTGAGGATTCCATCAGAAACCCATCCAAACCACATTAGAATCGTTGCAAATCCCATCAGAACCTCATCAAAGGCCGTTCAGAACCCCATCATTGAATCTTTAGAACTCCTTCAGAACCATATCAGAACCATTGACAATCCCATCAAAAAACAATCCAAACCACATTAGAATCGTTTCAAATCCTATCAGAACCCCATCAAAGGCCGTTCAGAACCCCATCACTGAATCTTTAGAACTGCTTCAGAACCACATCAGAACCGTTGAGAATTCCATCAGAAACCCATTTGAATCAGTTTAAAAGCACATCAGATCATTTTAGAATCCTAACAGAACCCCATTAATAAGATAACAGAACCCCATATAGAATAGTTAGAACCCCATCAGAACCTATTCAGAAACCATTAGGAAACGAGTCATTCTTATACATTCCTTGATGGGGACTACTTTACTTGAATATTTACTCTTTCAATATCAGATAAGATATTACAATAATTCTGGATCTATTTCGAAATTGTTTTTCTTCAAAATGACTCTTAATCTTCATGGTAGGATTTCTCTCAATCTCCTTTAAGGTTCCTACTTTGAGAATTCCGTCTGTTAAATTATCGGTCACCACCATCGTAAGCTCTTCATAAGCCTGTAGAAGAAATGATAAACAGCGAGTCGCAAACATCAAGTCATAAAATATCCTCTCTCATTTTCACTAATGGACTTACTTATTGAATATGTTAGAATGCCCTCGAAAGTCATTGAACTAATTGGAAAGGAGATGCGTCGAGTTGTGACGAGTGTGAGTTTGGAGAGGAGACCGGAGAGGAAGCTGAAGCTATCGAAGTATTATAGAAGCAAATTGAATCTAATTATCCTGTTCCAAAACTGTGTTGTGAGTGAATTTTGCTCATTCCATTATAATTTTATTTATGATTGAAGTGATTAGTACCAAAACGTTTGACAGTTTGATTATTAAGTCAATATTTTCGAATTACTGTGCAGAATCCGGTGACCGAGCTATGTAGCTGAACTAATTTCCGGGGACTTGCAGACTTTATTTATCAAATAAAGTATTATGCCAGAGTTTCCGCAAGTTGCCAGCCATAGGACCTCATCCCTGACATTGAGCACTTAATTGAAAACTTTCAATTTTAATTGCTGAATCAAGGATAAATGAGGCTTTTAGGATTTTCTGTTCTTCCGTTCCCCCGCTCTTCTGCCAGGGTCATGCCATTCTTTCGATTTTTCCAGAAAAATTTTGCAAAAGTTTCTCGAGGTTTTTTTTCCCAGTTTCTGTTCTTAACACTGACGTGGTGCAATGCAAACATGGCAGCCCATAAAAAAGGAGCTCATGTGGCACCAGTCAGCATTCGCGCTGGCATATAAAATGCCAACAATAATTCAAGAATCAAATTAATGTGACAACTTCTTAAGCACATTTGAACATTTCCATTACAAGCTTACAACTACTTTCGCCCCGAATAAACTGCGACCATAATTAATAATTTCCTTACTGCGGCCGACGCGACACTTGCGAAGTTGCAACAAGCAGCCAAATGCCATCCAGACAACAAAAATTGCAACTGCCATCATCCAGACTGCATGTCAGCGTTGCAGGCAGGCAGCCAGCCAGCCAGCCGCATGTGCTCGCAAATGTGTTTATTTTTACATGCGGGATTACACATGCAACTCGCGCTGCATTGCGCACAGCGAGTGCAATTTCCATGTTTGCCACCCAAAGTGTACAACATTTTCCAATTTTGAAATTAAATTTTGTGTCATCCTGCGTAAATCATTTGTGAAATGAAGCGAAGAAGTTAATGCAGCACCCAAAACGATTTATCAAAAATAAATCATTTTGACGAGTTGCAAGTGCGAAGTGCGCATCCGCCAGTGCGGCCCAACGGCAGCAGGAGCAGCAGTGGTGTACCTGTCGCTTGGCCCCACTCTCGGCCCCCTGCTCTCCCATTCGCCAACGACCGTTGCTCGACTGCAGTCCGCATTATAAATGGCAGATTAGTTTGCACATTGCTGCCTGCTTACGGCATGCTGCGCACTGCGCTCGGCAGCATCATTCATTTGGATTCATATTGCGCGCAACACGGTAATTAGTGCCTGCCCCAATTCAGTGTGCGTCTGCCTGACTCTGCATCCAGGCATGCGAGTGCGTACATTTGCGCCAATTGAGATTTTTAATGCGGCAAATAGTCGTACGAGTAGTCGCGCAAACTTAGCAGATCGTAAAAATAAAGCAACCCGCTTGCCTCATGCCGCCTGCCCCTCGGAGTACTTGCGTTCCTGCAATAATTAAATGCTAATTCCGCTGCAATTAATTGTGTTGCATAATTCTTCCTGAGCATTAAATGTGAACGGTGTGCGAGTATGTGGGGCTTCACGCTGTCGCTCACACCGGCTTCGTAACAGCGATAGAATCAGTAGCCGCGGTAGCAATGTTGGCCTTAGCCAACCGCCCAGTACCAGCTCTGATCCGACCTTCTTATGGATTTCTTTACTTACCCATACAAATTCGCATAGTTAAGCGCCCACTCACATACACAAACACGGACCCACCCACAAACACACGCACCCACACACACACACATTGTACACGCACCGCACTCGTAATGACGGTTAATTAGTGCTGCGGTCGCTGCAGTATTTGGGTGGCATCGGCGCTGCGGCAACGTGGGCTGCCATCTAATTGCGCGCACACGAGCACAGCCACATGTGCATAATGTCCTGTTTCGAGGCCAAACTACGCATCCAAGCGGATTAATTGTATAATTGATTATAGACGGCACGGCGCCATTTACCCCTCCCCCCCTTCCTGGCCTTTATCTGGAATGCTGCAAATTGTCAATTCATTTCATTGCCGCCTTTTATTGGCGCTGTCTACCTGCAATTTGTTAACTGGCAGTCTGACTATATTTGATGAGCTGCTGTTGGGTAGGACACTTAATTGGACATTGAGCCAACACTTGATTGTGCTGGGAATCCATAAATATAAATATTGTCCTTACACTTTTGCCAAATAAGTAAACGGAAGAATTTCCCGGGATCAGATTAAGGATTCTTATGTAGAATTTGTAGTCTGTCTCTCTAGAGTTTTCCAAGCCCCGAATATCAGTTTGTCATATACCCGAGCCCATGTCTCACTGGTGGGTAAATTGACCAATCATTCAAAATTGTGAGCCTAAGATATGGATATACTGACTGCCTCGTCATGGACATATGAGAGCGAATTCACTTAGGTAGGTAGGAGTGACCGCCCAGTTTGCCAAAAGCACACTTGAGCACACATAATGGCCCATTGCGAATTCACTTACATACGAGTAAAATAAACCACTTCGCATTGAATCACTTCTCAGCATGCGTACCTCGTCTATATGTGTCTCAGTGGTTCTGGTATGTAAATGGTGGCGATAGCACTTACGCCATATATGGATAGCCTCATAGAACAGGCTGCTTTGTTCGTCTTTGTATACAAGTGTACTTCCACAGTTTTCAAGCACAATTATTTGCGCTCGACAGTGTACTCGTACTTCTTAGGGCAACAATCGAAGCAACAATGTATTCACTACAACCCAGCTAATCTTAAATTAAATGCTCTCCGGGTTTTTAAACCAAGATTGTCTTTGAAAACTGCCAGAACATACTCTATTAAACTTTTCCTGTATACCCATATATAGCGGTGTAATGAGCAATGCTTCCCGTAATAAAATATTGGTTTCATAAGCCCTCAACTAGCTGACAGATATAAATCAACACCACTGGTAGTATGCAAACACCTCAAAGAGAATCAAGTTTATGGTCGAACAAGACATTTCACCTCCACAAGATTGCCGTTAGAGCGTCAGTCAGAGTACAAATTTTCCCACAGAAAAGTACTCTTTATTCAATGAACTTGACTACTCAAACAATTCACTTTGCTTACAAACAAATTGGCAAATTCAATGGAGCACTTCTGATCCCTCGCACTCCGTTCAAAACCTCCTCAATACAACTGGAGGGAAAATCTCTGTTCGAGAATGTCTCCTACTAAGTCAGCTGTGAAAATGTTGAAGGTCTTTGGTGTGAGTTAATGCGAAACTCTGTTATGCTTATCAAATACATTGGACTTGAAGGCAGATCTTTTCGTCATATACCGACATATTTCCATTTAAAGCTTCCGATTCCCTGTCCAGGTACATTTTTCTTCTTTACTCTACTCGTAGCACCTGTAGCCAGCACCTGTTTACAGCATTTCTACTTTTTTCCGTTTTATGGCATTGCGTTAGAAATTTACCATAGACGCATGCAAACCTGTCGCAGTAGATTTGAGTATTTGATGCGATCGCGCTTTGAGCTGGCTGCCATTCGACGGTAACATGTTGCGGCACATACTCGTAATAAAAGCTGCAATTTATAAATGTAAAAATAAACAAAGAAACATTCCAAAATTAATTCAAATGGATTCAAACAAATTGAAACACTCTGGGAACAACACCAGCGCAACAACTGACTAACAAATTGTGAGCAACTGTTGAGCTGTTAACACGCCTGAGAAATGAGCGCGCATTTTTGACAAGCGTACGCCTGTCAGCGCAATTTAAAAGCAATCATTAATAATGTGAAATTCCGTTTTTCATTTACTTGCAAGTTATTGCTTCGCGGGAGAGACACAAACGCACACACAGAGATACCACAGAAAATTGACAGCGTTTGCAATACCAATGCCAGCGAGCAGAGCGGAGTTGAAGCGGCGACTTAGCGCAAACCAACCCAAAGCGAAAGATGTCCTTCTTAACACTTTGCTAAAGATTAAGTGGCAAAATGCAAGCTAATTAAATATAAACCCCTCTTCACTATGCTACAGTGAGCTACATTTTGTTAAGTGCAGCACTTAAATTCAGCGGTGAACGGCAGTATCGGAACTGAACAAATGCAAATGCACGGCTCCTGATGAGAACAGAAAATAATCGGTAAAGTTCAGTTGAGAGTTGGAAGCAGGAGCGATAAATGTGATTTCAAGGGTGAAAATTGTGAAGTTTTTAAACAACATTTTGTTAACGTAATTAAATTAAAGTTAACAAAATTCAATATTGGTTTATCTATTTCACGACATAAATCCTGAACAATTGGAAAAAACACGAACAATTTTAGCAAGAACTTGTTAGAATTCTTAAATACCTGTCGTTCACTTTTCATTAGAGGCACCAAAACTGCGTAATCAAACATTCTAATTAGAAATTTTAATTTAGTTTCAAGGTACATTTCAGTTAAGGCAACTTTATACTTGCACGGATTATGAGCATAAAATGTTCTCTCTCTAACTCAAATGTTAACTACACCAAATGTGTAGTGTGTTTTAGGAGTGGGTGCTGTGAGTCAACTACGTGAAGATATCTTGAATCTGACTCACAACACTACTTTATGCTGACTTCATTTAGTTCATATCAGGATCATGTTTGATGGAAGGATATATTCAATTATAAAGTGATGCATATCAGGATCGTATTTGATTGAAGGATATATTAAATTATAAAGTGATTCTGTTAAATTTCTTTTTATGATTATGGTAGTTTGCCTAATCACAAAAATATATATACTTACAAAGGTTTACATAAGTCACTTGGAGTAGTCGCAATAAGTTCCTTGCAAGGACAACTCTTACATAAACAAAGCTTCGATAAAGAAAGGCCACAAACTAATAAATATAGTATGAATTGAATAAAGACATCCTGACTCCAAACTCTATTTGCTTAGCGGCTCAGAAGGTTTCATGAATGGTGCATAGGGTGTTCATAATGGATGTATAATAATAATTTCAAAAGGGGTTCGTAAAACGTTCATTGGAGGTTCATAAGAGTTTCATAAGAGGTTCATAAGGGGTTCATAGAGGTTCATAAGAGGTTCATAAGGCGTTCATAAGGTTTCATGAATGGTGCATAGGGTGTAATGGATGTATAATAATAAATTCAAAAGGGGTTCGTAAAACGCGCATTGGAGGCTCATAAGAGTTTCATAAGAGGTTCATAAGGGGTTCATAAGGGGTTCATAGAGGTTCATAAGAGGTTCATAAGGCGTTCATAAGGTTTCATGAATGGTGCATAGGGTGTAATGGATGTATAATAATAAAGTCAAAAGGGGTTCGTAAAACGCGCATTGGAGGCTCATAAGAGTTTCATAAGAGGTTCATAAGGGGTTCATAAGGGGTTCATAGAGGTTCATAAGGGGTTCATAAGGCGTTCATAAGGTTTCATGAATGGTGCATAGGGTGTAATGGATGTATAATAATAAATTCAAAAGGGGTTCGTAAAACGCGCATTGGAGGCTCATAAGAGTTTCATAAGAGGTTCATAAGGGGTTCATAAGGGGTTCATAGAGGTTCATAAGAGGTTCATAAGGCGTTCATAAGGTTTCATGAATGGTGCATAGGGTGTAATGGATGTATAATAATAAATTCAAAAGGGGTTCGCATTGGAGGCTCATAAGAGTTTCATAAGAGGTTCATAAGGGGTTCATAAGGGGTTCATAAGGGTTCATAAGAGGTTCATAAGGCGTTCATAAGGTTTCATGAATGGTGCATAGGGTGTTCATAATGGATGTATAATAATAATTTCAAAAGTGGTTCGTAAAACGTTCATTGGAGGTTCATAAGAGTTTCATAAGAGGTTCATAAGGGGTTCATAGAGGCTCATAAGAGGTTCATAAGGCGTTCATAAGGTTTCATGAATGGTGCATAGGGTGTTCATAATGGATGTATAATAATAATTTCAAAAGTGGTTCGTAAAACGTTCATTGGAGGTTCATAAGAGTTTCATAAGAGGTTCATAAGGGGTTCATAGAGGTTCATAAGAGGTTCATAAGGCGTTCATAAGGTTTCATGAATGGTGCATAGGGTGTTCATGATGGATGTATAATAATAAAGTCAAAAGGGGTTCGTAAAACGCGTATTGGAGGTTCATAAGAGTTTCATAAGAGGTTCATAAGGGGTTCATAAGGGGTTCATAGAGGTTCATAAGAGGTTCATAAGGCGTTCATAAGGTTTCATGAATGGTGCATAGGGTGTTCATGATGGATGTATAATAATAAAGTCAAAAGGGGTTCGTAAAACGCGTATTGGAAGTTCATAAGAGTTTCATAAGAGGTTCATAAGGGGTTCATAAGGGGTTCATAGAGGTTCATAAGAGGTTCATAAGGCGTTCATAAGGTTTCATGAATGGTGCATAGGGTGTTCATGATGGATGTATAATAATAAAGTCAAAAGGGGTTCGTAAAACGCGTATTGGAGGTTCATAAGAGTTTGATAAGAGTTTCGTAAGGGGTTCATAAGGGGTTCATAGAGGCTCATAAGAGGTTCATAAGGCGTTCATAAGGTTTCATGAATGGTGCATAGGGTGTTCATAATGGATGTATAATAATAATTTCAAATGGGGTTCGTAAAAAGTTCATTGGAGGTTCATAAGAGTTTGATAAGAGTTTCGTAAGGGGTTCATAAGAAGTTCATAAGGCGTTCATAAGGGGTTCATACACTTGAGAGAGCTTCAAATGATCCTTAGTAACTTTGAATTTGATTTTAATGTACAATAGCACGTGGTTCATCCACTAGAGCAAAAATATCGACCCACTGAGGAAACCTGGCTTTGTCCTGCATTATATCCTCGCTTAGGAATTCTAATGTGTGTGTAATCAATTGTGTAAGTTTGCTTGATAAGCTGCGGATCCGTTCCTTGTCTGTTTATGGTGTCACTACAAGTATTTTAAATTGGAGATGTCCAAGTCCTTAAACTTGATCGCTCTGTAATTCTTCTAGGATATCCCTACGAACTTTCATTAAGAAAAATCGTATGGAAAAAAGTAGAATTGCTCATAATTCTGGACATTTACTTGTAGCACACTTTTATAATTCATAACAAGAGGATAATATAAGCTGTAAATAAGCGAGGAACAAGTACTTTTTACATTTCATTATAAATTTGTTTCCATTTCTATAAAACAGCATTTCAAGCAGCAGAACAATTTTAAGCTTTATTTGCCCACGCGCCAATTTGCCATTTCAAATGTCATATAAATGGCAATTTAACACAATGCGTCCTCACGCCGCGCCAAGCCGCGCCACGCCAAGCCGCGCCACGCCATGCCGCACAACACCACGCAACGCCGGAACAGGCCACTTCATTCCACGCCTAAATTAAACCGAAATCCATTACAATATCTGGTGTTGAACAACGTTTATGTCCGGACAACGAAACAAAAGTCCATAAATTCGATAAATAATTATTTGCATTTATTGGTTGAATTGCGCGCAGGAACAGGCATCGAGTGCAGCAACGGCAGAGCAGCGGAACATCAACCCATGCAGCCCAGCCCGTTGAAGTGGAGCCACGTAAAGTGCGTGCGCTGCGCTGCGTCCATCTCCGTGTCCGTGTTGGTGTCGATGACGGTGACGGTTGTCGGTCTCGATGTCGGCGTCCTTCTCGGAGAGACACCAGATATGCTCGTATGCGCAAAATGTATCACCGCCGCCTGTCCGCAGCGGGCGCAGGTTATTGCACGTCGCCATTTGTCGTGCATTTTTGGGTAAATGCACGGAAGTAGAGCAATTTTTGCACACGATACCAGCGTATACAGCAGCGCAATTAAATTCGACTCGCGCGACAGCAATTGCAGTGGCCATCGCAATGCCCCAATCCATTATGCAGGGTGCAGTTGGCGGCGCATGGGGTTCCTGCAATTACAATTTTCGGCAGAATTCCGCATGTTGATGGGATGAAATGAGATGGGATGCTACTGCTGCTGCAACTGCCACTTAAGTGGTCGCAGCTGCACAGCACTGGACTGGGCTCATACCACTTCAAATGCGACAGTATTGCTAACATTTATGCTTGATGGATGGGTGCCGACATGCGACACACGATCACTTGTAACCGTAGCCCACCAACTGTAGCTGCAGCTTCAGCTTCAACTTGGCTTGGCCCGCATTTGAACGCATTTTAAATTCCCATTCTAGGGAAAATTACAAGAAATTTCAATTAAATATGCGACATCCAACCAACCAGACACACTGACTCCAAGCGCGTTCATAAAGCAAACGCCCATAAAGATAAGAGAAATCGCCTAACAAAATGCACAATCTCGAAATGAATTAAGCATCGCTCGGTTACAAGACAAGAATTTATTTTAAACACCGAAATAAAACAAATCACGGAGAGCACAACAAAACAAAATCGAACAAGATAAGGAACTGGTACGATTGAACGAGTATATGAGCGACCGGGCGCAGGCGCAGGCGCGTATGCGGGTTCGGCTCAATTAAAAATTCACTGCCACAAATCTTGAATTGGTACAGAATAGAAAGAAACCTGCAGATAAATGTCACCAAAATAATAAAATTAGCTGCCCCAATGGCAATGAAAATGTGTGCCTCTGCCACGTTGCCGCACACCGATGGCTGTGGCTGCCTAACTGGCTGGCTCGGCTGGCTCGGCTGGTTGACCCGGTCAACATGGCCGTGGAAAAGTTTGCATCACGACAAACGACCGCATCGTAAATATTGTCAATCCCCAATCAATTGCGTATACCATCCCATCGCATCTCATCTCATCCCGTACCATACCATTCTGCCATCGCTTCCCACTAAATAAATCCCAAGTTAAAATGTATATTTTTATTGGGGTTCTAGTTTAAATATTGTCTTCGAGATAAATTCCACGTTTCGACATTTCTTCTTTGTTATGTTAATTACACCGCAAACGCTCGCCTCGGTCGCTCCGGTCGCTCACTGACATCGCTGGCAACGCTGGCAAGGCTGCCATCGATGGAAACTTGATCGCGCATCTAAGACAGCTGCTCCGTGCAGCGGGTACACACATTTTGCAGCAATAAAAATGCTGCAAGCACCTGAGCGACACATAAAAACCTAAGTTAATTATAGTCGATTGAAACCGATATGCCGCGCTGATAGGACATACCATTCCAATGTAGGTAGACTGGCTGGAGACATGCGTGTGCAGTGGATGCCCCGAATGGGAAATCTTTTTGTTTTCCATTTTCATTTCACTCTGAACGAACAAAATATACAAATAGGAAAGGCAATAAAACTGATTAAATACAAAATTAGAATTCGATTCAATTAACGGGAGAGCGAACCTGCTGGCATCCAGTTCTAGTTGAACATGCAACGTGTCTGGGCAAAGTTCACAAGAGTTGAGACGAGAACCTACGCTTCAACCAGGAAAAGATCACATTCACAGATGTGCCGAACCACTCGCATACAGATGAAATTGTCAAGATCTAAATGTCAGGTCTCGGTGCAGTTAGGAGGAGGAGGAGGGAATGTGAACAAATGTCAACAGAGTCAAGCAGAAGAAGAAGCCATGTTTGTCTCTGATTGTGAGTGAGTCCGATCTCTCGACAACTGCTTACACAAAATATGAAAGACGTCACTACACTCAGCATATAACCACTGAGCAAACAATACATATAGAGAGTTCAAATCCCGAAAATAGTGGTTTAATAAATTTCTCAGCGCTAGATACCAATGCACAGCGTGTCTCATAAGCGTAGATCCCATACAACAACCATTACCAGTGATTTCATTAAACCACTATGTTCGCGATTTGAGCTCCCCAGATGTATTGCTTGCTCAGTGATATAACCCAGTATTTTATAGTACACGAAGCCCTGCACAATAGTCTGTCTATTTGCCATCATTGCCTGAAAAGGTTGCTAATGATTGAAAATCATTGAAAACACTATTCTTGCTCACTTACGAAGAGTGTTTCTGGATGAAATATAGCAATAGCGCCACGTGTCTGAAGCACCACCATGAAGATGTTTTATGTGGAAGAACTTTGAATTTGAAAACTAAAATTGATGAAGAAAATGCTGCAGTATCCCCACAGCTTACCTGCCAGTCTCAGGACTCGAGACGTCTTAAAGTAATTTACCTTACAATGGTAACCTAGAAGAGTAGAGATAGTGAGTCAAAAAAGTGTCAGGAATGCGACTACATGTCATTAAAAGTGCCACTACTACAGTCCTTAGGAAAATGGTCATCGATATTTAAAGCTATTGATCCCCAACAATGTGCCTCCCAATAAACTCTCCCATTGTTTGTGGAAACTTAATAATACACGAGAATTTCTGGAGTGAGTATTCACCTTGCATCGCATCCTTCCATGAATCTGCTAAGGGAGACGCCAAAGCTTCGTCGACAGTTACAGGATCGCCTTATACAAAATCTATAGCGCAGAAATTGTAATTCAATGGAAGCATATTGTTCAAACGCTCCGACCGACGAAGGATATTGTTTTCAGTAGTTCCCTCCTTACTCAAAAAGTAAGTTCTGCTTAGGAATGAACAGATTTCATAGTAAAAAATTGGCTCCGGAAATCGGGAAAATAATTATATGTCAACACACTGAGCAGACGGAAAAATAGTAGGAAACCTAATGTCAATTTGGCACATATTTTAGTTTGCTCTCAATCCGCTTTCAGTTCTAAGGACATTTTTGTGCGTATCCAGATACAAATCCCTCTCCAATGTATTATCTCTGGCAGTGCATTGTGAGTCACTCAATTAACGTGACTGGTGTCAGTGGATGTGATCGACCAAAATGTTGGGTACAATGAAAAATCACTCCCCTGGACAGACACCGAAGATGCTTGGTGTAAGGCAGTAGAACTACTCCCCGGCATGACGAAGGCACATACAAAGACGCTGCCAGACTGGTTCTTTGGCACGCTAACTCGCAGGCTGGCTCTCGCAGCGGATCGTCTCGCATTTGATGCTTAATGGCTGCAATTATTTGTATACGTTTTATCAATGAGACCTGTCCAAGTGCGTAAATTTTTAAACGCATGTCATTGGGTACGTTAGAACGCATTTGTTACCAATGTGCCGGCCGTGCCCGCCGTGCCCACCGTGCCCACCGTGCCCGCCGTGCCCACCGTGTCCGCCGTGTATGGACATCGCTGTGTCACGCCTTGGGAGAGTGTCTCTACTATATTTATCTGTCGCTTGGCTAAACAGCTACGAACGATGCCATGATGGATTGGCGGTCGTGTTTGTCCATTAAAACGTATCGTTGTGATTTATATGCGTGAGCATTATTAACGGATTTTGAACCAGTCACATACGACGTAATAGAAGTTCCCTTAAGCAAACCGTCAACGATTAATTTTATTAACTATAATTTTGATTATTCAACTGAACCACACACAAAACGATGTACACAACAAATGGAACTGCGGCAGGGGAGGAAAGCGGGCAGAAAATCGAACTGCAATTAATGTGATGTCAGTTTTAATTCAAGCGGGCATAATCATCAGAGCAAAGGCACAGACAATTGCCGAAGTTCACACTAAGAAAGAATTTAAAAGTCACCGGTGACACCGGAACCTTATACTCGTAATCAGAGCAAACCCCATTGAATATATTGACTGAACCTGACATTGCTGACTGAGTTATTGAGTGAATTTATGAGTACTTCGACGGAGAGTGGGTTCATTCTAGTCCATGATCTCTCACGAAATTTGGAAGTGAACGCAAAGTGTCAAACCACAACAATCTTAACCCCCGCCAGCGGCTGCATAATTAAATCTAATCTTCCTATTTGCAGATCCGTCTCCAGCTGGAACTGAACTAAAAAGTGAAGAATTTTTGGCCACAATTCCATAGGAACACACGACAAGTAGCTGCTGAAATAGGCGGAAACGTAATTGTCAGTATATAGCAATATCACGATAGAACTTCCTCTCTCTAGCCACGTGCCATTCAAAGCATTATTTCTACGTAGCATGCTAACTTGTCGAGAGTTCAGGTCTCAAAGTTGTTTCCTTAAGCAAAGTTGCAAACACGGAAAGTGGTGCCTTCTTTCCTTGGAGGTTTGGCATATTGACATCGACCCTCGGCCTGCTGTCAAAAGATTACATAAAGGACGATGTTTCTGGGTGATGATTCATTGATGCTTGAATATGTAACAGCAGCCTTCTACCGACAGTTCTGAACATGAGTGCTCATAATATTGTCAGCTAACGAACTCGCTTAGTAAGGTGAGTTCTAATATTGATGAAAGAGAGCTGACTGAAAGTTGTTGGGCCCAAAGTTGTGTTTAATATAATGCCATAAAATATTAGTATTAAAAAAATTATAAAAAAATTGTGCAAATAAAAATAGTAATGATATAAATAAAAACTATAAATGTAAGTCCAATTAAATTTCTATCAAATGAGAAAACTCACCCTATACTTTTGAGCCAAGATTTGCATTATTCAAAAAGCTCCCGACAGATCCAAATATCGACACTCCTTCATTAATGCAAACGCCTTTCGAAACACTCATCCAGGTCATCTCCTAAAACATGTTATTCCAGTGTGTCCACAAAGACTGACATCACCAAATATCCGCCCACATCGTAAGGCTTCATTTTGTACTGTACTCATCTTAGAACACAAATCAATAATTTGCATCTAAGTAATTTTTTCTATGTTGCTGTCGAAGCTCAAAATTTTCATTTGCATTTAATTCGTACATAAATTTTAAGTACTCATCTGTGCTGCTCCAACTCCCGGCGATGTGGCGTGGTATCCATTTGCACGCATCTTCAGAGCACGCACACACTTGTTCGGAAGCGTTCGAGAACTGCTCGCAAATGGGATTCACACACACACACACACACACACACACACACACACACGAAATGTAACTTCAACAATGCGTATTGTGTGCAGATAAATATTGAGATACAACATAATCCCAGATGCTTAGCTAAAAACATGTCTTGCCGTTCATTAAATCACCTCAAAATTCTTAAAGCTTAAGATTTGTCCATTCGACTTGGCGATGCAAGAAGTTTCGCACATGAGTAAATAATCTCCGTACACGTACACGTAAACTAACGCAACGGTATCTGTGGCTGTAGCTGGCTGGGTCCATGCCCGTGCTTGCATCTGTAGCTGTGTCTGCTCCTGTGCCTGGTTGCGTATGTAACTGTATTTGGGTATTAATTGTTAAAGTTGCGAAATGTATCTGCGTGAATTGTTTTTGATGCTTTTGAATGCTGCTTCTGCTGCTGTTGCGAGATCCAATTCCGTGTTGAAAATGTATCGCTGCCATTGCCACTGCCATTTCTAGGCATTTCGGCAACACTGACACAAGGATTTCCGTACATGACAAGCAGCAGCATCAGCAGCAGCAGCAGCAATAATTTATAGAACCGCCTGAATTCACAGCGCTGCAATGAAAGAGCTGCCACTTGTATCTGCGTTTGAGTGTGTATGTGTGTGTGTGTGTGTGTGAATGTGCAAGTTACTCGCATGTCTCTACCAGTCTGCATGCATGTGTATATGTGTATATGGGACTTGCATGTGCGTGCGTGTGTGTTGTTCTTGCCACTTCTCCTTTAGTTTCTTGAAATTCCACTATCACTCCGGCCACCATTGCTGCTGCTGCTGCTGCTTCTACTGCTGCCTTTTGCTGCGCTTGTGTTTCTGTTGTGCGTCTGTTATTCCACTTGGATGACACTTTTCATTCTTGTACCAACGACAAAATTAAGCAGCAACATTGTCTTCCCCGTTCCTCTGCTCCGTTCATTCTGCTTCGACACAACTCTAAGCAGTGCGCACAAGTGCCAGTTTGGTCTATCATCCCCTTCCTGCGTTCTCGTTTGCCGCCTACATTGAAGGGTGTGACTGCGACAATCGTTCCGCCTGCCTAAGACCCCACTCAACACGCATCTTAAGGAATTTTCCTTTAACTATTTGAGCAAATTTTGTGTCCTCTCCTTTCCTATCCTGTGGAATTTTATAATTGAGTGTGAATATTTTCGATAAATTTGAAAATTTGTGAAAATTTATTGAAAATTCAAGTGCAAATTGATGGTTGCGTCTGCCCCGCCACTGGGCTCCTTCCTATTATGCACACTGCCACTGCACAGAAGACTAATTGTGTTAATGGTCGAAAGCATTTAAACAATTTTATGCGTCCCCGCAGATCCTTTGCAAAGTGACCTGCATCGGCACATCTCCGTACGTGTGTGCACACATATTGGTCATGAGAGTGCTCGTGAAGGGTGGTGGGGTACGAGTATGTAAACTCAATGGTGAGGCAAATATTTATAATCATTTTGGTATTAGTTTTGAAGTTTTTGCATAAAGGATTCACTTCCAGCACAGCCCTTGCGGACAGAAAATATGCCGCACCATTACCAAAGGCAGCTAAATGGGTGTTACTAGGAGCAGGTATCTAAGCGGCTGCTGTAAATAAGCAGAGCAACACTTAACGGTTCTGAAGATGGTATCTTTTATAAAGAAAATTTCAGATTGCAGTTGAAAACGATTTTTGTAAGTGCCTCTCCAAGTGACTTCGGTACTAACTGAGGTGTCCTGAACAATGACTCCAGACCTCGAGTCCTATGAAAACACCGAGGCAAAGCAACTGTTACGAAATGAAGCCATCTGGGAATGCTCTGAGCTACGTGATAAGGCTAGGTAGGTAGGTAGGTAGGTAAGGCGGCCGCCCGAAAAGGGTGCACTTAGGCCAACATTGACCCTTTGTGATACCGCATGGGACAACAAGTCCCGCCCCTTTCAAAGGTCCAGCCATTCGGAGCTTTTAATGAAGCAGTTGATGGAATCTTTTTTTTTGAGACATCTCCCAAGGAGTCTAAAAAGTAGTTGCCTAGAAAAGTGCGCCTCCTTCTGGACAGAGCTGGACACGTGCACAACAGGTGAACAGTGGACTCCTCCTCATCCATGCAACTCCTGCAGAAGTCGTTAGAGGCGATCCCCAGCCTACACCCGTGTGTGCCTAGAGTCCAGTGTCCCGTTAGGACGCTAATCACGGGACCTATGCTTTGTCTATTTAGAGCCAGTAGGTCCTTAGAGCGCTTGACATTTATCTCTGGCCAGGTTTGTCTAGCTATTTTACATCCTGAAAGTTCAGACCAGCGCCTGCCCGCTGTTCCTGAGGATATTGTGTTTACTAAGAGCTTACATGTGGCAATAGGAATACCGAATTGCGACCTATCTGGTTCAATCGGTATGGTAGTACCCTCACGGGCAAGTTCATCTGCCTTGCAGTTCCCTGGAATATCTCTGTGACCGGGAACCCAGCACAGATGCAGACGGGTCTGCTTAGCTATCTCGTCTAAAGATTTGCGGCAGCTCTTGACGGCTTTTGAGGTGATAATAACCGAATCCAGGGAGCGCAAAGCAGCTTGGCTGTCGGACAGAATGCAAATATCAAGTCCAGATATCTTCTTCTTCCTTAGCCAAGACAGTGCTGCCTCTATAGCCGCGACCTCTGTCTGAAAAACACTGCAGTGGTCGGGCATCCTAAAGATAAGGCTAATTATATGAGAATCTTTAGCTAATTGTCAGAATCCTTTAAAGTTTCGTGTAGTTTTCTGGTATTGAACAGAACTAGCCACAGTTGAACCGAGTCACACCGCTATTCACAACAATGGTTATGACAATCTGCCCAAATTATGAATTTACCAACTAAATAAGAGCTTTGACTCCCAACCAAGAATTGAATGGAAGACGAAGCTGGACGTGGCTTCAATGGAGGACTACATGTGTGTATCGACAATATCCCTACTCTATGATGCTGTTTCAACTAATTTGAGTATACCAATAATATAATTTTGAACAAAGTTTCCACAGCTATTATTGATTTATTGAATTTTTGTCCAGCAGGACTAAATGTGTGTATCGAAAATATCCCTATTCTATGATGAGAAGGCAATGGTGCTGTTTTAACTAATTTGAATATACCAATAATATAATTTTGAAGAAAGTTTCCAGAGCAATTGATTTATTGAATTTTTGTCCAGCAACATTTTCAGGACGAGAGTGAGTGAGAGAGAGATGAATATATATAAACTTCTGCCAGATCTCTGATTTGGAAACCTAAATCCGCCAAATTTCATTCGCAAACCAAATTGGGTCGAGCCAAGATTGGAATCTCTGCTAGAGCTGTAATTTTCCTACTTGTGTTGGCTTTATCCGGAATGCAATAAGCAAGGATCTAAGTGAGTGGCTTTAAGTTACAGTGAGTATCAGTTCAATCCGAAGAAACTCGGGGCTTGAACCTGAGTCACTCCTGTTGGAGTAATTTGGTACTAAGAATCCCCAGTTTGTCACGTATTTTCCATGGCAAAAAGGCTAATTTTGAAGGTGATTTATTCTGCCACAAGTAACTTGACCGGCCCCAGTTCAAGGAGATTTTATTTCCCAGAGATTTTTCCTAAGAAGAAGTTGGAAGATTGCCATGCAGTTGCGGACACGATCCAGATTTGAAGTTCTCATTCGCTTTGATTTTGAAATAAATCCCAGTTTCAACTGATACTTAGTTGATCTGTATTCCTATACGCCGTAGATAACTATTTCGTCGGCACAATTGCGAATTGCTTCACGTTCGTATTGGTGTTGTGTGCGACTTTCGCAGGAGGATTACACTAGTTTTTGCTTTCAGTTTGTAGTTCCTTTTTTGCTGATTTGCATATAAAAACTGCTCTTAAATAAAAATCAGCCATTAAAATTAGGGCTAAAAGAAAGGCAGAACAGTTACATGCAATTTGTTAATACCACTTTAAAAATTAATTTCGTCATAAAAGTAAATTTAATAACGTTTTTTCACTTTGAGCACTGAGTGCAGAGCACGGCCAGCGAGCGCATCTGATAAAAATAAACAGAAGCAGCGGCTGTGGCAGTGCCAGTGGCAGCGGCAGCAACCACAAAAGTAGTTTCCTCAAAAAAACATTCGGCTGCATTTCATACACACAATAAAATTTTCGAGCGGAGTGCGGAAAAAACTCGCTAAAAAGTGCAAAAAACAGGGCAAAAAACAAAAATAAAAAGAAAAGAACAGAACAGCGAAAAACAAGAAAGTAGGTTCGCTCCCTACCGCCCGGTCCCGGCGCTGCTGTTGTACACGCTGCTTAGCATGTTTTAATTATTTTTCCATTTTTTTTTTGCTTTTTAATATATTTTTCAGGAAATTTGAATTTTATTCTCATAAAAGCGAGAAACCGACAAAAACAAAACACAAAAAGAAAAACAAAAACAAAAAGAAAAACAAAAAGAAAACCGAAAACACCACAAAACACAAGAAAAAACCACGTGGAACAGAAGTGCATTTGGCGGCTGGACGGGCGCACTGTGACTGACCGACTGTTTTGCTCATGTTCGGGCGGGGGGAGGGGGCGTGTGGTGCGGCTAAGTCCGCGCTGTCGAACACGACGTCTTGACGGCTCAGTGCCGCGGGGCATTAATAAGTATTTTGTTAAAACGCGGAGAAATGGAATGCACATTTTTTGCTGGCGCAATTAATAATCGCGGCCGTCCGCACCGCACTGGAAGCGGTTGCAGCACCATTCCGCACAAGGGTGCAACCTGCAGCACACGAGGGGTTGTGCCCAGTTGTTGGCCCAGTTCGTACGACGCTCAGTTGCATGTGCACGCCGCCTGGCAGCGGTCGCAGCAGTAATCCTGCTCGGTTGCATGCAAGCAGGGCTCCTTCCTGTCGGCTGCTGCTCATATGCTTGTAAGCTGCCTCATACGGCGCAAACTAATATTTCCACTTGGGGTATTCGTTTTATTGTTTTGATGGTTAATGGCCTTGTAAAGTGCGTCACATGAGTCGCCTGTATCGCCGCGTCAGTTAGCCAGTTTGTCCCGGTTTGTGCCGGCGTCGCCGTGATCGCTTATAAAATGCAATAAAAAGCACGCGGATGCCACTGCCTGGCATTGTCGGGCAGGTCGCGGGTAGTCTCGGAACTGGCATCAAGCGCAAGTGTCGCACAACAAATTGATGAAATTTAAGACGTGTTACTTGCACTTGCATCGTTGCAGCTCGGCCAGCTCCGGCAGCAGCAGTCGCAGCACAAATTTATTAGGTGTCGTCCTCGGTTGTGACGTATACTTTAATGCGTTTCCAGCTGCTGAATTTGCATTTGAGTTGGCTCTGATTGCCACACTCAACCATAAATTTGTGGCCTTATGCGTACAGCATTTGCATTTGATTCTATCGCACATAAGGGTACTTTCCGCTCCTGCAGTTTTGCCCTGTCCGCAGCCAAAGTCAACTCCACTCGTCTGCAGTTTACTGGTATGCTGCACTGAACACTGCGATGGTCGCTTGCCCGTAACTTATTGGCATGGCAGCCATGCTTACAGTATTACAAAAGAAGATGTTCCCACCTCTGTTTGCTTATTTGTTTGTTGCGAGTACTCGTCGGATTAGGATATTATCAGTTGGACAATTCAAGTCTCAAGTGATGGTTTATGCCGAGTATACAGAAGGGACGGGCACCTACCAATCATCAACGAGTTAATTGGCGTAATTAGACCTAATTTAGTAAAACTACACTATCTTAACGACATATGATGAAAACAAAAGTAGCACATGAAACCGGCTGCTATATCGCTGGAGTAGTTCAGTTGTGAATTGGTTGCTGCAGGACAGATAATAAAGAAGCACACTTGTGAAACTTACAGAGCTGTGATGCTAAAAAATCAATAGTCAAAGAAGTCATCTGTAAGTCACTCTAAACTAAATACTTAAACTCAACATGTGGGAGGTAGGCGTGTTTCTTTTTCGATTTTGTGTTCATTTTATTATAAGAAACTGATTCTGTCTCCTGGCACAAGCAAAATATGCGGACATATTTCCCGCGGGTTGGATATAAATTTACCACAATCAGACTTGATTCAACAGCCTGCGCAAAAACTGGCGATTAGGAATATATACATAAGTACATGACGGTCACGCCTCTTTTATTAGTTTCTCATAATAAAGATAGAAGAATATATGCTATGAAATGAAACTAAACTGAGCTCCGCTTTTGACACAAACTACGAGTACCACAATCAGACTTGACTCAACAGCCTGCGCAAAAACTGGCGATTAGGAATATATACATAAGTACATAACGGTCACGCCTCTTTTATAAGTTTCTTATAATAAAGATAGAAGAATATATGCTATGAAATGAAACTAAACTGAGCTCCGCTTTTGACACAAACTACGAGTACCCCGCCGTAGTCTCGTCATTCTGTCCTGGGTTCATAGACCCCCTCGATGGTGGTGGTTCGGCTCCATCTCGGTGCAGTGGACAAAAGGCTGCTTTGGCATAATTAAATTAGTAAATTAATATGACAGGCACTGAAATGGCCCGACTAAAACAAAACTTGCCATGATTAATTTCTACGCTTTATGGACGCGTTTTATAATGGAATTGATTTATGGCCCCGAGACGCTAAGTGGACGCAAGATTAGTTAATGTCATGTCGCCTCGCCGCTGGTGAGCGTCGCAACAATGCCCCCGCTGCCTTATCAGTTTTATGAGCCATAAAGGTAGCTGCATCGTTTACGGCTGCCGCGATAAGCGCCCCAGAGGTCCATGCCTGTGTCTGTCTGGCGGCCACTGCAGCGATTAATTTGTGAGCGGGTTTACGAGTGCGCTCTCAAATGGCGTTTGTAATGAGAATTCTGATTCCTGGACATGTTCCATATTGTAAATCAAACAATATCCTAAACGGCAACGTCATTAAGCGCATATTTACGATGGGAACCGTTTAAGTAAACTCAACACACACACACACACATGGACAACCACAGACAGGCTCGGTCTAATTGGAAATATCGGGCAGTCAATTTTTATGGCGCTTCCAAATGTCAACAGCGACTAATTAATCAAAACGTCGATTCATCGATCCGTCGCTGCGTCGCTTGTTGGACCCTAAAAAGTCGCCAATAAAGCGGCAGCTTGTTGCTGTAATGTTGGGCGAAACATTGCATTTCAAAATTATGTAAAATATGTAGAAAATGTGGAATATATATTTATTTATTTATTTATTAATAATCTAATTACAATTAAATTTATAATTAAATAAAAGCACTAGCTGCCAGGGCTATCGGCTTAAATGGAATATATATAAATGGTGAAATATGTAGGAAATCTGCTATACGAGTATATTAAAAATGGAGAATATGTCGAAAACGCTAAGTATGTATAACATGTCAAATACGTATAAAATGTAGAATGAGATTATGGTATATGTAAGAAATTTTGGTATTAATGAAGTATGTAAAATATGTATATTATATAGAAGTTTACAAAATGTGTGAAATGTATAAAATGTAGCATACGTACGAAATGTAGGAAATGTAGAATATGTCACTTGGTGATGTATAATTTGTGGACATTTAAAATTTTTTCGAAAGTGTGGAAAAGAAAGTCAGATATTCGAGTATTGGCAATAAAAAATAACGGAAAATGTGAACAATGTAGAAAATTTTGTGTGTCCTGAAAGTTCAGAATATGTTAAAAAATAAAAAAAATGTGGAAAATCTGGTACGCTCTTAGCATGTACGAGTATATTAAATTGATAAATAAAATATGTAGAAAATTTTTAATAACATTTCGAGTATAATATGAATATGTGGATGTGTAAAATTTTGAATATATGGAAAAATGTATGGAATGTAAAAAATGTATAATATGTAAAGTATGTAGAATATGCAAAATATGTTGATCATATAGAAAATGTTAAATATGTAGAAAATCTGTTATATCCCCAAAATGTAGAATTTGTGGCTAAGCCAATGCAAATGCGTACTCCAATGACCTGCTCTCTTAAATGATACTGTATTTTCGAATGGTTTCCTAGCTGAACAATATTGAAACTGTGTGGAATGTAAAAAATATATAATAGGTAAAGTATGTAGAATTTGCAAATATGTAGATCATATAGAAAATGTTAAATATGTAGAAAATCTGTTATATCCCCAAAATGTAGAATTTGTGGCTATGCCAATGCAAATGCGTACTCCAATGACCTGCTCTCTTAAATGATACTGTATTTTCGAATGGTTTCCTAGCTGAACAATTTTTGATAGAAGAAATTTTCAAATTAATTTTAATTCAAAGTCTAGCCCCGCATAACAAGCCCGGATACCACCATTGTCAACCAATTTAGTTTGGTACAAGCAAAGAGAACGACAATCCTCCAAACAAAAGATAAAGAAACAAAAAACAAACAAAAAAATATCAAGTTAATTAAAAATGAAAGCAAACTAATTAGATACAATACCAACCCCCGACCTGAGCGTTCACCATTTCACTGTTTGCTGTCATGTTGATATCTTGCAACACCACCCCTCCTCCTCCCTCCCATCGTTCTTTTGATGTGATTTTTCGAGAGTAACGCAAACGGAAGCAGGATTTCTGCTGCACTGCTATCGTAAGAAATTGCAATTTGCATGTCCTTTCCGCATTGCCAAGAAACAAGTAACAAGCGTACAACAACTACAGCAACAACAACAACACCAGCAACAACAGCAACAACAACAGCTACCATGAAAATTAGAGCACAATAAATTCGCTAAGACTGTAAAATATGTCAGAGCACAGACAACCAGCCTATAGCAAAACTTGGCACAAAGTTAATTAATTACAGGAACCTTGAAGATATTCCGTCTATCTCACAAATGCATCAATTAGCGCCGGACGCACTTCAGCGCTGCGTACTAACGAATGTTTCTTTGCGTCGCGTCTCTCAATTAACAAAATTTGTGACTTTTCATACAACATTCGCCGCCTAATTAGATTTATTTAAATTGGACTGCAAATGGACTGCCCACTCCGTAGAGGAAGTCAGGTAAGGTGGTAAACAAACTTAACTGAACGTAACGTAGTACCTTAGTTTTCAGTCTGATATCGAACTTCCCTCATACGATGTTTCGCACAGAGAAGTTAATCAAGCAGTGATCCTTCGGTTTGCATCAAACTATAACGCAGTTAACTTTAGATCAAACTTAGGGAACTACGAGAAGAGCCAAAGTGACCACATGTGGAAAAAATTCAGATCGGCCTTAGGTAAACTTAGCCTAGAAGTGATTACCAAACTCGCTTAGGCCGAAAAAATTCCACTGTGATATCATGTGCTGAAGGAAACCCTTGATCGTGGGCAACGGGATGTTGAACTTCTGATGGCACCTAAATTAGTCTCAAAAACCTCAGTGAACATACCACGATTCTGAGTGGATTCACCACGATTTTGAGTGGATTCGTGTACAACGTCCCTCTGTTTTATTTCGCTGCTTTGCCGGTGCTTCTTTTCTCTGTGTTCTCTGATATATTCATAGTGCACATGGTAGTTTACAAAACCTGCGTTCAATTTTCTAACATATCACTTACATACATTCTACCCATGTAGAAAATTCGGCAGACAACTTGGGAAAGGGTAAGGGAAACTACATTATACTGTAGTCCCTATTTGTCAGATTACTTGCGACTTGTATATATAACTCTCATTGCACTCTCATGCATTTGTATATATAACTCTCATTTGGATCAGCGTGGAAACTGTGCAAATTCTGCTTGAATACCCATGACATGGTTTTTATGCCCAAGTTGTTGGGCATAAAAACCATGACATGGTTTTTATGCCCAAGTCTGGGTATTCAAGCAGAATTTGCACAGTTTCCACGCTGATCCAAATGAGAGTTATATATACAAATGCATGAGAGTGCAATGAGAGTTATATATACAAGTCGCAAGTAATCTGACAAATAGGGACTACAGTATAATGTAGTTTCCCTTACCCTTTCCCAAGTTGTCTGCCGAATTTTCTACATGGGTAGAATGTATGTAAGTGATATGTTAGAAAATTGAACGCAGGTTTTGTAAACTACCATGTACACTATGAATATATCAGAGAACACAGAGAAAAGAAGCAACGGCAAAGCAGCGAAATAAAGCAGGACGTTGTACACGAATCCACTCAAAATCGTGGTGAATCCACTCAGAATCGTGGTGAATCCACTCAAAATCGTGGTGTGTCCGCTACGGACGCTGGCAGCGAAAAAGACTTTCCTTTCTCTGTGTTCTCTGGTACATATATCGTGCAGGGTGTGAGAACGTGCGTGCATTTTCACCAGTCTCCCTTCTCCAGAGTTCTATCTTTTGCTAATCTTAGCCTAAGTTTTCACCTCGTTGTGTCTGCAGTCATCCTTCAATTCCTTCCAAAATGTGTCGGCTTCTACGTGTCAAGACTGGAGAATGTGCGTACCTTTTCACTAGTCTCCCAGTACATGCCCGAAAATCCCTTCTCCAGAATTTTATTTTTTTCTAGTCTTAGCCTAAGCTTAGATCTTTCAGATCGCAGTGTATAACACCCTTAAATATATATCTATATATCTAGCCTAAGCTATCACCTCGTTGTGTTTGCAGTCATCCTTCAATTCCTTCCAAGAAGTGTTGGTTTCTACGTGTCAAGGCTGGTTTTTGACAGATAGGACAACTATATTAGGCAGAGAGTACACAAAAAGTCCTTCAAATCCTCAATTATTTGTGCACGAATTGCCTAGTTTCGGTTTCTATGTGACTTTACATTGACAGATTTTTGTGAAATACAAAAACCTTTATTAGGAAAAGAGTACACACCGATTCCTTTCCATCCTCTATTATTTCACCGAACTGCTATGTGAAAATGGTCAAGCAAAAGGCGCAAATGTCACTACTAGAACCGTGGAAACTGTGACCTCCAAGATTAGTACAGAAAGTACGCCACGAATTACACCCACATTCGTGTCAAGAATTTCGCAGAAGAACGTGCCAACCCTTTCATTGTACGAGTAACACAATATTTTGGAATTTTCCACACACCACGCCCACTTTCCCAAGTGACATTCAAGCTAATGCTTGGCCATAATTACACGATACTCGCATTTAACGGGAAATTGATCAAAACTGATTTGGTTGCTCAGGACGCCGAGCTCGCAAGTTTTCAAATGACTTTAAATCCAACCAACCCCGCCTCCACTAATGCGATTAGTTTTAGGAGAATAAATAAAAAAAGACTAAACTAAACAAAACTAATTACTTGGAAAAGTTGGAGGAAAATGGTAAAAACGTGTAAACATGGAAAAATAATTACACGCGTGTCCTAGAAAGTCCGGTGCGAGTACAATCGCTGCTCCCAGTGCCGATTGCGCTGCGCTGCGCTGCGCTGCTCCTGTGCTGCTCTGCACTGGGCTCGGCTGAGCTCTGCTGGGCTCTGTTTGCAAATGAGCACCGCCACCGGCACCGGCACCATAACACTAACAATAACAACAAACACAGCAACAGCAGCAGCAACAACATCAGCACACAAGCAATGAACATTATTGCCATTTAATTTGTATGAAAATTTCATTTTGATTGTATGCATTAATATAAAAATCTTTGTTAACATATTTTTCATGTTAATTTTTTGTTTTCTATGTGTTTCGCCTGTTGTAATTTTATTTTAATTATCGTCCTTTGGTTGTTGTTGCTGTTGCTGTTAGATAGCATTGTTGTTGTGTACGCCGCGTTGCACCAGTGTTCAATGTGGCCGCTTCCAACGCTAATTACACTTTTCAATATTAATTATTTAAATTGTATTAAACTTGATTTAAACATGCGATTTTCATTCGAACACACACTCACACACACACACACATTTACAAAAGCTGATCAATTCGAGCATTTGAATGCAGATGCCCCGCACATGCACACACGCACACTCGCAAGCGCTAAACGCCATTAATGCGTGCAGGTGTTGCTTTTCCCATCCACATTTCGTCTCTCAATTTGTGCATGAAATCAAACTGAATATAAAATATATTTGTGAATTATTTTAATACAGAATTATTTATGAATGTCTTTTTGAAAAAATTCTGAGAAAAAGCAAAGCATCGAAAACGTTGGGAAAATTGCAGATAAGATATTTTACAAAAAAATTGTCCTTCAAACAGATTTATGAGAAAAACGCCAGTTGCACGTGTAAGGGGTGATGTGATCGGGTGTATGCATATGTATACATACTGGCAGGAATGCCATCCGCATCATGGAAAAGTTGTTAACTTTAAAGACCAACCAACGGCTACAGACTCGAGACGATAGAGTTGCTATACCTGATGGAAAAGTGTCAGAAACTGGAAGGGACTTCACAACTACATTTACTTTAATATTTTTTTATTTTTTTTTATTTTTTTTTAATATCCAAATTTTTTATGGCAATCTGTTACATTCAATCACATTCAGCAATATTTAATAACTTAACACTAATTTTTGTATTTACTGTCTTTTATGGACTACACCCAGTGGTGCAGCCATTGCCTATTAGCACAGGAGATCTGTTGTGGATTTTCTCTTCAGTCGGATGAAAGTGAAGGGGTTGGAAGTGAGTTCCGATATCAGTGGATTTGGGTGGACTAGGAGTCTCAGATTGTGCGAAGTAGAGAGCTTTTTTATTTCTTGAGCGACTGTAGGAACTTTGAGGTCACGATGGATTTGGTTGTTTGTGACATAATAGGGCGCGTTTACAATCATTTTTAGGGTCGGTCTTTGATTGGAATCTTTGAAGTATTTCAACATGGGAAGTTGCCGCAGTGCCCCACAGCTGAATACCGTATGTCCCAACTGGTTTTAAAATTGCTGAGTACAAGAGCAATTTGCTATCGATTGAGACTTTGGAGTTTCGATTCAAGAGCCAGTGTAGATTTCTGAGCTTTATACCGTGATTTTCGTTTTGTAAATATATGTGTTTTCCAAGGTAATCTTCTGTCGAGGTGCATCCCAAGGTATCTAGCCTCATTACATTGGGGTATATTTATGCCGTTGAGTTTAACGGGTGGGCAGGTGTTTCGTTTCAGAGTGAATGTAACCTGGACTGATTTTGTTTCGTACTTGATTTTCCATTTTTTTAGCCAGTCAGTAATTTTGTTTAGCCCACTCTGGATTTTAGAGGATGCTAAGTATGGGAGAGTGTCAACAGCTAAGACAGCAGTGTCATCTGCAAAGGTACCTATGGTGACTCCTTCAGCTGATGGTAAGCCGTACGTGTGAAGTGGATAAAGTATTGGGCCCATGACACTACGCCTGCTGAGCTTTCATGGAGCTCAGATTGTTCCTCACCTTGCTTTACGAAAAAATATCTATGTGTAAGATAGGACTTGATTAACACATAGTAGTTAATGGGGAGTGTAGTTTTTATTTTGTAAAGCAAGCCATCGTGCCAAACGCGATCAAATGCTTGCGAGATGTCAAGAAACGCTGCTGTACAATATTTTTTCTGTTCGAATGCAGTGTGTATATACTCAACAATCCTATGAACCTGTTCGATTGTGCTGTGTTTTTTCCTGAATCCAAATTGGGGGTAGTCTTTTCAGGAAAAGGGTTTCCATGAGTTTAGAAGCAATCGGTAACAAGCTAATTGGGCGATACGATTCAACTTTATCAGCGCTTTTTCCGGGTTTGAGAATCATTTTTAATTGTGACACTTTCCATTGGGGAGGTATAAAGCCAGATGTTAGTACCGCGTTAAATAAGTAGGTAAGATATCTCACTCCTTCTTCTGGTAGTTGTTTTACTATTTTTCCAGTGATAAGTTCGTACCCAGGGGCTTTTTTAATATTTAGCTTATCAATAGCTGCTTTCACTTCAGATTTTTAAAATTTACGTATGGGTAGGTCCATCTGATGGGTATTACTCAGAACACTTCTTCTGTTACACATGCTGGGGGCTCGATTTCATGTGGGGTAAATACATACTTTTTTTAAGTGTCGGGCAAATGTGACTGTAATATAGAATACACCAAGTAACTACACAGGATTGGTACATTTAAAGCAATGCCTAGTCACAATTAGTTTATCAAAGTATCTTTATTCGAACAAAATTGCTAGTTAGTATTACCTGTACTTACTTGGTGCAATTATAAAACGTTTCTGTATATGGTATAAGATTCGTTAATAAAAAATAAAAAAAAAGTATCTGCGATATTTCCCGAGTTATATTAACCGCACCTTCAAGAGTAAGAACGACATATATTTCCCCAAATAAATCCCAGCAAGCTGCCTCATAAAATGATCAGACAACCACTCAAACGAACTCAAAGAATAGCTCACCTAGAGGAGGGACTATCCTTAAACACTACTTACCTACTTAATTACTTACTTACCTTCTAACTGCGGAAGACAATCATGAAGCTGGCAGTTTCCAAATGTCCTGTATAGCAGAAGGCGAGAAAGGATAGAGGGAATCATGCAACTGAACTTAAACCGATGCGTGGCGGCTCAGGATCTCCGGAAGCCAACTGTGTTCGAACAAAAATTCGACGTGGCACTACTGTGTGAGCAACATCGAAATTTAAATTGTCACAGCTGGGTAAAGGATGCACACAGTAAAGCTGCTCTATGGGCACTTAACGATTGTGCAATCCAGCAGAAGATGACAATGGCGGAGAATGGTTTCACATGGGCGAAAATAAAATATGTGTATTTTTTCTTGTGCTGTGCTCCCACAGTATGACTCTGTGAGAGTTCGAGCGGGGTAAAAGTCCTGTCGTAGTAGCAGGAGACTTGAACGCTTGGTCCACAGCATGGTGACGTATACGTACAGATCAGCGAGGAAGAATTCTGTTTGAATGCCTTCATTATCTTCAAATCTCTTAAACCACGATAATAAGTAATACACTCGAAACAGGCAGGAGGGTTCCGTGATATACCTCACTTCGCCCATAATGTTAGGAGGGCAGGAAGACGCGCAATTTCGGGTGTAGGCTGGGGATCGTCTCTAACGACTTCTGCCGGAGTTGCATGGACGAGGAGGAGGAAGAGTCCATTGCTCACCTGTCGTGCACGTGTCCAGCGCTGTCCAGAAGAAGGTGGACTTGGGAGATATCTCAAAAAAAAAAAGATTATCTCCATCAACTGCTTCATTAAAAGCTCCAAATGGCTGAACCTTCGAAAGGGATGGGACCTGTTGTCTCATGCGGTATCACAAAGGGTCAATGTTGGCCTAAGTGCGCCCTTTTCGGGTGGCCGCCTTACCTACATACCTAAGAAGACGCGCAGCATCTAGTGTTTAATTGACGGCGATTCAACGACAGCAGAAACGACCTGAGCTATCTTAAGAGAACCACCAACAGTGACGCATATGCGTGAAACCTTGACTAAATTGGAGGCAGCTTGTTCTACAACAGCCACAACCTTGATGACAACCTTGCAGAACTCTGAACGTGCCCCATCAGCAACACGCCTATGCCAGCGCAATGCTGAGGAAAATGCCAATAGAGATGAAGCATAAAGTAGAACTAAAAGTTCAGTACAGACCTAAGACTGACGATTGAGCGGTAACGCTCGTAACGGCCTCTGGTCGTATTGCCTATAGGTGAAGTCCCAAGAGAATAATCCGGCCGAACATTGGGGTGATGTTCGTGGGTTCAGGCCCCACACTACATGAGCTTTTGTTTGCTTTACTACACCTCGTGAAAAAAGAAACTTACCTACTTACTTACTAAAGTGGCCATAAAAACTCGTTACCAGATTAAGACCTGCCGCAAAACCTGTCACCAGGTCGCCTCTGGTCCGAGTGCACCTTGTCCAATTAGTCAATAATCAATACTAGGCTATTCCGACATCCAAAAGTAAAGCAAGAACATCCGCCTGCTATCATCATTTATGGTCGAACTCTAATAGCGTTTTTAATGCATCACCATGGTGGAGGAATAGGTGGTAGAAACAAAAAGAGACCCACTTGCGAATATTTTCTTTGAAAGTAGAAGAGAAGTTCCTACTAATGAAAGCAGCAGAAAAACAGACTGAATAAATCGGGGTACCTCAAAGTCCACAACCTCCTACAAATTGCTGCATTGCTTCTGAGAATAAGTCGACAGAAATCAACAGTAACTACAGAGAAAAGTATATGAAGCAGAGAGTGGGAAAAAATTTCACTTACACGCCCACCGGGATCAAAATGGGCTCCGGGATAAAACTATCCGTCTTTGAACCCGTGCTCAATGACGTTTGGTACTCTCCAGTCTAGGTCTATGGATGCATACACTACATATACGCATAGATTACATAAAGTCCCCAAATTACTGGTCCAATGTAATGGAAATGAAGCCTCAACAAACCCATCAAATAAAGTCTCAGTTTTTACTTTGGAGTCTCGGAGACACTTCCGTCTTTCACATAAACCGAACTAATTTTTGTGTCAAGCGTTCCGGAAGACCTTATTTTAGATATGAATACATGTCTCTATAACTGGCCACCTGCTTATATTTCTCAAAGTACCTTTAAGGCAGCTCTCTTCCCGCATTTTTGACCTTCAAATCAGAGAAAATAAATGATGGCCTCCAGTGGAAAATAGAGCGAAAGTACATTTCCTACCATTTTCGGTCCATTTATTCAAATTTTTAAAATTATGGACGAGATGCTTACGCTAGGGTCTTCTTACCCTGTTTATCTTCGGTGACTTGACGTATAATTTTTCTTACCGTTATGATTTTTCTTTTCTTCCCAAACCCCACAAATGAAAGTCCACCAAGTTTTTTTCTGTCTCGAAGGATTTATTTCAAATAAATGAAGGATTCAATTGCTGTTAAACTAGTGTTAAATGTGATTGCACAAACACTGCCGCTCAGCGAAATGTGGGCACGTCACCAGCCCACTTCCATAGTTCTGTGACCGACATCCAGCGGTCAGAAAAATTGCATTCATGTCGAGCCAACTGATTTGCGAGTGCTTCTGCTTCTGCTTCAGACTTGTCCCGTGTCCACATGATTGAGCTGCAATGCTTGTGCATATACAGGGTGTTGCTTATATTAAATTAAAACTATACAATAAAAAATGAAATTTTTAAATTTATCACAGTTAACAGTTTCTTAATGCTAAGAATTATTTAAAACTCCGATTAATGTTGAATTAAGTACCATTAAGAAGGATGCGAATTAAATTTATATTTTTAATATTATAATAATTCATTGATATTTTTTATAATTTTTTGATTTTAATTGCTAAGGTAATTAATTTTTTTCAATTGTTATTTTCTTTGCAAGTAATTATTAATTATTTTTTTTAAATCTATTTTTTTATAAATTATATTACTTTTAATACTAACATTGTAATTTTTTTTTTTTAAATAACAATTATTAAACTGTTTTTTTTTTTTTGTTATTAATTATTTATTTTTAAATAATTTTTATTCGATTTATTATTACAATTTACTTTCAAGAAAGTATTATTACTTTTTCAGTATTACTTATTATTTTTAACTATTTATTATAATTTATTTTTTTTATTATTATAAATATTTTCATTTAATTAACTTTTATTCGATTTATTATTATTTTTAACTATAATAATAATAATAATTTTTTTTATTATTATTATTTTTTTTATTATTATAATTTTTTTTATTATTTTTAATTAACTGTTATTCGATTTATTATTGCAATTTACTTTCAAGAAAGTATTATTACTTTTCAGTATTATTTATTATTTTTAACCATTAATAGTATTTATTATTATTTATTTTTTTTAATATTATAATTTTTTTCATTTAATTAGCTTTTGTTCGATTTATTATTATTTTTGACTATTAATGGTGTTTATTATCATTAATTTTTTTATTATTATTAATTTTTTTATTATTATAATTTTTTATTATTTGTATTAATTAACTTCTATTCGATTTATTATTGCAATTTACTTTTCAAGAAAGTATTATTACTTTTTCAGTATTATTTATTATTTTTATATATATTATTATTTTTTTAATATTAATTTTTTTCCATTATATTTTATTCTTTTCATTACGAGTTTTCTATTATCATTTATTGTTTTTTTTTTTATTGTTTGAACTAATAAATTTGAACATATTTTTTTGTTATTTTTTCGATATTTTTATGTGTTTTTTGTGTTTAAGTTTTTTTATTATTTTTTTCCATTAATATTATATATTTATTAGTTATATACCCATTTAAAAAAAAATTTTTTTGTTATTGTGAAATAATATTGTTTTCAATAAATTTTAGTTATATATTTTTTGTTGTTTATATATATATATATATATATATATATATATATATATATATATATATATATATATATATATATATATATATATATTTTTTTTTTTTTTCTATTGTATTATTTATTTTTAAATTATTGCTATTCTCTACTTTTTTAATTAATTTTTTTCAATATAAATTTTAAATTATTTATTTTGTTATATTATTGTAATTAACAAATTTTTTTTATTTATTTCTGCTGTTTTTTGTGTGGACTTTGTAATTATCATTATATTTTGCCTTTCTTTGTTAATTTGTGGTTTGTTTTTTATAAATTTTTTAATTGTTATGTTTTGCTTTTTTTAGTTAATTTTTAGTTTAATTTATTATAGTGAATTATTTTGTTTTTTATTTGATTGCATTTTTTTATTATTTATTTTATTTTTTATTATTAAATTTTTTATTATAAAATTTTTTATTATTAAATTTTTTATTATAAAAAGTTTTTTTTTGCCCTGTTTTTGCAATTTATTTGCAATTCACTGTGGGAATTTTTGTTATAACTTTCTTTTTATGTATGTGTGTGTATATGTGAGAGAGTTTTTAAACCGTTCTTGTTACTGTTTTTTAGCAACAAAGTTAAATTTGTAATAAATTTTCATTGATATTTTATTTGCACGTAGACCCTTCGCCAAAAAAAAAAAAATAAACGAAATTTTATGTTAAATCGGTTCGCCTGGAAATAAAAAAGTTTAATAATATTTAACATAAATTTTTTTCAAAATTTGTGAATAAATTTATAGAAAATATAGTTTCGTTTTTTTTTCAACTAAAGTATGAATTGAATCACGTTCTCACGAAGCCAACTTACTTGCACTATTCTGGTCAGAACATGGCGCAGTTAATTTCGCCCTTAAACAGGGGGCACGAATTCAGCGATCGAGATTTGTTGACTGCAAAAAAGAAACAAAGAAATGCGCACACATGCAAAAATTACCAGCGCCCGATAATAACTTTGCCGCGAAAAGGCTCATTAACGGTAGCGGGAAATAGGGATTCCAGCCCAAGGCTGAACTAATGGCTGCTGAGTGAGACCACTGTTGCAGTTAATTCTCGTTAGTTGCTCATTCATTAATTGATGAATGATGGGGGAGAGATTGGGAAAATTATTCAATGGTTGACTGTCATTTACGTTACCGTTAAGGGGCTCAGTTGCGATTGCTTGCACTCACCTCTTGAATAAAGGCTTG
This sequence comes from Clusia tigrina, assembly GCA_920105625.2. NCBI lineage: Eukaryota > Metazoa > Arthropoda > Insecta > Diptera > Clusiidae > Clusia > Clusia tigrina. The sequence goes on from OV050032.1 coordinate 16,687,894, forward strand.
AAAGCCACCTCGTTTTGGGTCAACTGAGGGGAAACGGAACTGCAGCTGCTGCTGCTGCTCGATGATTCGTATTCACCATATCGGCTGGAGTAGTTTGCGGCATGGTATGTCAAGCCGACGCCGTTGTAGCCGCCGCCATTAATGCTGCGACAGGTAGCGGTCGTAGGGGCTTGCGAAGCGGTAAGCATTAGATTCGTCGCCACGCTCGGCACCTTCAAATTCGGCGGAGTTTGGGGTGGAGTATCGGGTTGGGCTTCGGGAAACCCCATCGCCCGCTGATTCGCAGCGTGCGGTTGAAGCGAGTGACGCAAAGGAGGCTGCTGATGGGCTAAGGGGTTTGTTGTAATAGGGGTGGTAGGAGTATGGGTAGCGCTGGAGCTGTTGCTGTTGTTGTTGGTAGTGGTGGTGGTGGTGGTGATGTGGTGGCTGCTGTTGCTGTTGCTGTGGTTGCTGCTGCTGCTGTAAAGGGTATTGTTCATAGTATGCAGCTGCTGGGCCGTAGCCCCTAGAAATGCCCCGTAGGCTGTAGTAGGCGCCCGTGAGTAGGGCGTTGCGGCGAAGTTGCTCGCCGTATGTGGCGACTGCTGCATCTGCTGTATGTGCTGCAGATGTTGCTGGTGGATGCCCATGTGGCTGTGAGTGCTGCTCAAATGTTGCTGCTGCTGTTGCATGGGCAGCTGATGTTGCAGCAGCTGCTGCTGCTGCTGCGGCTGCGGCTGCGACTGGCCCATATAAGCCGCTGGCGGCGGGGTCTTGCAGGCGACTGTGTCGGCTAAACTCCAGATTTTGGGCTTGGTTGCTGGAATCGGCACGCCACAGTCCCGGCTCTGCTGGTTTTTTGGATCGCTGTTCTCGTGCTTGCTGCTAATACTGTTATTGCCTGGATGATAGCTGGCAGCGAACATCGCCTGCTGGTGCTGATAGTAGGCAGGATGCTGATGGTGGTAGGGATGGTAGCCGTGGGCATGATTGCTGGCAACACCGCCGCCAACATAACCAGGAAAAGCCAAACCACCGCGTATGTCATTTATGTGACTAGCCGACTTCTGTTCCTCATCGGTCAGTTCGTCGTCGTCCTTTTCCTGATCTAATGAGGCAAAAGAAAATAAAATCGTGCTCTAGTTTACCTAAAGTTATGGTTCAACAGCTTAAACGGCTAATTCAGGGGCTTAGAAATAACAAGTTTAAAATGCTTTTTCCTTGCTTACCTTTCTGGTGATCGCCCACCATGCCAACTGCCAAGCCACCACTTATACTAGTGTTTCCCGCATGTAAGGTGGCGCTCTGAACCGTCTTCTCTCGATCTAGATCATCTTTTTCCTTTTCGTCGTCCGAGACAAGAGCGTCATCATCATCGTCGGTGCGGTTCTTCGGCTCCCAGGTCATTTTGTTCTCCTTCTTCAAGCGTCTGCGTGCGTTCGCGAACCACGTTGACACTTGAGTTAACGTCATCTTCGTGATGATGGCCAGCATGATCTTCTCGCCCTTCGTAGGGTAAGGGTTCTTCTTATGCTCATTCAGCCACGCCTTCAGGGTGGCAGTGGACTCCCGAGTGGCATTCTTGCGACGCGCGGCCAAATCATAGCTGGCACCGTAGCTGCAAGTGAAGCCAAAGAGAATTTTGCCATTAAAGCAGATGCTAGAATTAATCCCCTACCAAATTTTCTATGACTACGATCTGAAAAAAGCGCTTCCCTCAGGGGTTTCCTCTAGGTTTGGGGCTCTACAAATGCGGACAGTTTTGAGAATTTGTTCCCTTAAGAATTTTTCAAATGAATTTTCAAGTAAGAGCAATTAAATACATTGAACACTTTCTTCCGCTGAGGTTGTGCTTCTTCTGCCCTTCGGCTGACCTTGAGACGGCTGAGCGTCCAGACCGCTACAAAAAAATCCTGCTCCCACAAATTTCCGGAAAAAAATTCTTCATTTCATATAAATTTGTTCTTTTTTATAAATTTGTATTTGGGTTTTTTCCTTTTCTGTTTTTGTTTTTGTTTTAGTTTTTCTGTGTTCAACAAAATTGTGAACCTGTGTACGTAAAGTGCAAAGAACAATGCGATTAAAAAAGAGCATCCTTAAATCCGGTTGCAACGTCCTTTGGTACACAGCTCACGCGTCTCGTTGCACACGTCCCGGCAATCCGTGCGAGACTGGGAAACTTGGCAGCGCGATTTTTGTCGGATTATTTCGACTGCTGGTGCTGTTGCAGCTATCCTGAAACCATCCTGCTTGTCGCCCCAACCCCCTACTCTTCGGCCGGGTACGTACTTACTGGCTGAGCTGCGTCAACGCTGAGTGTGCTCTTCCTCTGCTTCTGCTTTGGAGTTTTTGTTTTGCCACCTTATTCGGTTTTTGGTATTTTTATTCCATTTTTCATGGGATTTTTATGGTGCCACAGTATCAACAGCTTGTGCGGTGAATTTTACAACTGCCGGTGGATGGAGCACAGCGCATGGAAGACGGAAGATGGCGGGAGGCAACAGCAAATATTATTATTATTGTTATAGTTGTTGGTGTTGGTGTTGGTGTTGCTGTGATAAAAACGAGCTTTGATTTTTTTCTTTTGTTTCTTTTTTTGTGGCATTTTTTTCCTTGTGTTATACTCATCATCATTATCATCATCATCATCATCATCCTTGTTGTTTTTTTTGTTGTTGTTCTTGTTGTTGTTAAAACCATTGTTTCAGCTGTTGTTGCAAGGACGTTGGTCTTCGTAATGTTGTTTAGCTGATGGCGACATTGATGCTGCCCTGATGCCTTGCTGCTTGTGCTGTTGTTGTTGCACATTTTTATTGCATTTTATCGACTTCTCTTATTGTGCATTCTTAACGCCGTTCTGATTTTATTATATTTATCGGTTTCTTCTTAGTACTTTAAGCAGTGCTTTTAGAACCACAAAAATTAAACTCCACTCAGAAAAAATATCGGACTAACTAATGTTGTAGGCAGATATGTTCCATTAGCTTCAGATTCGCACAGAGAGTTTATAGAAATATCCCACTACACCGCTACTGGCTCCACAAGTGGAACGAACTGCTTCAAGACCACTATTCAAACTCATATTGAAACAATTAAAATTCATCATACGCCCCGTTATACGAGTTATATTTTATAACGGATACATGATTATGACCTTGGCTAACTAGAGATGAAACCTTCTTCGGTTTTGGTGGCTATATATCTCGCAATCTCAAGTTGTGGATATAGATTAATAGGTTTAAATAATAACCAGGAGAAGTATATTAACAAAGCTCCTATAAAATGTGGAAGAACTTTTTTTATTGTTATTTGATGACACTGGCAATAGTTTTCCTGGCATATTTAGGTCTGTCAATTTTTTTACAGTTTCTAGTTAGGTTACTTGACTTTAAGTGGGTTGTGCTGTTGTCTCAAATAAGGTGCTGCAATTTCCGGAAGTGAATTGTTGAAAATACTGGAAAAGTGATTGCGACTATGACTATGAGTGGTTCAAAGCCTACAAAGAACAGTTTACGGCCTGCTTCGTGGCGGTCAACTTTGGCTTAAATATCGAAAAATTGGTCATGAGAACTAGTCATTTCAATTCAAGAGAGGTAAATCAGGCTCCGGATATATCTCACAAAACGCATTCGCATAATTTTAGGTGAAGGTTTTGTGCATAAGGATCGTCTTGACATGGATTAGCAGAAGGTCAGGAGTTTTCTCCAAAAATGACCAGTTAAATACTCTTCATGAAGACAAGTGAAAATATCCCACTTAGAGACAAGCTTTCACAATGGTTAATAACACATGAATTTATGAGTTTGACATGCAAACCAGTCAAGAAATTTTTGAATAGTGATAACGAAAAATCCACCCAAAATCTCTGGAAATTCGAACTTATAAGAAATGGTTTCTTGGACCATTCAGAAATCCTACTGGGCTTGGGATTTGGTTGAAAGTTCGTCGGATTAAGTCAGGATTATACATATAATCTTTTTTAACATGGGCATTGGTCCTCACACAAACTGTTTCTCGTAAGTGAATATTTAACTCAGCTAAATGGCTGACATTGATTTCGTGGAAGACGTTTTGTGCCCATTCAAGCCATAAGGGAAAAGTCGAAGATGATAATGATAAAATTATTCATTGACATAAGTGGTGACGTTAGCATAAACAGGAAGGCTACAAACTAAATTCGTTTGATTAAACTACATTATGTGTTTTATCGAATAATTCCAATAATTTTGTGATATATTAATATTAATAATATATCAAAGTAAAGAGGATTTCGGAACAGCTACCAGGAAAGCCAAATGACCAACTATGGACAGATGCGAATATAACACTTGCTTAGCTTAGTTTATACAGTAGCGATATTAGGTAGTTATAAGAAAGCACGTCCCTAGACTTACTGGTAAGAGGCGCAGAAGAAGTCATTAGCAGCATTCGATTCTAACAAAAAAGAAGTACAATGTAATCACCGAGTCCACATTTGCCAGACATTTGGTGGCTCTGTCAATGCATTACTGATATTTTTATGTGAAAAAACTCCTATTCTATGCATATACCATAAAAAGTGTACTTGGCAGCTCAGCTCTCAACCCATGACAACTCGTTAAGAATAACGACTCAGCTAAGTTTTGTAGTTGAGTAGTTCAGCCACATTTAGCTAGGTAAAGCCGACGAATCGAACGGAACTCTTGCACTAAAATTAAGGTAAAGCTTAACGCCTCTAACTATCACAGGGTAAGCAAGTGTAAATCCATAAATTATTTATTTACTTCAAGTAAATTTAAATTGGAACTGATTTCGAGACTCGTCTCGAAAGAGATAAGAAGAGCAAAGAAACAAAAACCATAATGAAACACATGCGAGATACGTAATAAACGCATTGTTTGTGCCATCCTAATATAAATAAAAACATGCGCAACTATAGCAGCAGCTGTCACTAAAGAGCCGCCCTTGCTCGCCCTTATGCTCACCATAATCCATCATCTTGAGTTGGCAAGATTTGCAGCAGTGTACTGTCGAACCGGAGCACCTGCATCCAAATATCATTGCACTGTTGCTGTGCCGCGTCCATTGGCAGCAGTTGCTGAGCAGCGCTAATTTTTGTGGAGCGTTGTTAAAATGAAGAAATTGAATACATGTACACACAATAATAGAGAGATAAATTAAATTTAATTGCCATTTAAAGCGTTCGCGATCGCGTTCGCGGCGAGTGTGGGGCCACTAATCAACGCTTATCGGCGCATGCTAATCACGCAAACGGGCTCAATAAATCTTTTTGTTGTCATTATGTCGCTACGTAATGAACCGTTTACGCTGTCTTTCGTGCGCTTCTCACGTGACTCCCCCAACAAATTACCACATCAGCGCGGTTGTGTTCAATGATTTGAATAGACGACAGCGGCCGCAGTGCACCGTATCGCAACGCAACGCATCGCATCGCATCGCGAGGGGTGGTGGCGAGGGTGGGGGCTAAAGTGAGGGCGTGTTGGTGTGTGTGTGTTGCATTGCGAACCAGCGCCAAGGCAGTCATTTTGAGCACGAAAGTCGCCCGGGCTCCACGCTCTGTTATTATCGCGTACCAATGCGGATCGTAGGCGCAGATAAGTTTAGTGCATTTTTGTATTGTTTAAAAGCTATAAAATATCCGTTTGTAAAATATAATTGCACGCGGGCAGTGCGACGGTCTGAGGGTGGGCAATTTTGAATGGCGCTGAACTGACCCAAGTCAAGCAGCCCGGTGTTGATGGGAGAATTCGTGCTGTGACTGGGTCTGGGTCTGCTAAACTGCTTGAAACTGAACTGAACTATATGAGTTGTATACAACAACAGCAGCAGCAACAGCAACAGCAACAGCAGCAGCAACAGCAACAGCAACAACAGCAACAGTGCATAACTTATAATCTTGTTAACAAATCAAATTCTTGTTCACACAACAACAGCTCCGGGTATCTGCAAGTGCGCTCGCGCTCAGCCAGCCTGCCAGGCAGCCGCTCTAATTATTAATTTAAGCTTTTTGCCATTTTTGCTGTAACAATCTTATTTTTATTTTTTTTTTTGTTGCTTTTGCTGTTTTATTTACAATTTTTTTGTTGATTTTTTGCTTAATTTTACAGTATGTCCGCACATAATTTTATTTGCGTTTTTTCTTTGCTTTCATTTGTTTTTTGAGGTTTATGTGGTGGCTCTACGTGCGTGTTTGTTTGTTTCCTTCTTGTTTTTGTTGCTGTTGTTGTTTTTTGTGGCACTCTCACATTTATTGCCATTATTATTATCTGCAAGTAGCAATTTACAGCATATGAACACATTTTAAACAAATAATGCCCAGCACGCCAAGAGTGACACTCGACTCTGCTCTGCTCTGCTCTGCTCTGCTCTGCGCGACTCTACTCGATTCGATTCGATTCACTCACTCGTCGCCGTCGCAGTCGCGTCTGGGCACTGCACGCTCCTTCCGCAGCCCGTCCACAGCTCCGTCGCAGCCACCACTGCCATTGCACATAATGGCGACCAGCCCAACATGGCGCTCAATCGCTCACCACACACGCAAGCCCCGCAGCGCAAAATGCCCGCAGCAGTTTTCGCTGGCTTTGTTTGTTTAGTTTGTGTCTGTGTATGTGTGTGTCTGTGTATTGCGTTCTGTTGTGTTGTGTGGCTGTGTTTGTTTGCATGCGAGTGTGCACATGTGTGTGCGTGCGTAAGGCGGGCTGTGTCTGTGTGTGGGCCTGTGTGCGAGCGTGTATGTTTTGCGCTTGTGTGCAATTAAGTGCAATTATTTCCGCCGCAATCTCATAAATAAATAATTTCGAACGGGCCACAATTTTCACAATTCAAATTCAAATGCAAAATTTTATATGGCTACGCTTTACTCGCAGCGCTGCGCTTGGGGGATCGGCCGACCGACCCGCGCCCTAGGGGGTGGTTGTCGCACCAGACGCGCACTCGCATTTTTGTGCATGCGCCAACAACAACCACAACAACAGCGGCAGCAGCAACAGTGAAGGCAACAGCAATGCCACAAACAAACTGCTCTGCTGGAGCGCCGCGCTGCACAGAACAATTAAATTCAAATCAATTTTAAGTGCTCACAAATCTTTTGCAATTAATTATGGCCATTTGCATTCGCCTCTTCGGAGTTTTGCGAGCAAAACTTTTCCGGTCATTTATTTCGAGTGTAATTGCAGTTAATTGTGCTTAATTTAATTTAATTTTCACTTTTATTATGCCTTCAAATGATTTATTGTGCATTTAATTGCGCTTTTGATTTCACTATGGTTTTTTTCTCCGTCTCTCTCACTCTCTTTCCCTCATTTCGTTTGTATCTCTTCTTTTGTTGTTCGCTGTTTCTGGTGCTGTTGTTGTTGTGTTTGTTCAAACAACAGACTTATGCAAATAGGAGCAATGCCACTTTTTAATTGGTATTAACGGCCGTCGAAATAGCTGCGGAATTCGAAGAGGGGCGAGCAAAAAGTCAAGTGAATCTGCTGTGAGCGTTTCCAGCTGACGGCCCTAACTAACTGCCAATGCATTTGTAAGACCCCGGAAAGCAATTCTACACTATCTATCACGCAAACTGAAGTTGCACTACACTTCTCTGCTCAATCTGTGCATTGAGTTCGCTGGATAACCAAACTTACCCGTAAGCCGACATCGGGTCGTATGAGTAATATCCTGTAGTGGGCTGCAAGCCAGCGGATGTCCAGGCGGTCATTTCGGTGCCTGTTGCTGTATCTTTCAAAGCATACGGATTGCTCTGCAAATAGAAAACAAGAAAAAAACGTCACTTCAATGGTTTGTTGAACAAGCAGCAGCTGTTAAAAACGCATTAATTTACGAATTTCATGCTCGCGGATGGTTAAAAAGTGAAAAAAATTGTTAAACTGACAAAATATTGGAGACTTTTGCCAACCAAGCTGAAAGGATGCATTTTTACAGTTTCTTGTCATATCACAACTATTAATGTGGCTTAATATGAAGATATGATATTTAAATAGAGACTCTTTAATATGATAAACCTGCCTCAAGGCTCTCTAATGTCAAAAATGTTCGTGATAGTTCGATTAAAATAACCTCTGCTATTTTCACACTTGCCTCAAATGTAATGCAGGAAAAGTATAAGTAAATAGTTGTCCTTTACAAATGATGTTATGCAATTCAAACGAAATCAATTCTAAATTAGAAGAAATTAATAGTAGCTCAAAAAGAAGGAATTATAATTTGAAAAATAAACAATTGTCATTTATAAAACTCCAATTGTAATTCAAAAGAAATTCATTTTTCAATCAGAAGAAATTAATTGTAATCATATAACAGTCAGTTGTAATTTCGAATATTATCAATCGTAATAGGAACAAAAATTATAATTCCTAAGAAATCAATTTAAAATCATAAGAAATTTATGAAATTTTACAAGGAATCAAATATAATCCATAAAAAATGAATTTGAAGTCCGAAAATGAAGAAAAATAAAGTGCAGCTTCGAAAATAATCAATTAGTTTTTAGAAAAAGCAAATTGTAATTGAGAAAATTTGAATTTAGGGTTAAAAGAAATTGCCAATAAATTGTAATTCGGAAGAAATCAATTTCGAGAAAAATCTATTGTAAATTAGGTCAGACGAAATGTGACTTAGGAAAAGCCAACTATAATTCGGAAGAAATATATTTAAACTCAGCAGAAATCACTGACAATCTTAGATGAAGGAAGTTATAGTTTCGATGCTCTCAATTGGTATTTAAAAGACAGAAATTTTAAATCTCCATAAAAGAATTTGCAGTGAGAAAATATTAATTGTCAGTCAATTGTAATTTCGAAAATAATCAATTGGTATTTGGAAGCTGCAAATTGCAATTCAAAAAATTAATTTGTGGTTTAGAAAATATTAATTGTCAGTCAATTGTAATTTCGAAAATATTCAATTGGTATTTTAGGAGAGAAATTGTATATCTCCATAAAAAAAAATGTGGGGAAAAATTAGTTGTCAGTCAATTGTAATATCGCACATAGTCAATTGGTATTTGGAAGCTGCAAATTGCAATTTAAAAAATTAATTTATAGTGAATAAATATTAATTGTCAGTCAATTGTAATTTCGAAAATAGTCAATTGGTATTTTGGGACAGAAATTGTAAATCTCCATAAAAAAAATGTGGGGAAAAATTAGTTGTCAGTCAATTGTAATATCGCACATAGTCAATTGGTATTTGGAAGCTGCAAATTGCAATTTAAAAAATTAATTTATAGTGAATAAATATTAATTGTCAGTGAATTGTAATTTCGAAAATAGTCAATTGGTATTTTAGGAGAGAAATTGTAAATCTCCATAAAAAAAAATGTGGGGAAAAATTAGTTGTCAGTCAATTGTAATATCGCACATAGTCAATTGGTATTTGGAAGCTGCAAATTGCAATTTAAAAAATTAATTTATAGTGAATAAATATTAATTGTCAGTCAATTGTAATTTCGAAAATAGTCAATTGGTATTTAAAGACAGAAATTGTAAATCTCCATAAAAAAAAATGTGGGGAAAAATTAGTTGTCAGTCAATTGTAATATCGCACATAGTCAATTGGTATTTGGAAGCTGCAAATTGCAATTTAAAAAATTAATTTATAGTGAATAAATATTAATTGTCAGTCAATTGTAATTTCGAAAATAGTCAATTGGTATTTAAGGACAGAAATTGTAAATCTACTTTAAGGAATTTGTGATGAAAATATATTAACTGTCAGTTAATTGTAGTTTTGAAAAAAATCAATTTTAATCTCGAAGGAGTCACTTATGATTGCTACAAAACTCAATTATAATTAAGACTAAATAAACTGTAATTTAATGAAAATCAATTATAATTTAATGAAAATCAATTGTAATTTAATGAAAATCAATTGTAATTTAATGAAAATCAATTGTAATTTAGAAGAATTCAATTATGTTCCAAAAGAAATCAATTCGAAGAAATTAATTATAATCCAAAAAGAACCTTTTGTAACTAATAGAATAAACAATTGTAATTTAGAATTAGTCAAATGCAATTTATAAGAAATCAGTTGTTTTTTAAGACAAATCGATTGTCAATTGTAATTCATTGGTACGAATTAATATTCTCAAAACCTATTTATTATTCAATAAACGGCCATTGCCACGAAAAGAATGAGAAATATTATCTCTATTATCTATAATATTATTATATTAACAATTGAGTTTGATTCCTTCCAGCTTGCAATTGATTTATTCTTTCATTATAATGATATCTTTTAAGCTACAATTGATAAATCCTGAATTGCAATATATGTTTCATAAATTACAACTCTTTCGAAATAAAAATTGATTCATTTTGGACTACAATTGATTTATCTTTCGTTATAATTTATTTATTTTTAACTGCAACAATCAATTTCTTCAAAATTACAACTGATTGTTTCAAAAATCAAATCAAATCCATTTGAATTACAATTGAGTTTTTCTGAATTACAAATGATTTACTTTAGACTACAATTTAATTGTTTTCCAGTAATGCAATTGCTTGCTTATTAATTGCAACTGATTTGTTTTCGAAAAATCCATGGCCAAATAGATTACAATCATAATCTTCTAAATTACAATTGGATTTGTTCGGAATTACAATTGAATTATTCTGACTTCAGATTGAGGTTTTCTGTACTACAATTAATTAGTGCGAATTGAAGTCGATTTCTTCAAAGTTACAAAGGATTGTTTTCTTAATTGTTATTGATATCTCTCATAAAAGAGCTGCATAGGCGATAACTATACTCGGATTGGATGGTCAGTGCGTGTGCAGCGCCCCATCCGTGGTATCACAATGTCCCACTATTTGTGCCTAAGTGCGCTTCTCGCTGCCACTCCAACCTAACCTAACCTGTCATAGTAGAATACGAAGAATACGAAGTTGATATTGAAAACTTTTGAAGTTGAATTTATATCTTTCTGAACAAAAAGTATTTAAGAATGATAAATGATTTAATGGTAATTATTTGTACAATTGATATTTGAAGTCTTACATTGTATTTCCCACTTGCAATTGTTGTGTTTTATTATTATTATTATTATTATTATTATTATTATTATTATTATTGTTATTATTATTATTATATCCTACACCATAATTAATTATGAATGCAAGGTGTTGGGGGAAGGAGTACTAGCTACAGAGGCTTTCGACTCGAAGAGAAAATGATTTTATAGAAAGAAGCATTTTGGAGACCAAGCCCGTGACAGGATTTGAACCTGCGACCCTCGGGGTGTGATGCTCAGAAATCGTTTTTTTTTTAATTATATTGAATTGGTTCATTTCAAATATCATTTACAATTCCGTGACTTTCATTTGAACTTCTCCGAAGTACATTTGGAAAAATTGCACTATTAAAGGAAATGTATCAATTCAAATGCCTACTTCAGTAGATATTTTGTAGTGTTCCTTATAAGCCACATTTCCTTTTGTAACACTGAGTTATATATTGAGTTATATATTGCATATATATTATGTATGTTAATAAACAATTCTCAACCTCCACGAAGTTTGACAAAGCGCAAGTGGAAAAAAATATTCCCACAGTACCACAAAAGCCGAAACGATTTTCTTAACATGGAATTTATAATTCAACAAATTGAGCGACCACGCAATCTACACGGATACGGGTAACAAACCAACCGGCCTCCTCCACCTTCACCTCTTCTTCCTGCTGCTCCTACTCCGCCAGGCGGCCATTGTTTACGATCTTAGTTTTCGCTTTTAATTGTATTATTATTTAAAAATTCTCTTTATATTTGGAAATTTATGAAAATGTGTTGACACGGTCGCTTTTGCATGCGCCATGTATGCGATCGTGTGTGTGCGTCCGTGTGAGTGATTGTGCGGCCGTGTGTGTTTAGAATTTGAAATTTATTTGTTTGGAAAATGCCATAAATTTATGGAGAACTTGTACAACTATGGGCCGCCCGTCCGACAGGGCCGGCCACACGCTAGAGCACAGCCAGAGCTTGTGATACGGGGTGCTGGACGCAGATGAACTGTCCAGTTAGTTCTGTGTGCGTTGACTTCGCTCGCTTTGCTTGCTTGATTTATGAAGCATAATTAACATTTTTAATTATTTTAACATGATGTTAGCGGTTGTTTTATTAATTTCAAAAATCACCTTCACTGTGTGCCAGCGGAGTGATAAACATATTTATCAATATGGCGTATATTGGCTGGCTGCCTGACACGCTGACTGCCTGACTGGCTGGCTGCCTGACACGCTGACTGCCTGACTGGCTGGCAGCAGGTTTGCGCGCCGAACAAGTTCAGGTCATGAATTATTCGCAAAGAGCTTTTTGCTCTGGGCCGCCAATGCGCCGTCAGCGAATCGTCATCTTCGCCCTCATCCGGAGCAGTGCAATGCGCTTTTGTATAAATTAAAGTGCAAATGGAAGTCTTTGGAGCGTTATCGCGACGATTGTTACGCGTACACACTCGTTTATCGTAGACATTTCGTTAATTAAACGTTCTCTTTAAGTTTTTTTTCGATAAAGAGATGGAATTCAGAAAACAACTTGAAACAAAAATACAAAAAAATTTTCAAAAAACAAAAAGACACAAAATAACTTAATAAAATAAAGAAAGACAGAGAAAAGTCGTGCTTTGCCTTTATTTCCTGTTGTAAATTACAATTTAACATGACAGTTATGTGAGTGACTGTTTGCGTGGCATGTGTGTGTATGTGAAAGTGTGTGTAACTGTGTGTTCGAGTGTGTGTTTAGGTCTTTAAAGGTTTCTTTGATATTCTTTGATTTTTTTTTTTCTTTCCCTTTTTATTTATTTTATTAGTTTTTCGTCAATATTGACTATTCCCCCTTTTCGTTGAGCTTTGTGACGTTTGAGTTGCATTTTCTTTTGTTGCTGCTTTTCTCGATGCTTGCCTCGCACAACAGTTGCATTTCTGAGGCAATCAACTCCAATTTACGCCGCTACAGTCTTTGTATTAATTAGTTTTCCTTAACGACTCCCGATTATTCTGGCATACATTAACAATTCTTGCCTTAATATACGTGTATGCAGCTCTAAATTGTCGCTTGGGTGTGTGTGTGTGTGTGTGTGTGTGCTTCTGTATCAGTATGTCTCTTTAATTCCGAAAGCTCAACAACCACAATAAGAACATCAGGTATATAACTACATCTTCCACATAATCTTTGTTGGTGATGCCCTTGACTGCCAAAAGCTGCAACTCCAATTGACAAGTCACATTAAACCACTCCGAATGCGAAGTTTCGGCAATTAGCAGAGCACTACGAAAGTTGTTATTGGAAAAGTTTTGCCGGCGCAGTTCTGCTCAGAAACTGCGAGTAAGCGAACGCTTACGTGAAACTGCTCTTGGCCCTTTCCGCTGGCTGTCAGAGTGCACTTGCGGTCCAACGCTCCGTCTGGTTGGGGTCTCTCACCTTCACTGCGAGAAAACAATTACGACTACGTTACCGGCGGCTGAAGTGGAGTGCTGGGAAGATTGTTTAAGAAGTGGGAATTTTTAAAAATGCAATTTAAATAATTAATTTTAAAGAAATCATATTTCTTTTCAAATAATTATATGAACCTGGATCTAATAGTTTATACTTAAGGACAAGATTGTCCTCATCAGAGATCTTTCAATCTTTCAAAGGCAATTCTTTCCCAAAGTAAAAATTATATCTCACATTATTGTTTCCATAATAAATGTGATTTAACATTATCAATAAATTGCCAATTAATAATTCACTAATTTATTTTCTCTTGTTTTTCTTATTTGCTTTATTATTATAATCTTTCTTCTATTTGTAGTCACATATTTTTGCCAATCACATCAGACGCCCCGGGCTGTACTTCAATGAAACAATGTTTATCAAAGCGAGATAAAAGGCACCTAAGTACCTGATCCCCGCGACCTTCGGCTAATGAAAAATCGAACATTTCCACAAAGTTGTTTTACATTTTCCTGTGCCTCAAATTTTGTACATATTTCTAAAACCTTCTTTGATTGTGTATAATTATGTGAGTTTTTTTTTTGGAACTTTAACTTTTTACCATTTTTTTGTTGTTGTCTTCTAATCTTAAAGCTTGTTGAGCACAACTCATCATATCAAATTCCCCATTAGCAAAAAACAAAAGCAAAACACACACTCTCACAAAATTCGAATTGAAAGACGGCCGTTGAAATCCTGTTTGCTAAAAGCGAAAATAAATCTTCGAAAGTCTTTGACTTGGAAGCAACAAAGACATTAAAAACGCTGCTGGTATACGGAGAGCACAGCGTTTATTAAACCTTCTTGGTTGGTTGGTTGCCTTTATAGTCGTACTCGTATTTGTGTGGCGCAGGCCAAGCATGCACGAATTTGCATGCGGGCTGCAACTTTTTCTAACGCTGCTGGCAGCCACATGCCACATTTCATTAAAGCAATTGCTGGAAAGAGCTTAGTGCAGTGACAAATAGCCAGTATGGAAGCCCAGTTGAAAGCATCAGCTGCACTGCTACCAGTTCCAGTTCGAACTGTCCAAATAAGCAATTTCGGGTGCAAGTTGATAGGCACAGCTAAAGCGGCGGACTCAGTTCAGAGACACTGCAGCAGGTTCTGGCAAGACAACGACTTGTGAAGTAACTATATAAATTCCACAAATTAGAATGATGCCATATGTTTACGGACCACTGGTGAGCTTATTCTGGATGTGGGTTTCTTATAAAAAAAAAAAAAAAAAAAAAAAAAACCAAATCAGGAACTACAGAAAGTAAAAGAAAAGCTTGGCTTATGATGGTGGCATTTTGTTCATTGAATCGATTGGACAATGCAATAAAATTCAACATGAAGAAAATTACATTAATTTTTGTGGTCTCATACTAACTTCACTGTCTGTTCTACATTTTTATAGAAGACGTTTTTAATCCCATTTAAATTATGTAGAGAAAAATACAGATCTCCAAAATAATACTTGCTCAGTCCTGAAATTGCCTCTATTTTATCTTAAAAATAAAGGCAAAGTAACTCCCATAGAACTATATGTGAGGGGAGTTGTTTGTTTTGTGCCACCTTTGGGCCACTATTCTGCAACCTCTGCACTATTTATACTCTTGAAAAACATAAATATATAGATATATATATAAATATATATATATACAAATTTTTTTACTGGAATTTTGCTGCAAATCTTGCTGTGGTATTAAATTTCCCTACGTTTAAAGCATTTCTGTTGAGGTCGGTCTTTGAGATGCCTCCTCCAGCTGGGCCCACAACATGCAGCCGCCATTTGATATTTGCGGTTGAAATCTTTGTTTTCACTCATTTCCATTTGGCATATTATTTTATGCCAATTTGTTTGTCATTAGTCAGCCGAGCGCACCGCACCTCACCGCTCCGTGGCACGCAGTCGCAGCGCAGCTGCATTTACATGTGTTGCTCATGTTTGAGTGAGTAAATTCGTCGTCGTCGTCTCATGTTCACTAATAAGAAAATCCCAATGAACTTCGAGTATCTTTTACTTTTTGCTTTTGCTGCCTCAATATTAATTTGACTTTTATACTTGTTGACAAAATGTCGTCAGGAATGTGCAGTTTGCTGCCTGCCATTGTTGGTTGTTGCCTGTATTGCTGGTGCTGCTGTTGCCGGTGCTGATGTTGCCGGTACTGTTGCCGGTGCTGTTGCTGCTGCTGCTGCTGGTGTTGCTGTCGTTTTAAGATTTCATTGTTGTTGCATTTTTAGCGGTATGAGTGTTTTATACTCGTATGGCAGCCTGCTGCGGGCTTCGCTTACAATTGAGGCCAGAGGCCATCATGTATAATTTTGCTTTTCGTTCGATAAAATATCAAATTACATCATTGAATGCATGAATGAGTGCGCAGACAGTGGAGTGGATGAAGAGGGCCGGTGCGCCGAACTCAAATGTAGACCGACGAAACTAAATGAGCTTTGAGTGAACTGGCAGCCAGCTATAATGATAATTCGATTTACTTCACTGTATTGATGTGCCGAACACAGAGCAGCCATAGTCAGGGAACACACACACACAGCCGCAGAGACACACTTCCCCACATACATGCATGTGTATTAGTACAGGTTTTGCAAGGGTGGCCATAGCTAATTAAGAAACGACAACTTTATCTGCAATGGCCGTTTGCAGGCGTCCACATATCCATGTGCCTGCTACTGCAGAGGCAACATTCAAATGCAACCAATACAAGACACTCAGCAGTGCGCTCGTATACTTCTATTAAACTCTTGCAAAAATTATGGCAACGTTTTGATAGCCAAAGTTTCACTCTATGTATTCGTTAATAAAATCTGATTAATTAATTATGGTGCAAGATATAATAATAATAACCTCTGACTACTTTACATGGTCGAAATAATTACTATAAAAAAGGAAAAACTCAACTCAACCGAAGAAAACTTAAACTAAAGATATTTGAAGGCGAAAAATCTGAAGATGCAGATATCTGAAGTCAAAGAATACTCAATGCAAAAAATTACACAAAGGAAGTCAGGTCGAAAAAAGATCGAGTCAAAAACATTTTCACTCGAAGTTAATCTAAAAAGATTCAACAAAAAGATCTCAACTCAAAGAAGTCTCAAGTCAAAAACATCTCAACTCAAAGAAGTCTCAAGTTAAAAACATCTCAACTCAAAGAGAGAATCAATTAAAGAAAGCTCAAGTCAGAAAAGTATCAACTCAAAGATAGACAAGTGAGAACAATTTTAATTAAAAACAAACTCAAGTCGAAGAAGTCTCAAGTTAAAAAATATCGACTCAAAAATAATGAAGTTAGAAAAAGTCTGAAGTCAGAGAAGACTGAAGTCAAAGAATACTCAAAGCAAAAAAATTGCTCACAAAGAAACCTGAACTGAAAGATAGAAGCAAAGAAATTTCAGGTCGAAGAAAGGTCGAGTCAAAAAAATATTCACTCGAAAATAATCAAAAAAGATTCAACACAAAAAATCTCAACTCAAAGAAGTCTCAAGTCAAAAACATCTCAACTCAAAGAGATCTCAGGTCAGAAACATCTCAACTCAAAGAGAGAAACAATCAAAGGAAGCTCAAGTAAAAAAAAAATCAACCCAAAGATAATTAAGTCACAACAATTTTTAATCAAAAAAATTTCAAGACGAAGAAATCTGAAGTTAAAAAGATCAACTCAAAAACAATCAAGTTAGAAAAAGTCTGAAGTCAGAGAAGACTGAAGTCAAAGAATACTCAATGCAAAAAAATTGCTCACAAAGAAACCTGAACTGAAAGATAGAAGCAAAGAAATTTCAGGTCGAAGAAAGGTCGAGTCAAAAAAATATTCACTCGAAAATAATCAAAAAAGATTCAACACAAAAAATCTCAACTCAAAGAAGTCTCAAGTCAAAAACATCTCAACTCAAAGAGATCTCAGGTCAGAAACATCTCAACTCAAAGAGAGAAACAATCAAAGGAAGCTCAAGTAAAAAAAAAATCAACCCAAAGATAATCAAGTCAGAACAATTTTTAATCAAAAAAATTTCAAGACGAAGAAATCTGAAGTTAAAAAGATCAACTCAAAAACAATCAAGTTAGAAAAAGTCTGAAGTCAGAGAAAACTGAATGAAGTCAAAGAATACTCAAGGCAAAAAAATTGCACACAAAGAAACCTCAACTGAAAGAAAGAAGCAAAGAAATTTCAGGTCGAAGAAAGGTCGAGTCAAAAAAATATTCACTCGTAGATAATGAAAATAGATTAAAAAAAAAATATTTCAACTCAAAGAAGTCTCAAGTCAAAAACATCTCAACTCAAAGAGATCTCAGGTCAGAAACATCTCAACTCAAAGAGAGAAACAATCAAAGGAAGCTCAAGTAAAAAAAAAATCAACCCAAAGATAATCAAGTCAGAACAATTTTTAATCAAAAAAATTTCAAGACGAAGAAATCTGAAGTTAAAAAGATCAACTCAAAAACAATCAAGTTAGAAAAAGTCTGAAGTCAGAGAAAACTGAATGAAGTCAAAGAATACTCAAGGCAAAAAAATTGCACACAAAGAAACCTCAACTGAAAGAAAGAAGCAAAGAAATTTCAGGTCGAAGAAAGGTCGAGTCAAAAAAATATTCACTCGAAGATAATCAAAAAAGATTCAACACAAAAAATCTCAACTCAAATAGAGAAACAATCAACGGAAGCTCAAGTCAAAAAAGTATCATCCCCAAGGATAATCATGCGACAAAAATTTTAAATCAAAAGAAGCTCAAGTAAATCCGAAGAAATCTCAAGTCAAAAACATCTCAGCTCAGAGAGAGAAACAATCAACGGAAGCTCAAGTCAAAAAAGTATCATCCCCAAGGATAATCATGTGACAAAAATTTTAAATCAAAAGAAGCTCAAGTAAATCGGAAGAAATCTCAAGTTAAAAAATATCAACTCAAAAATAATCAAGTTAGAAAAAGTCTCAAGTCACAGAAGTCTCAAGTCTAATAAAGAAACTGTGAAAAGAATTTCAAATCAAAGGAAAAAGTCGAAGAAAGGTAAAGAAGTCGAAAGTTAAAAAATCTCAGCTCAAAGAAATCTGAAGTAAAAAGAACTGAAAGCTTGGGTAAAAAAAAGCTCAAATCGAAAAGAGAGCAGAAACGTTTATGCTGATAGTGATAAGTAATCCGAGATCACGGTTGAGCTCACTCAACAAGCATAGTCTGCTACACTTTGTATCTTTCTTTCTCCTTGTTTAGATGTCCTTGGTACATGCCATCCCTCCACACTTTAGAAATTCCTGCAAAATACGATTAATTGCTGTACAAAGTGTTCCAAACTAAATTCCTGCGTTTGCCCCACCCACATTTTATAGAGTGAGCTTCACATACTCTTCCCCAGCTTCACCTTTGAGTTATTAATCCTTTAAGTTGGTTTCCATATTGGAAGATAATATTGCGTATAAGTCCCGCTCTGTTTCGAAAGAATGAATACGACTACTCACTGCGGAATGAGCAGCTCAATACTGGAATTGAGCCAATTGATGCGATCTCTGTTCAGTTGGCAGCCACAAGTTTCAGGCTGAGTATTGAAGACTCGTGCGTGCAACTGTGAATATGAGCTTGATTCACATTCAGAATCCTTCTCTCCTAGCCGCAGCAGAGTGCGATAGAATGCGGAGACCGCAACGAAGGATACACCATGCACAGTGGCTGGGTAAGGTGTGGAGTCTCTGCTATTTTATGTTGGCTGAAACCAATCTTCCACCGAAATTAATTCATGCATTATTTTTATGCAGTTTAAGCTTTCGGCTGGCAATGTGCAACGTCAACCAAGTTGCAGTACCTACCCGCACTCTTGGCCGCACTCATAGTCGTATGCAGTAATTTATTGTCGCATTTAGTTGTTTTACACATGCATAAACAAGTTTGCATGTTGTCGGCCATTGAAGGCATTCCAAGCGTCAACGGCAACGGCAACGGCAACGGCAGCAACAGCAGCAGCAACAGCAGCGAAATGGAAATAACCTCCAAGTGACTGCATGGAAAATGCAGTTTTCTATTGTGTGCGAATACGAGTGCGGCTGAGCTGGTATTGGTGTTGTTGTAGTGTTGGTGGTGGTGTCGGTGTCGGTGTTGGTGTTGGTGGTGGCGGTGGTGTAATGCTGTGCAGTGTTGTGTTGTGTTGGTAGCTGATAGAAGCCATGTTTCGAGCAAGGAGCTGCTTACCAAGCCCATTAATTCCCCAAATGTGCCCCAAGCTGCATTAATGGAATTTAGCAAAACAAAAAACCAGCAAAAAGTGGCCAAAGAAAATACTCGCAAAATGAAAATAGGAAAATGAACAAAGCAACAAGGCGAACAAGCATGCTGGCTACTGCGACTTACCAGTGGCGAATAGAAGGCCGAACTATCCACGCCAATGCTCTGGTATGGATTCTGGTCCGTCGATGGATAGGGCGTGCCGTACACACCGACGCTTGCCGCTGGCAAACGGGAGTAGCTGGAGAGCGCCAGGCGCGCGGAGCCGTATTGGCAAGAGCAGACCGTTTGCCCCGACACCGGATCCGTCATGATGGGGCGGCCATTTTCGCAGCAAGAGCCGCCCGCGGCTGCGGCATGTTCCAGCGAACCGCTGCTGCCGCCGAGCGCGCCACTGTGCAGCGTGGCTGCGGCGCCGGCGGTGTTTGAGTTCTGCGAGAGAGCGTCGGGACTAAGGGCGCCCGACGTGCCAGCGGGATTGGAGCGGCACTGGTCAGCGGCAGGACTGAGCGCTGGCGCATGCACGGCCGTCAGTGTGCTCTGCTGGGCAGTAGGCGTAGGGTCGACGCCCGCTTGCGGCGTTTGCGCCGCTGCTGCGTTCGTGGACAGCAACTGTAAATATGAAACGAAAAAGTGACATTAGAATTCAGTGAAAGCAATTTTTTCTACTCAAGAAGCCATCAATTGAGGACCAGAACCAAGGAAAGAACTGAACGAGCGACTTCCTTATCAGTGCCACGTTAACAACACCGCATTATCTCAGACAGGGGTGTGCTGTGACATTCAAAGAAACAGCAACAGCAACAGCAGCAACCTCAGCACCAGAAGCAGAGCTTTTCAGTTAATGTGCCGCAAGTGTCAATCGCTCACTCCCTGCCTGCGCCTCTGGATCACCGCTGGCCCGTTCCAGCTACGAGTATTCCACTTGTTCAGCTGCTGCTGTTATTGCTATTGTTCGCTTTGTTGGAGTTGTTGTTGACATTAATATGTCGCTGCTTCCATAGCGATAAGCATCGCATTTAGCTGTTTCTTTTCGAGAATGAAAAACAAACGCCGATATTCGTATCTTAAATGCCAAAATGATTCTGATAAGCGAACCTATTAAGAATTATTGTCATCGCCCGCCAGGTTTACATAATTAATGCGTGTTAATTAAACCGTCCCCATCATTTTTATTTCGGACACCAAACATGGGACTTGGGACAAGACCAGGCATTTAAAATTCAAACAGCCATTCAAATGAGCGACACAGATCTCGGCCGGCTGACTCTGTCGCGTAGAGCAGCAACTTGGGAAAGCACTTGGCGCGGCATACGCAGATTTGCGATAAGCGCGATACTCGTATAGGCATCATCAGCATCTAAATTGCCGGTGGGTATCTTAATGGCCATATACATATGTATATATTCCAATAAATACGAGCACTCGCACGCTCGCCCCAAGATAGATACCGCCTGAGAATTTCAGTTCAATTCGCGATATCATCAGTTTTCACACAATTGACGCTACTGATTTTGTTAATCAAATTATGCCCACGGATTCATTGGGACGCTCAACGTCCGCGCTACGTCCACTCTGTATATGAAATTGTGCGTGCTGAGCCTAGTGACCATAAACCGTCCCATCCCATTGAACAACTTTCTCTTTTCTATTTCGAATCCTATGAATTTACGAGTATGGCCTGAACTAGAATAGCACGCTACGCAATATCGTTGACGGTTTTGTAGCACACCCTGTATATAGTTTTGAGAGCATCTAAATAAGTGAGATATAAAGTCATATAAGTGACTTGTGGGAATGGTTTAGGGAGTGTGGAGGAGTCTTAGCTCCTCAACTGGTTCTGAGCGAAATTACTCAAGGTTTAAAGCTATTGAGAGACTGTAAGAGATGAACCATTTGAATTTAAGGACTTACAGTCCCAGTTATATGCCTCAGAGTATTCTTTAAATAACTAGGAGGGATGAACCTGTCAAATTTCAAAGCCCGTACTCTGCCTTACACACGTCAGAGTCTGTCTCCAGGAACTATGGGGGATGAACTACTCTAAATTAGCACCTTCAGTCTGAGTATAATTCATCAGTGTATTATTACAGAAACTATGAGAGACAAACCAATTTAACTTCAATCTCAGGTCAGTGTGTTATTCCAGGGATTATCAGAGATGAACCTCTTAAATTTCCACAAACACAGTGTTAGTTATATATGCCAATGCATACTACCAAGAACTATTGTAGACGAACTTCTCGAATCTCAAAACTACTTCTGGTTCCAGAGACCAAGAGGGACTGTAGCAGAAACAAATCTGCAGACTTGGGAATTTTTTCTATATCAACTCTCGTTTACTTCTGTAACATTCGCCACTCGTACCCGTATTCCAATTTCATCAAATTCTGCGGTTTGGATACCACTTGCTTTTTTATAGAAAAATCAAGAAACCAGTCGTGAACCACGATGACAAGGTGAACTGACGACATTGACGATTTGCTATACCCACAGTGTAATGCCACCTCTGAGTCCTAGCATTGCAAACCATCGTCTGTCCCTGGTACGCATATGTTCCGCAATTATTGAGTACACAAGCCAAGCATATCGAAATGTGGCTCGTAAGACAACACCTTCCCGGTCGATTGGTAAAGGAACCTCAGAAGGAAAAGTATCATGAAATTTTCTAAAATATTCATCTGAAATGCAGAGGCACACTCTTTTGTTTGATCGTATTTAAGAGACCTCCACACACATAAATCACTGGCATTTTCGCGCAGTGCTACAACACCCGAATTTGATACCCGTTGCACAGTTCCATTGGGAGTGGGTGGATGCGACACTAAATGTCGCACATTTGTCAGTGCAATTTTACATTTTATGAAGGCAAATTAAGACTTAATAAATAGACGAGTCTTGTAAGATGCAGCGAAATGCATATCACAGCTTTTTGATCAAAGTGACCACTTCAGAGCAGCAATAACAACAACAAGCGCCGAAGAGTGTTGAAAATTAGAGATAAACTATTCAGATTTTACATCAGATAAAGTTTAGAATAGTAAGTACTGATGTTTGACACGCCACCGACAGTTATTGCAATAAAATTGAGAGAAAACAGTTTGAATTGATTGCCAAGCAGCACAATTTTTGTGGTCGTGTTTGGTAATTAGAAATTCTATTTTATTTAGTTTTTTATTTATGATTTTAGATAGTCTCATCAGCATTTTGGTGAGCTGAAATTCCAATAAAATCACATGAAAAACGTGAGTGTGAGACGCCAGCAGAGCAGGCAAAACACCACCGACTGAACCAACATACAAATACTCGATGCCGGTTTGTAGACTAGATAACCAGAATTCTTCGATAGCCAGGAATAAAAATGGGTTAACATATTTTTCAACTTGACGGCAGACACAGACGGGATGTTGTCTCAGTCAAGACTGACTACCAAGGTACGTTAATCAGCGAAGAAAGAGAGGATCTAAGAAATACTGTGCCCTAAGGATCCTATATCCAGTGGTTAAAAGATATTCCTACACCTGTAAAAGAACACTGCTCCACTGCGTTATTCCAATAGCATTATTGAGTTGTAAAGGACCTCACGTATTCCATGGATAGTTATTAATAATCTTATTATATATATATATATATATATATACTCGTATATATATATATATATATATATATATATATATATATATATGTACATATATATATATATATATATATATATATATATATATATATATATATATATATATATCTAGTATGTTATTTATTTATTTATTTATTATATTATTATTTACCTTAAATTTCGCCACATGTGTCGAGGGGAACAATTTATATTTCGGGAACTGGCAACACTAATGTCAATAGCTAAGATCTGGCAACACCATAATAAAGTTTGACATTTTTTAGCATAGACGTACTCACAATGTGTTGATGTACAAGTGCTATTTGTTTTGCTTACAGTGAGTTAAGAAAATCAATTTGGCCAAAAAAATGGAAAGAAGGTTTGTTTTCATTGGATTATTTTTCACAACTTTCGACGTGGATTATCTCAACAAGAATGTGTCGATGAACTCAGTTCTTTGTAAGGCGATAAAGCACCATCAAAAACCACAGTATATCGCTGGTATAGTGAATTCAATCGTGGTCGTAGTGCGGTCACCGACGAACTCCGTGAAGGTCGTCCAGAATAGGTTGTTGTGCCACAAAACATCGATGCAGTGCGTGAACTGATAATGCAAGATCGTCATGAGGTAGAGGACACCTTGGGCATTACTTCCCCTTCCATACATACAATATTGCATGAATATTTGGCTGTAAAAAAGGTTTGTTCGCGTTGGATCCCACATAATTTGACAATCGCTCAAAAAAGGCTCGTGTCAATTAGTGCAAGGAAATGATTAAAAAGTTCGCAAGTGGTGCTTCAAAATACGTGTATAAAATCGGGACAGGTGACGAGTTATGGATATATGCGTAGGAGTTGAAAAAAAAACAACAATCGACCCTGTGGGTATTCCAAGACGAGCTAAATCCAACGAAAGTTGTTCGTGGAAGAAGCACAGCCAAGCAAATGATCGCCTATTTCTTCTGCCGAATGGGTCATGTGGCCACTGTTCCGTTTGAGCAACGTAGGACGGTCAATTCTGAGTGGTACACGACCATTTGTTTGCCGGAAGTCTTAGGAGAAATTCGTAAAACCAACCGCCAAAGACGAATCATTCTCCATCATGACAATGCGAGCTCTCACTCATCTCGTCAAACAGGTGAATTTCTGAGCAGTGCAAACATCGAATTGATTACTCATCCTCCGTACAGTCCTGATTTGGCACCCAATGACTTCTTCTTGTTCCCGAATATCAGAGGCAAACTGCGTGGTCAACGATTTACGAGCGCCGAAGAAGTAGTTGAAGCGTTCAAAAACCATGTTTTGGAGGTGTCTCAAGAGGAATGGAGAAACTGCCATGACAAATGGTTTGAACGAATGCAAAAGTGTATTGATCATCAAGGGGAATATGTTGAAAAACAATAAAGCCATTTTCATTTAAAAATGTTTGTTATAATTTGCTATTCCCGAAATATAAATAGTACCCCTCGTAATGAAATATATCTTCAATTTCGCAACATTATCCTAGCCTCGTTATGAATGTTGCATACGTGACGTTTTGACAAGTCTCCTCAGAACTATCTGACCCACAGATGTCACTTGTGGATGGTGGTCGACATTAGCTGCCCAAGTATTCGGAAGGCACTTGTATGTTCGCAACAATCACTTGGACTTCTAAACAAAGTATGTCTGTTCGTCTTAGTGGCCACTTAGTACCTCGCAATTAGGAGTTCACGGGTGCTTCAGGACGCGCATTGAGTAAGTGAGAGATTTGCTGCGCGTCAGCTATCAAAGTGCATAATCATGTAGTGTGCTCATCGGCAAATAATTGAACTCTGTTCTAATAGAAGTGTGTTTTCTTTTTATTCTTGCCCTCGTACCCTCAATTGGAACACATACCAATCGGCCCACTCGGGGCCCACTCGAGGCGCAAATGTTTGCCTTCTCATGTTTTGTCTATTTGAATTTTAATTGCGTGCAAATTACACAAATTAAAATGTTAATGAATTTAGTGTAGCAATAAACAAAAGACGGCACTGGATTGGCTTGGAGTGGCGTGGCATTTGGTGCTGCGCTTTAGGTGTAGGTCTGCAATCCATGTTTTATGTGCTAAACAGTGTTAGGAGATTTGTTATACGAACTCGGCCCAACACAACCGCTGCATTCTCAGTTTATGGCTGGCCAGTCAATTACATGCTGGCATTGCCAGCAAAAGATTTGTTAATAATATTTTGATGCGCCATGATTGTTCATTAATATTTATGCTTCATAATCACCGCAATAAAAGCGACCAACAAACATGTGCAGCAAGTACACACACGCACACACACCAAGCCACATATACCCACAACCCAAGAGAGACGTTTCGTGGCGTCCAGATTGGCCCAGCATTCGTATGGTAGTAGCGTGAGAGGTGGGGCAGTGTGCAAGCACAATTTTGAATTTAATTTAAAAGATAAAAAAATGGACACAAAATCCAATTACACGATTCTGCGATAAAATATAAGCGAATATTGTGTTAACACACCATCAGCCCCGGTAGCCACAACGCCAGCCAGTCAGGCAGTCATCCAGTCATTCGGCGAGCCACTGAGCCAGCGCCCCCCACTGGCGTGAGCAGGCGGCAGCAAACAACTAACCAACGAGCCACACACAGAAGCTCCATTGCCAATAATCCCCACAAGCGTTTCGGCTGCGCTGATACGAGCGTCGCAAAGAATTGCGCCTGCAATTACCGTCGAACGCGTCGCAAATGGATTTTAAGTACAAATTTGTGTTTCTGGGAAATGGGCGGCAAAAGAAGCCAACGCTCGCCCAATCCAGCCACCATTTAAAACGTTTAAAATGGTGCACGGACACCGGCGGACGGACGTGCATGCAGCGCAACAAAATTTCACAAAAACAAAAAATATTACAAAAAATATTTTACAAATATTTTTGTATATCCCAACTACGCGTAATTAATATGCAAAAATTATAAAAAAAAAAAAACTCAAGGACTCATCAGAACATCAGATAACAGTGGATGCACACACACAAACACACACATACACACTCTCATACATCCGCATTTATATACGTGTGGTTATGTAGGAGCCCAGCCTCATGCGGGAACATGAACATGAAAGCTTCTGAAAAAGCCCCAGGGAGAAATTGCGAAAATACTTTCATCTTTTTGGCTGGAAATTATCCAAACAACAAAGGCAACAACAACAACAAAAACAGAGCGACTCAACATTTCCCGAAAATGTTGTGAACCCCATAATTAAGGTGGATTTTTTGCCATCATTTTTTGAGTTTTTTTCTTTTGTCGTTTTTGTGTTGTTTTGTTCTGAAGCGGAGTCATCCAAAATGCTAAAATCGAACGTGCCGAAAACTTGAGCGAAAGTATGATCGAAAGCTGTCGATGAAATTGTCCAAGGACTGGCAGTGAACACAACAACAACAACAACAACAACAACAACAACAACAACAAGCACAACATCAAGAGAACGTAGCCAAGCAAAAGAGCAGGCGGACCGATCGGGCCCAAAGGTCAGAAACGCCTTCAAATGCACCGCAGCCCTTTGCGAGCCGTTCGCTGCTCTGACTGTGGCGCGCTGTTGAGCCGCCTGACTGCGGCAGCTTCATGGAATTCATAATTGTTGGTAACATTATCAGTTGCTTGCGCATTTTACGCCCTGGGCATGGCTGGCTAGACAACAGTAGGCCTGATTAAAAATTCGCATTTTGCAAAATTACGATAATAGCCACGAATGTAGCAACAAACCTCTTAAAATTGCACGCTTAAGTAGGAAATTATTATAATTAGGCGCATAAATGAATAGAGGCATAAATAAATTAATGAATGAATAAAAGCGAATGAATCACAACATGCCCATGTGCACATAACTGGCTGTTGCCCGTAAAGACACACACACATTTACGGATGTGTGTGTGTGTGTGTATGTGTGTGTGTGTCAAGAGGCAACAATGCGGGATTGCGTTTATGCGAGCGTCGCTAGTGAGATCACAAACTCTCCCTGAGATTATTTAATTCAAGACCTGTTGGAATTATGTTTAAAATCTTCTCAAAAGAAGTGCTTAGCTTTGTTTCAGCCACGCTACAAAACGACTGCACATTGGGTTGGTTGAAGTTCGCCACGCCTATAATTCACTCAAATTCATTACAGGGGTCCTATATAGTTATCAACAAAATGCTACTATGAATCACTACAGCGTCCTCTACACGTGGCTACTATGAAACACTACAGCGCCACGGCTTCCCAGAATCTCCACATCTATTCTAGATTTAACAACAAATTGGCAAAAAATGTTCCATCAAGATACACAGATAGAATATGAGTTTCAGGGAATAAGGTGGGGATGACATATACACTGATACGCCCACTTCCTGAAGAATTTATCATTAAGTATAATACAACATTAAACTATATGGATGGACATCGCTGTGGTTGGTCGCACATTACCAGTAGATGTCTAAGGGCCTCCTGCGATATATTATATTAGAGTATAGGGTATCTCGTAATTCGTCTAAATCGACTTCAGCCTTTTTTATTGTTTATTTTAGTATATTTTTTTTTTTTTTTTATTTAACGAGGAGGAAAGCATCTAAAGTCAGAGCCTAAAGTCAGTGCGAGACTCTTACTCCGTCATTTCATATAATTGTGTCATTGTGTCACCTGTATGGAACGTCACTAAAACAGCTCCTGAAACCCTAGAGACCCGGGTCTAATAATTCCCAGAAACACATCTTAAATTCTTTAATACCCTAAACCCTGCAAAGCGGACAAATGGTGTAATAAGTTTGTGTATGGCAATTATGGCTATTTGGGTGTTTCTTTTAGTATGACAGAGCTTGATACCGATGGCTGTCGATGCTGATGCAGTTCTTTTCGATATTTGTACTCAGTATGCGGATACTATAGGGAATTATATGCGAACAAATTATTAAATCGCGGAAAATTCCTTTTAAAAATTTGCCTTCTGTTCGGGAGTTTTATTCCTCACACGCCCATCTAAGAAATAACAGAACGTCTGCGGTTGACTTCAGCTTCTTTCATTATTGATGATGCCTCTTTACACTTATCTAAGACAGATCGCAGACACTCTTGCCCAAGATTGACGTTCTTCACTGAACTATTTGAAGATCTAAGAAGGAGGAGCCAACAAAATTCCTTCAGTAACCCAAAAAGGTGTCTCTCAATCAACAAGAAAAAATGGGAAGTGTCTTTACGTCTAAACAGAGTAAATCTAAAGAGCTGCGCTAACCGACCAGGTGCTAGGATAAGTGTCTGCGTCAGAAAAGGACTAACGAAATAGCCACCTCATACATTTCCTGAGGGGTTTGTATAAACCACCAAGGGGTGTTCAGAGACTATTGGCAGGGAGTATACTGAGAAATTCTTACTATTATTATTATTATTATATCTTACACCATAATTAATTATGAGTGCAAGGTGTTGGGGGAATGAGTACTAGCTACAGAAGCTTTCGACTCGAAGAGAAAAGGATTTTATAGAAAGATGAATTTTGGAGACCAAGCCCGTGGCAGGATTTGAACCTGCGTCCCTCGTGGTGTGATGCTCAGAAATAGTTTTGAGGCAATGGAAAATATGCTGCTTACCCACAAATTACTTACAATTTATTTACCAATTGATGTACAAAGAGTATATTTACAGGTGGCTTAGAAATACTCAGGAATATACTCACTGTAGATCCGTGATATAACGAAGACTTACAAGGTCGCAGTACTGGAATTGGCGTCCTTTCCTCGGTCCAATTTAATCCGCCTACTTTCCTAGTCTTTTTAACTTCGCACACTTTTGCCTCCCACCGCATATACTAGTGGGAGCCGAGCCTATACCACCGGATAAAAGGAGCTTCACTTTATATCCATTGTAAGCCTACACCCTCGTATAAAAGGTTACATTTAACATACATTGGAAGTTCAAAAGCCTTCTTTGGACTGGGTGAGCATTGATTAAGGAACTCTGTCTTTCAAATGCCTCATTATGGTGAAGTCTTACTCCATATTGTGACTTGTGATCAATGGTGACAATTTGCAAGAATATCCCTATCAGAAGCCGTGACTACGTTCGCTCGTCTGTCCTTTCCATTTCACGTATGTTTCTGGTATGTTTCGTGTACTCCATTCCATTTAGTGGCACTAATACCCTTCTACCTATCTAGGCGCCCACTTCGCTGTTTGTACGAGTGGTGGTGCACGCCCATTTCAATAGCACGCACATTTATTTTTCATATTCGGTGGTACGAGTATGTTTCAAACATTTGAATCTTTAATTAATTCCAAAATTGCTGCCAATCCTCGGTGGACTTACCTACTTGGAGACAGAAAATGTATTTTCAATGTTTCAAACACAGATATATACGAACGCCTGAGTGCGTGTGTGGGAGTGCTTTATGCATATACCGATGAGATAGGGAGAGTGTGTGTGTGTGTGTGCCATCATTAATCAAGTTTTAATTAACAAATTGACGTCTTTTGACAGCACATTTTATAAAACGCTTTAAAAATTAATTAAAATAAAAAGCAAATTTACGAGCTTGCGTTGCCAGCACCGTGGATGGCTGCAGCTGCGGCTGTGACTGTGACTACGACTATGCCTGTAGCTGTGACTGTGTGGCTGTGGCTCCTTCGAGGCAATTTGTCCGCACCAAAGAAAAATCTGCTCAAGCGGGCCACTGTCTTTTAAAAGGATGTACGAGTGCCAGCGCAGTTGTGACTCTTGTAGAGTTGCACGCGTTGCGGCCACGCGCATTTGTGGTGAGCGTGTCTGTATGAGGCTTATGACAGCCCATCTGATAGGCGAATGTCCTTTTTAGGCAACATATGCGCCTCTGCTGTTTCCACAAATTAATAATTCATGAAACCGAAAATGCGGTAGCCGCCGACCGGAGACTGCACCGAACACTGTGCGCTGGGCTCTGTGGGGCTGCCCTGTCGGTTGTGCGATCGCAAATTAGATACATACAAAGCGGTGGCGGCGCTGACTGAGAGTGCGCCCATTTGCGGCAAAGCCACGTATTTACATGGCATGTAAACCCGCCATTAGCAGAGCTGCGCATCGTATCGCTTGTTGCTGCGATAACAATCAACGGCGGCAAACGTGTACGTGCATTACTTTTAATGCCAGCCGCCCGCGAACCCCCAGGGTAATGCGACGTGCAGTCAGCAGAGTGAAGCCTTTTGCATTTTGCCTTTCTTCACTCCCTCTCTTTTTCTCTCCTTGTCTTCCTGTCTCTTTCGCTCTCGCTCCCTCGCTATCTCTCTGTGCGACTTCCTGGTGGACATAGTAATGAGAGCGAAGTCGAAACAAATACAGTCGAATTGAACCTTTTTCTCTGCAGTGCAGAGCAGTTCACTCAGTTCAGTCTCGAGTCCAGTCCGTCTTCATTTCCTACGCAGCTCCAGTACCAGCAGCACCAGCA
Source organism: Clusia tigrina (assembly GCA_920105625.2). NCBI lineage: Eukaryota > Metazoa > Arthropoda > Insecta > Diptera > Clusiidae > Clusia > Clusia tigrina. The sequence goes on from OV050032.1 coordinate 16,718,601, forward strand.
GATGACCAAACTGATAGCAACTCCAAGCGCCATGATCAGTAGCCGGCTCGCTTGCTGTTCAATTGTGATCTGGCGCAAATTGATCAGAGTAGATCACATCGCATCTCAGCCCATCGTACAGCAGGCCCAGCACACAGCCCGCTTTTTGCTTGCTCCACGTTGCTTTGCGCAGGCGCAACCGCAGTCGTATCTACGCCTAAATCATCAGCGATCGTTTTTCCGTGCCAACGTATCAGCGGCGCGTATCAGCGTGGCTGGCTCAGTGGCTAACTGGCAGGATCTGGTTGCATCTATGCAGTCCCAGTATTTATTGTGCTCTCCGCTCACGTAGGCAGTCGTGTGCGCGTACGCGCTGCATTCCCCCGGCCTGGGAGCTGTCAGTTTACGGTTATGAATTTTATGATTTATGATCGCAGGAATTGCATTTTATTGGTTTTTGTGCGCGATTGTTGTGCATTGTGTGCATTTGCGACGTTTTTTGCCGCTGGAGCCAATGTCAATGCTTTGAGTTTTTGTGAGGCGTGTTTGTTGGTTTTCGTTTTCCTGAATTGATTTTTGATTAGTGATCGTTAAAGGAGCAAAATTCACACACAATTATGCGCTACAAATACTCGTATATCGTGACCAGCACAGAAAAGGGCCGTATTTATAGCTCGACTGAAGCCCGGGGCCTAACAGGCTATAGAATTTGCGTCTGAGAAAATTCAGATACTACTCCCCCGCCTACTGAGATGTCGCAACCATTGTTCTCCCAGTTGGGAACTTATCCCAATCCCAGTTAGACACGTATGTCGAGATAGAATATCTCTAAGGTCGTGGCTTGTATAACTGGTCACTGGCTTTTCGGCAGACATGCTCTCAGGCTGGGAGTATTCTCTCATGAATACTGCAGAAGCTGTGGGGATGAGGAGGAGGAGGAGACTGTGGAACATCTCTTCTGTAGTTGCCCCGCTCTGGCTAGAAGCAGAGCGGGCTCTTTAGGCAAACACGCATTTAGCTCTCTTACACAGGTGTCTAGCGCGAAGGTCAAACAAATCCTGCGCTTTATTAGGGCTTCGAAATGGTTCGATGTTGTTGTGCGCGGTGGTATCACAATGGACCCATGGTGGTCTGAGTGAGCTGGTCCTTTAGACCGGCTGCCACGTTAACCTAACCTAACCTAGACACGTACAAAGTAAATGTCTTATAATTTATTACTTTCCTTCTGTGATTTGATAAGCTTTAAATACTCGTAGCTGCCTTATCCCAGTGTCGAACTCTTCTATGAACCCTGAGCCTGGTAACGTTTCCACGCCTTTTGAATGGCTTATAAAGTAGGAAGTGGGACTGATTATTAAGGGGAACTTTGCGTGCACGTCCTCTCTTTCCTCCAACCCCCAAATTGCTTGAGTTAATTACCGTGAGGGCCTTTTCACAGCCTTGATCCGTCCCTGACACCATCAACAGAAATGTAAGCAAGTGCGTAAAGAAAAGGTGGACTCAACCTGAGCGTGCATCCAAGCGAACAGAAGCAGATCAAGTCGTCCATGAGTAGGTAATAGAATGAATGGCCAGATACCCACATGCCAGAAGGAACGATCGTTTCAGTTCGAAATCTCACCTCCGACGCGTTTAATAGAAACATTACAATTACTATGAAATTTCCACGAATTAACTGACGTACTCGTAGTACGGGAGGAACGGCAAGGAAAATATCGAGGCAGCCCAAACCAAAGTCTGTCAGCATGATTACGCACACAGGCTGGGAGTGAATGTAGACAGCACCAAAGCCGTCATGGACATGGGTTTTGCCCTTGTAAGACCATATTAAAGGAGACCAAGCTGAAAGAGACCGCCTGGGACTACCCGTGTTGCAACAGACGAAGTAAATGAAGAAATGATCAAACACCCCCGGGTTATAAGGAGCCGCGATATCAAGTTTTTTACTGATGGTCTCTTCATACTCAGCGGATGCAAAGGGGTTCAAAACAGCATTCGCCCAAAAATTTTGATGAGTCTGGAATTGATTGATTGATTATAATACTCCGAGCAAGGAAATTTTTCACCCGGAGACCTCGAAGGGGCACTCCAATTATTTCAAAACGGGATTCAATCACTTAATATTCAACTTGCAATGCAGTTTTAGTAAGTGTCTATATGACTGTATTGAACTGTTCCGCGAATAATTCAATCCAGACTCAGTTGTTATTGCTTAAGGATCAAACTTGGGTTATGCTGATTTTCTTGTGCTTTGAACAGTTCTTCTAAAGTTGATTGGACTGTAATTCTTTTTAGAGGAATCTCACTCTTGGACATTTACTTTGGTACAAAACATACTGAATGAACATAATTGTAGAACCAAACCATTCACACGCACAGCCGGAGACCTTAACATATTTTACTAAAAAAAAACATCTGCAAACTTGAAAAAGCTGTCAGGACCTCTAATCTTGGAAAGCTTCTATTGCCGGTCACATTTACTTTGTCGGTAGGGTTCTACCTTTGTACTGTATTCACGGCCGCATGCAACTCGCAGTGCTTGCAGGATAAAGTCACTTATTTTCCAATTTATATATCAATACAACTATAAAATTTGAATTCCTTTTTAAAAAAAACTCAGCGATCCTTCCGTTCGTTAATCCAAACGTATTGCACCTACACCCCTTGAGTCAACGGAGCCAAGTTTCTTACTTGATGATGAGTATGAAAGTTAGTAGAGTCGGCGAAAGTTAACAACAGCTCCGACTACGACCCCCACTCCTGCAACTACTTGTAACATATTTAAGAATACGACTCCAACTACGAAAGATTGACTCCGCCGCTACGATCCAATTGTATGCCTGTGGTTTTTAGGGGATGGATGGGAGGGTTTATCTTGTTTTTATCCCCTACATCCAAAGAGTATCATATTAGTATACTTGAGGCGGGTAAGTTTCTGTGAAACTTGTGCAAATTTCACAACTCAACCCTACATCTTGGTTGTTTTTTGAGAAGAATAGCGTAACATATCTGCTTCAATGGCCACACTCCTCGATTAGGATCGTGGGATGCCTTTCAACCATTTCCACATCTTTTATTAGAATAATAGGACCCCCTTTCTGTTTCCTTGCTTCCTTATTGAGGTATTATTAGTTTACTTATTCAAAATGCTTGCCTGCTCTACCCGCTCCCAGCACTGGTAAAGGTTTAAATAATGCTTCCCTAATATGATTCGTACAATTTGCCAGTCTCAGGGCTGGTATGCAAGTATAAGGACTGGTGTCAACAGTACCGAAATGTGGTGTGTCGCCACAAGGAGGCGTGACCCCGTAAGCCATAGTTCTGCAAACACGAAAGGTTTTGGTTCAACACAAATGCTTGCGTGCGGTTGTGTGTGTGTTCTGTTTTTTGGTTTTCCTGTCTGTGTGTTTGTGTGAGTCTGTGTGGCTCTCTTGCAATGGACTTCTGCAGCTTGAGCGGGTAGTACGCCAAGCAGTTCGATTTTGCATGAGCAGAACTCGCATGCATTTTCAATGGTAGGTGATTGAACGATGTATAAGCAACGACTTTATGGAGAGATTAAGTGTTTATTTTAATGTTTTATTTAATATATTTTAAATCTAAATGGCATAAGAAAGAAAACTCATTGAACTATAAACCAAGGTTTAGCGGGGCAGTAGAAAGTGTTGTATATAAATGTTTGCGGTCACAGGAGGAGATGTTTAAAATACTGCTATGGACTCATTACTCACCTGGGATGCCGACGGGTAACCGCCATATCCGAATTGCGCATAGGCTGCCATGGGTCCGAAAACTGTGGTCACTTGCGAAGTGGTTCTTCCTTCCTGGTTGCTATCTTCTATATTGCACTAACTCCACAACACTTGCCTCCTGATAGGGGCGCTTCCGGCTTAAGGCCAACTGACAACTGCTGTTATTGATATTTTCGCAAACGTTTCAAAATTTGGCCCTACTATAACTGACACGAAAAAGTTTGGGACACTGCAAACTTGTTTTATGGTAAAATATAATGTCGTTTTTTCTCTGCGTTGGAGTCTCAAAAAAAGTCTTGCATTATTTTTCAGCGTTTATTTTTAATTTATTTTTATGTTTGTTTTGTGAATATTTTCTTTTTTTGTGATTTAACGTAACTATTTTTGCTTGTACTACTACGCTAGCACCTTCGCACTTTGCCGAAATTCCTTCCACCAACTCTTCAAGGACTCTGCTGGACTAAAGTAAACGCTTATTTGTTGCCGTAACTTCACCGCTGGCCAGCGAAGAGTGACGAACTCTCGTTTGCTTCAGCCTGCAACATGGTGCGTAGTTCGACTCACTGGCACGTCACTGCTACACTTTACAGTTAGTTAGAATTTCACCATTAGACGCGCTCCGCACGAATTCCTTTTCAACGCAGCCGCCGTACGCAAGTCCAAGCACTAATGCCGCTTGATGTTGGGACACATATGCACCGCAGCACACACGCCAACGAATTCCTGCAGTTGTGTGTCAATTAATTGCCGCACACACAAATCGGCTGCTTTCTGTCAGACTGCGCGCCCCGATGTACACCACTTCACGTTCGAACACGAACTGGTTCGCTCCGCTTAGTAAGATGGTTCGACCACGGACCAACACAACACAAAATGCATGCGACCGAGCCGTCCATTCGTCCGTCCAAAATCCAGTTAGTTAGTTAGAATGGTGCTGGCAACACGCTATACCTGCACATGTCGTACGTGCAACAGTGCCAGCGATATTTGCACTCACTTCCCATAGTTTTGCATGCACGCCAGCCACGCGAGTGCAAGCGAGACGCTTGTCATTGTGCTTGCCTACAGCACATTAGACTCAGTGCGAGTACTCTATGTTAAGCATATATTTGCCTTGGCAAGCCACGCCTCTCCACACCAAGTACAATGTCGCTTCTCCACAGAGCGAGTGGCTGCTACTCGTTACTTTGCCGCAGCACAGCAGTCGCACTCTGTTTGCCGTTTGCTCGCTCTCTTTCACGCTACGGAGTCGTTGCGGCAGCCGGCAACAAGTTTCTGTGCGAAGCACGTGCTGCCTGGGGAATGACGGCTTTGCTCGCTCAGTGAAACTGCTGCGCAAGTGGGCCAATCGGGTGGCGACGTCGCTGCTTCTTTGCTGCGAGTTTTCTTGATTTCCGCTCAAGTCAAGCAAAATAAATGCACCGCGGCCGTTATTTAGTTTGACTTTCTTTCCCTCTTTTTGCTGCCAAGTGTTTTTGGTAAGCAGTTTGTTGGCGTTGTTGCTGTTTTATGGTTCGCCGAAGCCACGCCTGTTTCTTTTGTTTGGTTTTATGTTGCCACAAGCGGGTGTTTCTACACTTTTATAAGCAATATGTATATTTTTTGAGAGCTGTGTTTCGTTGTTGTTATTGTTTTTTCTTATTTTTTTGCGTTTATGACCAGCCTTCAGCCAACCGTATAGCGTACACCTGAGTACCTATGAAAATAGGAAATACTTCCTATATGCCTCCTTGGCTTGTCTTTGGCGCCTTTTGTTAGCACCACCAAAGATACGCAAATCTCCATTTTTTTCTCCTCAATGCCACGATTTTGAGCGTCAAATCCGAAAAACCATGAAATATCCTTTCTCATTACAGTAATGCGATCAGAGGATTGCTTGTAAGCCCAGCCGCCCATTATCAAATCAAAAGATTGAAGCAACAAACGCGCTTGTAGAGCTCTTTCCAGTTCTCAGCAATTTCAGAGGCGAGCCCGGATAATTGATTAAAGATGCGTCAGTCTCCTAGGATATGAACAGTTTGAATCTTGATAATGCTTTATGAACATTATTTGCATTATTATCCCCAATGAAATAAATCCCAATCACATAAGTGCCAATCAATAAAATCGCAATGAAACATGTTCCAGTGAAATAGAGTCCAATGAAAGAACTTCCAATGATATAAATCCAAATCATCTAAGACCCAATGAAACTCGTTCTAATGAAATATGTTCCAATGAAATAAGTGCCAATAAAATAAATCCCAATCACAAAAGTCTCAATAAAACACGTTCCAATGAAATAAGTGCCAATCAAATAAATCCCAATCGCATAATACCCAATGAATTTGGCTGCAATGAAGCACGTTCCAATGAAACACGTTCCAATGAAATAATTTCCAATAAAATAAATCGGAATCAAGTCCCAATGAAACACATTCCAATGAAATAAGTGCCAATAAACAAAACCCACTCACATAAGTCCCAATGCATTGATTCTCAATGAAACACGTTCCAATGAAATGAGTTCCAATGAAATAAGTTCCAATGAAATAAGTGTCAATAAAATAAATCACAAGCACATAAGCCCCAATGAATTGATTCTCAATAAAACACGTTCCAATGAAATATGTTCCAATGAAATAAGCGCCAATGAAATAAATCCCAATCACATAAGTCCCAATGAAGTGAGTCCCAATGAAACACATTCCAATGAAATAAGTTCCAATAAAGTAAATCCCAATCAATGAAATTATCCCAATTAAAAAAAAATAACTTCCAATTAGTCAGAAGAATGTGCTATAAAATAATCTCCAAATAGAAGAAACTCCCAAAAAACGGCAAACAAACAAATAAAAACTTAAATAATGCACTGAAAAGGAGAAGCGAAGTATTCACAAATATCAATTTTTTATTATAGTGTTCCGACTGATTTTTATGGAAAGGAATAATACAAAAATTTAGAAATTGAAAGATTCGCCAATGAAAATAGTCTCCAACTATAGAAAAATGAAACAACATACAAATAACTTCAAGTATCGCCCAGAAGCAGGCAAAATTGATTCAACCACCAAATTTGTTTATAATCATTAATTTAGTCGATATTTCATTGCGAATTGAACAAAAGAGAAATTTAAGATTCCAAAAGTTCGTCATCGGCACCGTCCTTGGTGGAATATTCACAGAACTTTTATATAGTTTTCATAATTATACAACAGAAGATATATTAGACAGATATATTTAAGGATGTTATACACTGCGACCTGAAAGATCTATTGTGATGCCCCTATTTATTTGAAAGATGAGGAGAGTCTCATCTATAGATCTTCTGTCAGGTTATTTTCCGACAGGAATTCATATATTTTGAAGGAATCAAGATGAGGGATCTTGCTCATATCTAAGATATATTCTCCAAAACACTTGTGTCTTTTACGTGCCAATGGTCCATAGTCTGTGATCAGGTGCAGTGAGGTTTCGTCACTTTCTCCTCAGAATCGACAGATGGCATCTGAAGATATACCCACAAGAGAAGTTAACTGTGGGAAAAGTTTATTTTCTGAACCTGTATTTCTAATCTACCAATACTTCTTTTGTGAATATTATAAAATATATCTTCTGATATGTATAGAATTTCTACTGATCTATAATACTTGTACTTGAGTTTTCACACTGACGTCCTCATGTAGGTACTCAAGAGATCCTTACAATGTTGTTCCCATACATGCATTATTCGCTTTTTAAAATTTAACACTACGCCGGAAGATCCTGGACACTCATTCTCATATAGTTTATTTAATTAAACCAATATTGAACTTTTCCTTTCTTTCTTTTGCCGATTATATTTCATTCCAAATGGGCTTTCTATCATGTTGATCCACACCACTCAAATTCATACTTGGATGTAGCTTATATTTTCAATTTCACGAATATGACATCTTTTGACAGATCTGCCGCGACCGGAGTTTGTATTTAACCCAGTAATGAAGGGGCAAATATATCAGCGATTTCAATATTGCATTTCTGCACAACTCTATTCCAGCGGCCTAGAGTCAAACTTATTAAAGGACTATTCATTGCCAAACTTCTGAAAACAACGTTGTTCATAGTTTGACCATTAGTTTACCCTCCAGATTGGCATAAATCGAAAGAGAGTCCTAGTTTGAGCGCACAGATTAATCAGCCATGTTGTGAGAAATGATCAACAAATTCCAAATCAGATCTATTGAAGTCTATCTTTGTTTGCCTTTGGTTGTCACGATTGACACAGGTTGAGTGCAACCCGTCAATGAAGTTATTTGGAGATATAATGTCTTTGTTTGATATATGGTATAATATTAAAAATAGAAATTCTTCTACCCTAACAGTGACATCAGATATGACACTCAAGCCACCCTTAACGCATTATCATCATGTGAGAGGGCTTCACTGATTACTTGGGAATATCTACAAAGGCACTGAAACTGGTGTCACTTCAACCACGGTGCCAGAATACAAAGAAATGCATGGAATAGAGAAAGCCAACACACTGGAAAGCTAGCCTTGGATCCATTCTACATAGTCACGTATAGGGCGAACATTGTTGGAGATATCTTTAAACGAAAATAAAGTTAAAAGCAATAGATCGACTGTCTGGGTGTCCGCGGTCTGTTCAGCAAAGAATTGTTTAACCATCAAGCTATGATCGACGCAAACGCAATCTTCCAACATTTCCCGAGACAAACTATGATCGGCGCAAACGCAATCTTCCAACATTTCCCGAGACAAACTATGATCAGCGCAAACGCAATCTTCCAACATTTCCCGAGACAAACTATGATCGGCGCAAACGCAATCTTCCAACATTTCCCGAGACAAACTATGATCGGCGCAAATGCAATCTTCCAACATTTCCCGAGACATACTATGATCAGCGCAAACGGAAATCTTCCAACATTTCCCGAGACATACTATGATCAGCGCAAACGCAATCTTCCAACATTTCCCGAGACAAACTATGATCGGCGCAAACGCAATCTTCCAACATTTCCCGAGACAAACTATGATCAGCGCAAACGCAATCTTCCAACATTTCCCGAGACAAACTATGATCGGCGCAAACGCAATCTTCCAACATTTCCCGAGACAAACTATGATCGGCGCAAATGCAATCTTCCAACATTTCCCGAGACAAACAAACACTAAAGAGTGTTTTGCTCGTGGACAATTTCGTCCTTCTGACGACATCAGCAGTGAGAAATATGCTCCAGTCTCACTGAAGTCATCCCCTGAAAAGTAGTCGAACAATTTCCTAGCCCGTCTGTAAGGTGACCAGCCATATCCTTTCATTCCGTTTCCATGTAGTTCAAATACTTCGATTCGGTATATATAGAGTTCCAATAATTGTGGTGTAGACGCAAAGTGGTGGAAGTAGAAATCTGCCTGGTAAGACTTTTGCCCAGCTTTCGATGAGTTCATCTACAAATAAATTTGAAGAAGAAATGCAGAGATTTATTTTAGAGACACACGAGCACGAACTGCAGGGAATGCCTTTAAATTTTCTTTAAAACGCACCGAGTATTTTGGCGGAACTTAAAAATTGTTCGGTGGCGAATTTTACGACATGGCGAGGATGCGGCGGTGGTGGCAGTGGCAGTGGCAGTGGTGCATCATCATGCGGAATATTGCGTTTCACACTCGTGTAAAAGTGCGGCAATAAATTCATTGAGAGCGGCACATGGGGGTGTTTGTTGTACTGCTGAGGTTGTTCGTGGTGTTGTTGTAGTTTCTGTTGCTGTTCCATTTGTTGTTGTTGTGGCTGTTACTGCTGTGGTTTTTGTTGGTATTTTTTATGACTACGGCCATAATAAAAGCGAATTAACCTATAAAAGTGAAAAAGTGCGACTGAAGTGACAAAATTGTGCCATAAGGTCTGGGCGTGCCATTATAGTCCGAGTACCTCTACACACACGTATGGATGTGTGTGGAAAACGCAGCGCATAAGGCCACATACGCGGACACACACACACCCAACTGCCAGTGCCACCTTTTTCGAATATGGAAGGTGGCATTCAACTAAAAAAAAAATCCTCTGCCAAAAAGACAAATACCGCAAATGTTGCCGCAACAACCGCAAACCAAAAACGAAAACGAGCGTATGGCAGAGCAAACAACAAGAAGAACAGCAGCAGCTACAACAACAACAACAACAAAAGCAGCAACAAAAACTAACAACAAGAACCAACAACAAAACATAAAGACGAAATGTAGCAGGCGACAAATGACCAACGAGCGTTTGCGAATGAAATCGAAATGTCCTGCTGCGCGCTTAAGTGTTGACTTTATTTTGATTTTTGTGCGTTACTCTGTGTTTTGGTTTTTATTTTGGTCCATTTGGGGGAAGGGGGGCGGTTGGTTCCTGTTGCTGTTCTTGATGTTGTTGCTGTGGTCCTGCCAGGGAGCACTTATGTAGTTGCTTTTTAGCAACAGTGGGAACCCTGCGGACTGTGGCAGCCGCCCGTTTTAGCACAACGCCGTAAATCACAATGCGGACATATGTGTGCCTGGAGCCCACTCCGTTGGTTCAACGCCCGCCACAATCAATCAAGCGGCCTCTTGGCGGTCGTCCTGCACCCAGCACAGCCGCATGGGGCGTTGCCATCTGTGACCACCCACTGCGCAAGCGGCTCGCTGCGTAAAGCACTTGTCATCGCAGCCGAGCAGAGTTAAATGATCTTAAACACTTCGTCCGCGGCCGTGCTGCCCCACCGCCGCAACCACCACTTGCTCTCGACGTTTCCCTGACATGCAGGCAGGCCTAAAATCTATTTTGACAATTAAGCTGTCAACTGTCAAAATGACACTGTCATTCGTCCTTGCTTGCATGGCCGTAGCGGGGTGGTTGCTTACGCACTCAAATACACCACACACACACACAGTCACTCACTCACTCACTAACACTCATATATGTATATACAAACGCAGCATATATTTGGCCCGCATTTACCGTTCACTGCAGCGTAACGCGTTTTGGCATTTGTCTGCTTGCATTTCATTCTGACTGCATTTGTAGAGTTTTCATGTGTCAAAAGTGAATTCCCCGTTTCTACCCTCATCTCGGCAAGTCAAATCAATTCAATTGAATTCAACAGCGAGCTCAGCACTCAAAACACACTCACAGCACTCACGGCGCCGTGTGGCAGGATGCCTACCTGATTGAGTCCTGAACGTTTTATGCCGTTTTAATTGCGACATCTGTCACTGTGGTTTCTGCATATATCAATTTCAAAATTGCCGCCAAGTGCACAGCGTATGCCATAACAATCACAACAACAGAAATAACAATAACAATAATAATAAAAGCAGACCCACCATCAATATTTTGTACGTACAAGAGAGCGCTTCCGCAATCGCGTCCCCTTCTGGCATTCGAATTGGCACATCAGGCAAATGTGTCAAAATATTTGCGAGGCGGTACACATTTCCCATTTTTAAGCGCACTTCGGCATTTGTTTTGCCACAGATTTTCAAAATTAATTTAAATACAAGCGTAGGAAAGGACAAAAAGGAAGCTTAAGCTCTGTGTGAGTCGCAACTCAAACCGCATTATGGCAAATACGAGTAACAGCAAGGGCACCGTCCAGTCGCTTAACTAAGATGGCACCACTGCTTGGCGCTTAGATCGGTGACCGGTGAAAAGTCTTCACTGGGGTCCATTCTTTTTTAGTCGTTATATATATCAATGATGTTTTTAGATGGTACTCCAGAGCAAACTATTGCCTTACAAGCTGATGACCTACAAATATATTCAGGTACAAGTACCTCAAACGACATTCGTTCTCTGCAGGTGATATTTCGCGACACATCTTTATTTAAAAACTACAATATTCTTCCACATCTCTCACGTCATCGAGCAATTCCTTCCTTCCTGTTTATTATAGAGGAAATAAGTAAACTCGTTTCATAGCATGCTTGATACTTGTGGTACATATCCAATGCTAGAACACCAGCGCACTCAGAAAAATATCTCTGAGCAGTTTTACGAATTGCATTTAATTATGTTTATTTCATTCAAAGTACAAAGTCGGTTCTTCTTCCTTCGTTACGAAGGGATTTCCAACCTCCAAAACGACCTCCTGGGAACGCGCGTGCTCGAAAATATTTTCATTTATGCATCATAGAGACAGTAATATTTCAAGACCTCACTCTGTGTGAGGCTCTTGGTTCCTCCTTGACATAATGGAACATTATGATAATGATTAGACTCTCGTAGCCTATGCTTAGAAACTACTTTACTCCTCCAATGTTTTGTACAAAATTGGAATATGTATCTTACATCTGGAAACCTCTACATTATAAAACGTATTGAGTGCTTTAATAAAAGGCCCTTCTTGCAATTAACCTTACGCTGAGGCAGGAATATTGTGTTGTTTGCAAGTGATCCAGCGTTACTCTTCGGACCCGTGACATGAATCAATCGAGCTATGCAAGCATTTGCGGATGATGTTTGTGCACTGGCATCATGAGAGTCCCTTAGAACTGTATGTGCAAGCGCACAGATGACTCTGGACAAGATTGCTGAGTGGGCCTTACTATTAATCCGATTAAGACAGACATCTCTGGAATTGTTTACGCATAAAAGAATACTGCCAGGGCTTAAACTATCAGTACTAAAAGGTGGAAATATCGATCTTTCCAGGGAAGTGAAATATTTAGGCGTCGTTCTTGATAGCAACCTCACTTGGAAGATGCATGTTGAGCCAAAGGTTATGAAGGTATTTGGGCAGTGCCGAAGAGTTTTTAGTAAAACTGGGGGTCTGAAACCAGCTGGTGTGTTCTGGCTGTGTACAGCACTGATCAGGACAATATTACTGTAAGCTGATGTAGTCTGGGGGCACAGAACTGGGGTTAGGTCCACATGTTTGGGGTTAAACACACTGCAAAGAAGTGTATGCCTGAACAGTACGGGCGCCATGAGCACTACATCTGTTGACGCTCTGAATGCTTTGTTGAAGTTGCCACCTCTGAATGTTATGATTCAACAGGAGGCCATAAACACGATATATCGCCTATATTCATATGGATATTGGCACGACGACAAGAACTTTGACACGTCGATGTTCAAGAGGCTCTCAAAGCAATACCCATTGTTTGTGGCACCGAAGCATAAACTCATACCTAGAATTTATTTTGGAAGAATGTACAAAGTCAGCTTCGCGACAAGGGAGCAATGGTCAGATCCAGAACTACTTTTAGGGGACCTGCCGAAAACTTTCTTCACTGACAGGTCCAAAACAGGCGAGGGAACTGGAGCTGGCTGGCATCTGACGGAAATTGTCAGGTGCTTCTCGGCTATGGGAAGCATGGCAATGGTATTCCAATTGAAAGTGTTTGCTATACGGAAGGTAGCGGACTGGCTAATTGAGAAGAAATTACACTGTAAACAGTTTGGAGTCTGTAGTAATAGTCAAGCTGCACTGAAAGCCCTAGAAAGCGCGTTAACGACTTCAAGAATTGTCCAAGAATATAAGTCAAGACTTAACTCCGTCGCAAAGTGGAATTTACTTGACCCTATTGCGGTTCCGTGGCACCGTGGAGAACGGGGGAACTAAGTAGCTGATGAATTGGCAAACTGTGGAAATGATGAATTAGCAAACTGTGAAAGTACAATGGGCCCAGTGCCATTTATCGGTATGAGTTTAGCAGGGGATATCAATTGGATCAAGGGCCACCTAAATAATATTCATTAGGACCGGTTATGCAGTTCCTGGTGCCTGCAAAACAACCAAGTGCTTCCTGGAGAGTCCAAACAAAAGATTTGCAGAATTCCTTCTAATACTACGAAGGAAAGATCTTCGATCATTGCTTGGGCTAACCACGTGGCATAAACCGTGGGACCACCATAGGCATCATCGAGTGTCCGAGCTGCATCTCCTGTCTGGAGGAAGACCAGGACGGCACAGAATATTGTCTCTGCACTTGTCCTACATTTGCCAGAAAGTGGAGGCGCATATTAGGGTAAAATATTTTGGGAATGGGCAACGTACATTTTTTTTATTTAATTTATTTTTTTTTTTTTTTGTCGGAACAATCTAGTAAGCTCAGCACTCAGACAGAGTATATATCCATTGTACTGCACTTAAGGTTCCCTTTTACTCGGCTTTAAATCTACCCGACCTCCGAAGAAATAGAAGTAGAAGTCCTGTGGTGCCAAGGAGCCAAGTTGGTTACTCCTCAGCACATCAGTGCCAAAAATCCCAAACCTGATTCGCGTAAAGGCAGGGCAGACGCAAAGAAAATGGTCCGCCGTCTTGTCTTCTTCTCCACAAGCTGGGCACAGCGCACTGTCTGATATGCCAATCCTTTCCATGTGCCTAGCCCATAGAAAGTGCCCTGTCATCACGCCAACCAACAGCCTGCAGTCCCTCCTACCTAAAGATAGAAGGAACAGTGACCATCGGTCAGAGATAGCAGGTAGCATAATTTTCGTCCATCCGCAGCCTCTCTCAGCCCGCCATGCTCGCTTGTGGGTCGAAACAACCCACTTGTTTGCAGTGGCTTTGATGGCAGCAGAAGGGAGTGGCAGAACAGCCAGTAAAAGCAGCCTCGGAGCCCATCCTGGCCAAGGAGTCAGAGGTTTCGTTACCCGCAATGCCAGCGTGTCCCGGGACCCAAGTCAGCGTCAGACTATTATGTTTTCCAACACAATTTAGCATGGATTTGCAGGAACTGACTATCGTGAAAGTGGTGGTCGGACTATCCAAGGCCATGAGCGCAGCTTGGCTGTCACTTCAGACACAAATATATTTGCCTTTCCACCTGTTTTCCACAACAAAGTCCATCGCCTCAAGTATCGCATACACCTCCGCCTGAAACACAGACGCATGCAGACCAAGGGCAAAGAACCGACGGGTCCCTCAAGATTCCACGAAGACACCAGAACCTGAACCTTCTTCAGTACTGGAGCCATCAGTGAAAATACGGCAACGTACATACTCTATCCCTGGACGGATTTCTAAGATTCATAAAAGAATCAAACAATTTTCAAAAGATGTAACTTCTCTATCACAATTCTCTAGCTCCCCTTCCTTCCAAATTTTCCAGGCTTATAGTACAGTGCTTGGAGACCTCCTTCTTCGGCGGTTCTCCGGCCTACCCCACTTCTATTCTATTAAATTAGAAGCCATTCTATCATAAAAACATTTATGATCTGTTGTTAGTCCAATCGCGTATTATACTGAGTCGGAATTCTTCAGTAACAAATTGCAGTACTCGTATAAAGGTCCTTACTATATATCTTATATTCTTATTATATATATATATTATATTCTTTTTATATATATTATATTCTTATTATATATATTATATTCTTATTATATATATATTTTATTATATTATATTTTACATGTACATAGACTAAAGTTTCATAATCATTGCTTCATCAATGGTTTCACCAGGAAGAATTTAAGTACACCAAAGCCACCGATACGAGTATGGTTCGTTATCCTAGAAAAGTTTCCGACAGACGAAACCATTTCTACATGTTCTCTTTGCCATTCTTCGTGGATATAATTCAGTTGTCACTGAGTTGCCATACTATGAGCCCACTCGTGGCATACGTGAATTGAAGTAGTTGAGAGTCCTTAAAGGGAAAATCCTCTTACACAGCTCGTAATTTTGTATGCCAACAATTATTTTCCATATTGTTACTCATACACAATGGCGATATTTTTAAATAGACAAGAAAAAACAGTCAATCAAGCACTGAGGGGTGGTGGTGGGGGCGGCTTAATGCAGTCGAAGGTGTACGGAGCAAACAATTATCTGTGCAGTTGTTAAAGTCGCTTAAAAGCTCACACCCAAGCAAACTGTAAGGACACAAAAGGAAACCAAACATAATGAAATGAAGTGATGTAAGGGGAATGAGAGAAACAGAAAGAGAGAGAGGGGAGGGATGCGAAAAGCACTGAAGTAGAGGAAAGTGAAGTGATTTTGTCAATCAAACTACAAATGTCAAACAGCAGTGGCATAATCCCACTTGGGAGCTGAGCACAGCTAAACTAAGCGAAATCGCTTTTGGAATCCCGGCGAGAGTTAAAGTGTTCGACCGCGGCGGCAAATGCAATAACAACAACAACAACAACAACAAAGCAGTACTGACAACTACAACAACAACAACAATAAACACGGAAGAACAACAGTTGCTAAATTCCAGACCTCAATCAAAAGGTGCTGCTCATGCTGACGACGCCACTGCTTATGCTGCCTCTGGCGGCGTTCATGCAATAAACCAATGAACGGGACAAATCCGTATGAGGGTTAGTGCAGAGCATGACATGCAGTCGCGGCTGGCGGTAGGACTGTGGGTGAGGGTGGCAAATTGCATTAAGCGGCTTGGCTCGCGCACAGCCGGACGCTACCATTTATGTTTTATGTATTTATTTATTATGCATGATGCTCATTTCGTAATGCGCCGATAATGATGTTTGTGCGACAGGGTTTGGGTAAACAATTCCAATTGTCGAGGGCTCAAACAAGTCGCAAGCAGCGGATTAGCTGAGGCGCAAATTGAGTGTGGAAAATAAAACACCTGAGGTGTCGATTTAGCGGGCGCGTATGGTGTGGTCAAATGGCGTGTGCTCCTGCCCAGATGCTGTCTAAGCAAATCAAATGCACAATTACACCAAAACTTGCACAAGAAACATAATAGACGCGACATATAATAACTGCGAGTACTGCTGCCAAGTGAAAACAGCAAATATTGGCATAATTTAATGAAATGCAAAAACAGATCAACCAAGTCTGGAGCAACGTTAACAGCGAAAATCATTAAAGACTCAAACTACGCTTTAATTTCGCTAAAACAAAGGCATAGATACGCAAACACAAAAACAACAAACACGAAGCGGAATACTGGTGCTGACAAAAAAGGAACAGGTACCAAAAAGTGCGACATGTAAGAGGCCAGAGCTATGATGGGCTCCTCCGTTGTGCCACAGAACTATGCGATCAATCTCACCGCAGTCGCACACTGAATTGGTCACTTTTTTGTGGTTCGAAGTTTTGTACATGGTGTTGTTGTTGTTGTTGTTGCTGTTGTTGTTGTTTTGGTTTTTCTTAAGGTTTGTCGTGTTTTTATTTTTTCCGTGCATTTGCAGTGAGACCGAGTAGGATAAGTGGAGTTTTTATAATTCAGGCGCCACAACACCTTGTTGCAAACAAATCCACAGCGAAGAATCTAAAAATACGTCCCCATGCGAACAGTCGAACGCAGTCGAACGGCCGAGCAAGCGGCCAGCCGGGCAGCCGGGGGCAGGCAAAAATCCACAATTCGAGTACTGCGACATACTCGCACCGTCAGATGCTCCGCCAGATACCGTGCAATAAAAAATGGCTAAGAGCAACTCACACACAAAATCTACAAATCCAGAAATACGTGGCGGACCAGCGTCATAAAAGTGATTCCGAGGCCAATTGCCAATTATGCGCCAACACAGCCAGCGTCTCAAGAGCTGCCAGAGCGGCCTCAGTCGCCTCAGCTCGGCGTTCGGAGATGCCTTTTGCGATTGCTTGCCTAAATGTGCTGCTGGGCTGTACTCGACTGGCTGCGGCTACGGCTGTGCCAATGTTCGCCCGAAACGCGACTTAGGACTATTGCAATTTCTCACCATGAATCGGGCTTGTTCTGCACTTCTTGTTTTTCTCTTTTTCTTATTTCTTACTTTTTTTTTGCTCTTAAAGTTAAAAAAATAATATACAAAAAAACGCAAAACATGTCGCCGGTGCACGAGAGACGAATCTGGTGGCTGCCACACGAAATGTCTGAAATTATTTTCGCGCAATTTCGGCTTAATTTGGCTGCTTTTCCATCTACCTTACACAGCGACACCGCACTTAGTAGCGATCGCGTCAAAATTGCTCAATTGCCGCACTGGACGAACAAATTTTTCCAACCCATTACAATTTGGGAACAGATCTTACGACGAACTTACCGCCTCGCATTAAGCATGGGGAATTGTTGGCATAATTCTGCACAAAAATGTTTCATTTACCGCTGAAGAGCGCTACAGTAATCGACTCATTGCGAAACTGGTGAGAAGGGCCCCATGGAAATTATGTCACCCGCTGGAGGAATACTTTTTCGTAGGAGAAATAACAAGCAGCTGTAGTAAGAACAATTCCAGAAAAATGGCAAGCAGGATTTTTCTTGAGCATGTCCTCTTCAAGCAACAAAATCCACATTTCTAACCCAGTCGCTAACAGATTCCCAGGGGGGTCTACCATAATAGTATGAAACGTACTCGCATCTGAGAAATATCAATAGCATTCCAACTGGAAATCGACACACCAGCATGGAGTTCTACGAAAATGATACGATCATATTCAGAGAATTTTCCAAGCAGCCTTGAATATGACCCACTAAAGGATGATCCCAATCAATATTTAAAATTCCTCCAATACACCAGTGGAGAGGGTTCTTGAGTCTGTGAGGAGTCTCCGGGAAATCACCCATGTGAAAACCCGCCGCTGAGCTGAAGAACAGAAGGCAGGGTTTTTGTTGATATGATGATGATGATACGAACATGTTGAGAGAACTTTCCAAGCAACCTTGAATATGCCCCACTGTCCACTTCAAGCCACATTTTGAACCCAGTCGCTAACAGATTCCTAGGGGGTCTACCACATTAGTATGAAACGTACTCGTATCTGAGAAATATCAATGGAATTCCGACTGGAAATCGACATACCAGCATGGAGTTCTACGAAAATTATACGAACATGTTGAGAGAATTTTCCAAGCAGCCTTGAATATGACCCACTAAAGGATGTTCCCAATCAATATGGAAAATTCCTCCAATACACCAGTGGAGAGGGTTCTTGAGTCTGTGAGGAGCCTCCGGGAAATCACCCATGTGAATACCCGCCGCTGAGCTGAAGAACAGAAGGCAGGGTTTTTGTTGATATGATGATGATGATACGAACATGTTGAGAGAATTTTCCAAGCAACCTTGAATATGCCCCACTGTGCACTTCAAGCCACATTTTGAATCCAGTCGCTAACAGATTCCTAGGGGGTCTACCACATTAGTATGAAACGTACTCGTATCTGAGAAATATCAATGGAATTCCGACTGGAAATCGACATACCAGCATGGAGTTCTACGAAAATGATACGATCATATTCAGAGAATTTTCCAAGCAGCCTTGAATATGACCCACTAAAGGATGTTTCCAATCAATATGGAAAATTCCTCCAATACACCAGTGGAGAGGGTTCTTGAGTCTGTGAGGAGTCTCCGGGAAATCACCCATGTGAAAACCCGCCGCTGAGCTGAAGAACAGAAGGCAGGGTTTTTGTTGATATGATGATGATGATACGAACATGTTGAGAGAACTTTCCAAGCAACCTTGAATATGCCCCACTGTCCACTTCAAGCCACATTTTGAACCCAGTCGCTAACAGATTCCTAGGGGGTCTACCACATTAGTATGAAACGTACTCGTATCTGAGAAATATCAATGGAATTCCGACTGGAAATCGACATACCAGCATGGAGTTCTACGAAAATTATACGAACATGTTGAGAGAATTTTCCAAGCAGCCTTGAATATGACCCACTAAAGGATGTTCCCAATCAATATGGAAAATTCCTCCAATACACCAGTGGAGAGGGTTCTTGAGTCTGTGAGGAGCCTCCGGGAAATCACCCATGTGAATACCCGCCGCTGAGCTGAAGAACAGAAGGCAGGGTTTTTGTTGATATGATGATGATGATACGAACATGTTGAGAGAATTTTCCAAGCAACCTTGAATATGCCCCACTGTGCACTTCAAGCCACATTTTGAATCCAGTCGCTAACAGATTCCTAGGGGGTCTACCACATTAGTATGAAACGTACTCGTATCTGAGAAATATCAATGGAATTCCGACTGGAAATCGACATACCAGCATGGAGTTCTACGAAAATTATACGAACATGTTGAGAGAATTTTCCAAGCAGCCTTGAATATGACCCACTAAAGGATGTTCCCAATCAATATGGAAAATTCCTCCAATACACCAGTGGAGAGGGTTCTTGAGTCTGTGAGGAGCCTCCGGGAAATCACCCATGTGAATACCCGCCGCTGAGCTGAAGAACAGAAATCAACCCACATTTATTTGGCATATGTCTTCATCTCCTGAGCAGGTAGCCAACGTTCTTGTAAGACCCCAATAACTATTTATTTTTCATTTTTTTATATGATTTAATGAATTCTTACTCTACCGACAAATTTAGGAGCACTAGCTGCCAGGGCTTTCCGCTCCCCAATAACTAATTTTATAAATAATAACTTAATAATAACTAAATAACTAAATTAATAAAAGGGGATGCTCCCCCTTCGAATCCTTACAAGTGGATTTATTCTAACTTCGGCATGTAAAATGTACGAATATGTTAAAGCTCCAAGAGTAACCTGCTTAGTTAAGATAAGCTATAGTCAAGGATTCTCTGAAGCTAAGTGTGTTGTTATGATAGCAATCATCAATAGGTCCAAGAACAAATGTTTACAGAGATTGCAGCAAACTCTCGAGAAGGCTCAACAATAGCAAATATACAATAGGTCTCTCAGTCAAGTGCTGCCCATGTCTGTGCCGATCTGAAATCTCCTTTTACTCAAACAACAAAAACCGAGCTTTTTCAGCTATGAAACACGCCTATAATCGTACATTAATCTCTGACGAAAAAAGCCTTTCAATTGGATCTGAAACAATCTTCAACCAGAGCCCCATAGCTACATATGACTCACTCCTTTCCCTATGCACCGCAAAACTATTTTCAAACATCTGCCATGTTAATTAATAATTCCATCAGGGCCCCTACACCCCTCCAAACATCCTTTGAAGCAGCTAATTCTTTTACCACACAATGTAATTAGGGGATCTCCCACACTTGCAGCCCCCATCGTACACGCTGCCGCGCTCTTGCCACACAACACGCACAGAACTCTGCTACGCCAATGAATTAAAATTGAGTTAACTCGGCGTGAGCGCGAGCATGGCAGGCATGCAGATTAATTTGGCCGCACATTGAAATCTCAAGAATCCATCACTTGGGGAAAATTTTGCAAATTTGCTTGCCGGCAGCTGGCGGATGCGTCTCATTAGACATCTTGTCAGGCGACATTCGGTTGCAAGTGTGCAAAATTGCGCCTAGAGTTGGCCAATTTTGACATTGGCGACAACTGTAAGGAAAGCATTTGTCAAGACAGGCACTCTGAATGGAATCGTTGTGCTCGTGCTTGAAGCAATTGTAGAACCAAGAGAAAAACATAAGCAGCTTCTTCACGAGATATCATGTGTGCATAGCTTTGGAATTCCAGCAGAGTCAATGAGCCACCACTTACACTGGCGTACTAGAGCCAAAATAGTTTATGGTTCTTTAAGCCAAGCGATTACCAATAAAAGCAGTCCAAAGAGTCCACAATGTTTTATCATATGATTTTTAACTTTCAACAGGACTCTTCAAAAATTCATTCTATCTTCTTCAGTCTCCTCGTAGCTCGCGAAGTGTTGGTAAGATCAACCGAAGCGAATAACAATGGAACTCTAAGTGAGTGGCAGAAGTCGATAATATCGGTCAAGGCGGACCTGAGAGCACGGTTCATTGCTATGTAAAACACACAGACCAGAGACCTTTCAAGTGATCGAAATAGAAACAAACTATCGATATATGCTCATAATACCTCATAAATCATACAAACATAACTGAGTTCAAGTTGGGACCATAAGAGAGTGAAATTGCGACATTTGTGCAAGAATTCCCATATTTAGGATTCTAAATTACAGTCGCTAACAGGACAAGTATGAAGACCGTTGAGAAATCTGCATCAAGTTGTGTTAGCGCGGAAACACCAGATGAAGTCCACAAAACTAAAAATATCCGTCACACTGATCCTGGCATATGCGACTGCAAAGTGGGCACTGAGCACCTCAAATGAGTAAGCAAAGTGTGTGGAGAATGCTTACCACGTTTGCTATGCTGCTAAAGCCTCTGATGGGCAGCAGCCAAAGCTAGCATCCATTGGAGGCGAGACTAAGATTAGAGCCAACACGATTGAAGTGCCAATGATACAGCCCTGCAAAGTCTAGAGGAACGATAGTTGTGGATGATAGATTAGGTTGATAAAGTAGTGATAAAGCTTAGTAGCGGTTTTGCGGTAACCGCTGAATTGGTGACAGTGAGTTCTCACTCGCCGCTGGTTACTTCAAACACCCCATTCGCCAGTAATTAAATTCCCTAATAACCAATGCCACCACTTAAATGTAGATACAAAAGTCGCTGGTGGTCGTCTCAATCGTATCGCTCCTAAAAATATACTGATAAGGATCATTCCTATCTCTTAATTCAGCGTGGCTTACATTTGACTGTAAGGAAATCGTTCACAAACTAATTGGAACTTAGTGATATATCACAAAATGACAAGTGGACTAACTGTTGTTTCAAATAGAATCATTATTGTGTTTAGAGGCTCAGCAGTAGAGAAGCCCGCTGTTGAAGGTAACTTTAATGATCTTTTGTTTGGATGAAGTTGTATTGATGCCAAACCCACGGAACCATCACAACGAAGACCACTCTTCAAATGAAACAGACACTTTCTCCGACTGCACATAAAATATTGTATATGAATATGTGCGAAATCTCTCCCAATCATCCGTATAAGAGCAGCAATCCCTGGTACTCCAGATACTCGCACTCAAATGTGTAATTGCAAAATTCAATAATTCATTTGCATGCTCAGCTGCCAGCATGGCAACAACGCTAGGATATTTGCATCTTGATATGCAACTGAAATATACAATCACAATCAATGTATCTTAATGTGTCGCTGTTGCAGCCACAAGTGCCAAAGACATTTTCTATGCCATGCCCCAGAAGACAACCAACACAACTGCCTATCAGCCTATCAGCCCAACAGCCAAGCAGTCTAGCATCCTGCCAAACACAATGGCAAGGAGCCTGGGCAGGCAGGCAGCCAGCCAGCCAGTCAGCCAGCTGGAGCGGAGTGGAGATGATAAATGACGACGTTTCAACAATTTCTAACATAATCGCATGTGGCAAATCGAAAATGAAATTAACACTTTGTACCGCTCGACATGGCAGCACGGCACAGTACGAGCAATTGCACAATTTTGTATGCGATGCACTCTCAACTATGGTGGTGAATAAGGTGGTAGAGCTTGAGCGACGGTGGTCCTTCAATACAAGTTATTTATTTACTTGAATTATAAATCTCTCTCTATAGATAGATAGACAGATATATTTAAGGATGTTATACACTGCGACCTGAAACATCTATTGTGATGCCCCAATTTATTTGAAAGATGAGGATAGTCTCATCTATAGATCTTCTGTCGGGTTAATTTTCGACAGGAATTCATATATTTTAGAGGAATCAAGTTGAGGGATCTTGCTCATATCTAAGATATATTCTCCAAAACACCTGAGTCTTTTGTGTGCCAATGGTCCGCAGTCTGTGATCAGGTGCAGTGAGGCCTCGTCACTTTCTCCACAGAATCGAGAAAAGGCATCTGAAGATATACCCAATAACTCTACGTAATTTTTACCATCAAGGTAGTTAATTTGGTAGTTAGTTTCTCTAGTTAATTATTTCTTTGTATATTTAATAGACCCATATTTAGCCCTGTCCCAACTAGCATAGCTCAACCTTAGAACCCGATTTTTGATAGAGCAGAAGATATGCGTGTGTGTGTAGTAGGATATTTCAGTAAGTTACCGTCCCGACCCATCTAGCACTGAAGCGACTCTACAGAAAAAGTGTGAAATAAGAGCAACTACATATGAACTGCTTTCAATGGAACTAGTAACGGAAGTAGTTTTAATGTATGAATGAATGAATGAAACAAAGAGGGAAAATGTGCCTCAACCAAATGTACTCATCCGGCATGTACCTATGAAGGGTATTCTATTAGTCCAACAGTTCTAATGAAACTTAGCGCTGAGTTGGGGTTCATTGCTCTCTTATCTCTGGCCTCGGGCCAGTAATGCCCCCGATATTTCTTCCTACTGCGAGGTAAGGCTTCGCAGTTCATTAGAAGGTGCTCTGGAGTTTCTTCTGCCCCAGTCCCGTTGTTTCTTCTGCCCCAGTCCCGGTGTTTCTTCTGCCCCAGTCCCGGTGTTTCTTCTGCCCCCGTGCAGAATCTACACGTGCTTACTGGTGAGAGTCCCAGCTTCGTGAGGTGGCTTCTTAAATGACAGTGGCCTGTGAGGTGGCCTATGAGGTGGCCTGTGAGGTGGCCTGTGAGGTGGCTTGTGAGGTGGCCTGTGAGGTGGCCTGTGAGGTGGCCTGTGAGGTGGCCTGTGAGGTGGCCTGTGAGGTGGCCTGTGAGGTGGCCTGTTAAAGTTCTCAAATTATTTTTGCTTAACTGTAGACATGGAGCTGCACGTTTGATCCCCAATCGTGACCTTGGATTGTCTCAGTTTTCGGAGTGAGGCCCAGTAGCATGATCTGCTGGATTTTTCCTCCTCTTTTCATTTATCTTTTATGCTAAAGAATGGTTCAGGTCCTATGCCAAAGAATGCAAAGAGTGCTCCTATGCCAAAGAATGGTTCAGGTCCCACAAATGGTGGGGCTGCCCTATTCCTGGCAAGACTATCCGCTTTTTCGTTTCCAGCGATCCCAGTGTGTCCTGGGACCCATATAATCTGGAAAGTTTATTGAGGCTCCCTAACTTATTAAAAGCTCTACGTATTCCCACACGAGTTTAGAATGAATCTCGTAGGAATTGTGTGCTTTTATAGCTGCTTGCCTGTCAGGCATGATAACAATGTCTTGACCCATAAGGTTACGCCGGAGGTTAAAGATAACACGGAGGCGATATGAAGGAAAGTTTATTGAGGCTCCCTGACTTATTTAAAAGTTCTAACTAAGCATTCCCATACGGGTTTATAAAGTAACACACTAGTGAAAAGTGTCTGAACGAGCCTGTCTTACACACCAAATACACCAGTTGAATTCCACTTAGTTAGCGGTTTACTCTTAACTAGTCTTTGTATTGGACTTCGAATCAATTCCCTCCCTGCAATTTCTATGAAATGTGATACATTTTTATGTTGATCTAATATATCTCTAGAAAAGCCTCCTCACCTGACAAGACTGATGGAGTTAACAGAAAATGAGCATATAGTGATGATATAGTCCCATTAGCATTCCACCAGTTCGTATGACTCTAGAGCAGAGGTCGCCAAAGTGGTCTATATAGACCCCCAGCGGTATATTTACCAAAAGCGGGGGTCGATCTGAGCCAGGGGATTTTGCGATTTTCGTAAAAAAATACAAAGTTTGCTTTAATTAACAGAAAATTAGTTTTATGGGGGTCGATGGAGATTTCGAAAAATTATATAGGGGTCGATGATCAACAAGGTTTGTCGACCCATGCTCTAGGGTCTTCTCACATTACACTCATAACACCAAAGCCGGGCTTAGTCCTGATTCACACAACCCAATACGGGCACATCCAATCGGTTGCAATTTCGAAGTCAAACTAAAATATCGCAGAAGAAGTGTCTCCCCACGGGCAGCACCTGCTCACACACCATGCTGCGCTGCACTGCGCTGCTTTTAAAATGTGCACAATTTGTAAATGTTTGTAAAGTGGAAATGTCTTTTGGAATTTTGGTTATCTCTTGGCTCGATTTGCTGGGCTAGGCGCAGGGTCGCGCGACCAGGCAGTACGATGTGCAAACTAACATCTCAAATGCATACACCAGGCACGTTAGTTACGCACAGCCCCCACATATTATACACGTACTCGTGTACGCTCGTGCAGCTGACAAAATACAAAATATTAAGAAATACTAGCGAACACCTACACACCTACACTCACACACACAAAACACACACACACACACGCACATACTCAAGGCACAGAGCCACACATAGCAAACGCAGGACTCACACCATGCACTGTGCTTTACGTTGCTGCTGCTTCCTTTGGCATTTCATAACTGTGATTAAGAGAGTGCGATGCTTTGGGGGCGGGGATATATTTTAATGTCGCTTGTACAGCATAAATCCCGCCGCAGCTCAAACGTTTCTCTATTAAGGCTTGGGGAGGCATAAATTTCCATTTAGCTCCGTATCACACGTTCCGCAAACTTTTGTTCCACTTGGGACCCTTGATCCTTGTTTGCATACATGGGGTTGTTGTAGTTTTTGCTGTTGTTGTTGCTGTTGCTGTTGTTAGCCATATACGCTTGACCGATTTGGTGGGTTAATACTAAAATGACTGCCATTGAGAAATCAAATAAATATTGTAACATTGTAAACCGCTCCTACCGCCTCCAAGGCACCGCGCCCCTTCTATGGTCTATTTTATTGATTTTAACTTATGTACAGGTATGTGCGAGCGTTATAGATTTATGTGCCCAACGGTTTCCTTTCCTATCACACTATATGAAGTGGAAGCTTATCTCAAATGAGGGCAAGGGTGTCTTGGAAACTTGGGTAGTATCAAGCGGTCCGCATCTCACTACTACTCCTTGTAATTCGTAATCCACAGTACCGAAACGTTTCTATTGATGAACCGAGTTTATGGTGATGATTATTTATTCCGTGACAGAATTCATGAGTGATATACGCCGTTTCAAAATGGTGGTGAGAACATAAATGATGAGCATCGTGTTGGCCAAACGAAATCCGTGATCACCACAGGTTCCACCAAAGTCGTGGGTGAATTCATCAAAGATCAGGCGAAATCTTCATTGATATTCATGGAACTGGAATTGAGCATCTGAAAAACATCAATTGATCGCATTTTGACTGAACATTTTGAGCTACCGAAAAATGTTCGCACGGTTTGTTCTGCACAAGTTGACTGACGAACAACAGTTGCTCGGAATTCAACATTCGAGGGACATCATCAAGGACTTCCAAAAAGACAAACACTTCCTTTACAACATTGCGATTGGTGATGAAAGCTGGTGTTTTCAATATGATCCAGAAACCAAGCGCTAAAGTACCGAGTGGAAGCGCCACAAGAGCCAAAACACAAAAAATCTCGTTTCGAGAAGTCAAATGTGAAGACAATGTATGCTTTTACAATTCCAAGAGCATTGTCCATAAAGAGTTCGTTTCACGATGCCAAACCGTTAATGAACAACTCTATATTGGCGTTTTGAAACGTTTGGTGCATCGTATTCAGCGTATTCGGTCGAAATATCGTGCAGAAGGAAGTTGGCGTTTGTTGCTCGATAATGCGCCACCTCATCGATCGACACTTGTGCCCGACTTTTTGACTAAAAATCGCATTTAGCTCTCAATCACTCCCCATATTCGCCTGATTTGGCATCTTGCGACTTTTACTTTTTCGTAAAATGCATTTGGCGATGAAAGGGAATCGTTTTATGAACGTAGAAATCCTTCAAAAGGGTTCTTTGTACCAACATCCTGAAGAATAATCCCGGCCGACGATCGAAGGCACTCATTCGACATTCTTTTAGACCGTGGAAATCACTGTACAGAGTGGGAAGGGAACTGTTTTGAATAAAATAAATCGGTTTTGCCAAAAAACTTTTTGTTGTTCTTATTTTTTAAAATTGCTGGAATGCAACCTTATATGACTGAAAGAGACCACGAGCATTGGGGAGAAAGGGATAGCAACAACAATACATATGGAACGTTCTAAAGATAATTTGAAAGTAGCGTTAATTCATGTTTGTCTTTCTCCATTTTCCCCCAGATTATGACCTCAAGGTGGTTACATATGGAACAGTGGGAACGGTCAAAGTAAAGTCATGTGCGAAGAAGAAACCTCTCTTGAACTCTTGTTTGAGTCACACAATAATCTTTGATAGCTGCATCGTACACTCAACGCATTCGCTCTCTCACTCCACAATTCATTTTCAATTATGCTGGGACAACAACAACAACTTTGAATATCAGCAATCCATTGAATGATATGTAAACACCTCCCATCCAAATTGCACAAATTGAGTGGCACAAAATATGGACGCTCTGCTTACAGCCTTCGTGTCATTGGAACGCTTTAATGAGACTTGTTATTCATCACAAGCCCAAATGATAGCGACATTTCCCAATTTGCGCAGGTGAGAATTGTTCCCGATGTGTTGTTTGTATCAGAGACCACAGAGAAAGGAAAGTCTTTTTCGCTGCCAACGTCCGTAGCGGGTACACCACGATTTTGAGTGGATTCACCATGATTCTGAGTGGATTCACCACGATTTTGAGTGGATTCGCCACGATTTCGAGTGGATTCGCCACGATTTTGAGTGGATTCACCATGATTCTGAGTGGATTCACCACGATTTTTAGTGGATTCATGTACAACGTCCGTCTGCTTTATTTCGCTGCTTTGCCGATTGACGTTTAAGTTTCTCTTCTCTGTATTCTCTGGTTTGTATTTTCCGAGTAAATCTGCTCCCTCACCTCACCCCCTCGCATCTGCAGCAGAGAATACAGAGAAAAAAAACTTAAACGTCAAACGGCAAATCAGCGAAATAAAGCAGACGGACGTTGTACATGAATCCACTAAAAATCGTGGTGAATCCACTCAAAATCGTGGTGAATGCACTCAAAATCGTGGCGAATCCACTCCAAATCGTGGTGAATCCACTCCAAATCGTGGTGAATCCACTCAAAATCGTGGTGCGAAACCTGGCAGCGAAAAAGACTTTCCTTTCTCTGTGTTCTCTGATATGCAGACTCTATCGTTTGGAGCACAAATTTCAAATGTCACTGCCACATGGATTAAGACGCTGTGCTAGGGATCTAAATTATAACAAAATGGTCCGAACCCCACATTGGAGTGTATTCTTCTATGAAGCAAGTGCAATGTAGAATAGCTGCACAAATGGGGCCTTCACCAGTAAATTGCTATAAGCCGCCAAATGCGCATTAAAAGTTCATTGTTCTACCTGTGCCTATTTCTATACACACATAGAACAATTCAATATTCAGACATAGTACGAAAGTTTACTTTTCACAGCGCGTTGAGTGTGTTTTTACTGATATTTTAAAGTGCCAGAAAATCACAAATTGTTTAAAAAA